>OX608079.1:17419283-17793501 GCA_951509765.1 Sphenella marginata
TTCTTATGGTTCAGAAAATATTATGTAAAATATACAAAAATTTCACTAAACTTAAAAAAAAACATTTATTTTGTCGAATGTTATACAACTGGCCACATCTGCACATTCGACACCATATTTTATTCGGCGCGCGCTTTAACTTTTCCTTTCCTTATTTACACTTAACGTTCATTTGTAAACGTCTGCAAGCCATTTGTTGTTTCTATTACCATTCCATATGTCGAGAAATACAAACAAACAATAAGCAAATATAAAAAGGATCGAGCAGAACAAAATATTTTGGCAACACTTCAAAGACCGCAAATGCAAGCAGGTAAATAAAGGAAAATTGTTTATGTTAGTTAGGTACATACATAACAACAAAAATTATTTCTCTTTATGTTTGTATGTATGTATTCTTGTTGTTGTTGTTGAGCGGTTAATCAAATTTGTTTTCATGATTCATCCTGCAAGGCACGTGTTGAAAGGATCAGCGACGCTTGTTTTGTTGTCTGCATTATAAACGACTGATTTCTTAAGTGCTTTGTTTTTGTCAATTTCTTTCTATTTCAAAACTCAAGGACATCAATGTTATTGAAATTAAAAAAAAAAAAAAATGTGTTTACCCTATTAATATCCTCAATATTTACTGATGCGCTTGCATTTTGTAAGTAAACAACAAATGTTGAATGGTCATGAGTAAATATTGCATAAATTTGGATTATTTTTTTATTTATAAGATATTTAGGAAAATATTTTGTTAAGCTGAAATAAGCTAGGTTTATTTTTCAGGCGCATATCTTATAATAGACAGAGTTCGATTTGAATCATTATATCTGAGAAACCAATTGAGATATGGAACTTAATAGCCTTTCTTCCTACAGCCTTCATTAGCACCTTTCGTTTCATACCGATATTGTAGTAACAAATTTTGGCTCATCCTAGTCCACATATTGTTCCAGAACTCTACCGGTTTTGGAGTTCTCGAAATAAAGTATATCTTAAATTTTAACTTGGGCATCTAGTAATGCAACAGCGGAAATGCATTCAATTCTATTCAGCAGTTTTCGAGTGATACGCGCTCAAACATATTGACAGATAGACAAAGATTCTAAAAAAAATATATTTAAGAAAATTTTCGTAATAACTAACACATATTTAATTTTAAGTAACACATTTTCCATCAAAAAATCCAGCCTCTATCGAAATGCCAAGGCTTTCTCGCCTGCTTAGTTTTTCCAAATCCTTGTCTGGTTTTTCGTCAATTATTCAATGCTTAGAGAAGAGTTGAATGCTGCCTAAGAGGATGTACATTTTTTTAAATTGGAATTACCTTGGAATAATTAGGACTGGAATTTGTTCAGACTAATATAGGGGCATATTCTTGATTGTGTTGGGCACTATTTCCGGGTGATTTCGGGTTTTCTTTAGAGACTATTTTTGAATAGTTCGTTTTCGTGGTCCTTAAAATCAGTCAACTTAAAATACATTTTACGTCGTAGATGGAGTTTTAATTTTAAAATGACAAAAATTTCATTTTAACATTTCAAAATCACGGTTTGTGTCTATGGTTGTTTTTTTAATTTGTTTATGATATTGTTCACACTAAACTTGAGTTGGGCTTTTTTTCCACAGCCACCATTAATATGGTTCGTGAATAAAATAGTTGACATATCTTCATATCAACAACTACTTTGCACACTGCGAAAGTCTCAACCGTGATAGCCCAGCAGTAAGAGTCGAGATCATTGAACACAAACAGACAGATAAAAATTCTAAAAGTGGTTCAGATGAACTTTAAAAATTCCTTAGCCAGCTGGAGTCATATTTTTAAAGCAATATTTAATATACAGACAGGACGTTTCTAGAATTTTATTATAGTAATACTATCCCCCGTTTCTTTGTTCTTGATAAATTGTCAATCTTAATAGAATATCAAGAAAAAAATATTTGAATCAAGTGTTCTGAATTCTGCTTCAAAAAATTTAATTAATTGTATTCGTTTTTGCGTAAACTTCAAAAAACGTGATACAAATATTTTTCTCTTGATTTTTTATCAAGATTGACAATTTGTCAAGAACACAAAATCGGGGGTAGATATATCTATACTATATATTCAACAATTTACTTTAATAACCAATTTCAAATTTCATTTACGACGCAAATTGTTATGAATAATGATAAAAAAATTAATTTTTATTTTGATTTATTTTTTATTTCAAGAATTTAAATTTTTTCAAAGTGTCCCAACTCTGCTAAATATGCAATACTATCCAGTAATTTTCGTCTAGTCATAAAACCATAAAAATCGACTATAAAATTTCCGCAATTACAACAATGTAATATCGCATTTCTTTTTCGGATTTAATGACTTTTTCGAGTTTCCAAAATGTTTATATGAAAATATGGTCTTAACCACTTGAGACTGTCGCCATCAATGGCAGGTCGGCAATTCGCTTTTGTACAAAGCAAAAGTCTGCACTTTTGCTAAGAAATTGACTTTTTATGACTTTTTCATTGAAGAAAACTCTACTACGCCCACCTTATAACGACTAAGCAACAAGTGCATGTATAGCATTTAACTACATGTATGTATGTATGTATACATACATATATAGTATGTACATGTGTATGTATGTATGATGCTGTATGGCGCACTTGCTTTTCGCCTATTCAAATAAATTTTAAAATTTCTTTCTCACACTTTCTAATTTTTTTTTTCCTCTCGTGATTTCCCATCTGGCATTTGAACTCCTTAGCCTTTAGTTAGAGAAATTTCTTGACGCACGAATATCCTTTAAATCGTGTTCGTTTTAACCATTGTTGGCGACTTTAAAATTTGTAATTCAATGCCTCATAATATTTTATGCCTTTTTGATGAGCGTAAGAATTTTATGAAATTAAAACATAAACGGACAATATTTAGATTGGCTATTTTGTAGACTTAATGCGTATGTGTGTATATGTGCATGTGTTGGTAATACTTTCTTCATACGTGCGTACCTATTTGTGTGTTTTACCAATTTTCATACATAATTTGTGGTGAAGTTTTTCCATTTTCACGCTACTTCGTGTATTTTAATGGAGGGCGAATTGTTTAACGTAATGGTTGAGGCAAAATTTAAAACTAATTTCAATAGTTTCGCTTGTTGTTAATTTCAATTTTCACAAGCATGCGCAACAGCATGTTTGTTCAGTTTGCTCATGGTCGTTCAAGGATTCGGCCAGCGCGCAAATGAAAAAAATTTTTTACAGTAATATAAGAAAAATTTATTCTATATTTCAAGCTAGATTTTCAGAAAGTTATTGATGAAGAAAAAAAATTAATTTCATGTACTTGTGATTTAGTGATGCACGCACAAAACATATAAACCTACATATAGGCTGGTAGAAAGGAAGACCATTGCTGCTTTTGGCTTCTGTTGTTCTATATCTTTTATGTATAGAAATTTGGCTCTTACAATTTTACTATATACATACATACATACATACATATGTACATATATAAAAAATATTTTAAACCCTCTTTTATTGCCACCACTGTGTGAATAGTGGGAAATAAAACATTTGTGTACGCTAAACAGAATTCTAAACTTTTAATTGGATGTTCAGCAATATATCGGCAAATATTTTATGCAATTCTGTGCAGTCGTATTTGAGTGATAAGCGAACAAACATACAGACAGACCGACAAAAATTAAAAAAAAAACGGTTTGACTTGTTTTCTTCGGTTCAATTCTAATATGACGTTTCGCCTTGCAGATGAAAGTTTGCTGTTAGAAAGCTCTTCATACAAAAGCTAAGTGATGGAGTCCAATACGCCTCTCACATCTGCTCGATGAGAGAGCAATCTTCCACCTGGAGATGTAACCGAGTAGGTGGAGTATATTACTGAAGTTTTTGTAAATTATTCTGAGCAAGTAAATTCTTGAAACAAATTTTAAGGTAGTGAGTTATTCCACTCAAATCTTAATATTAAGAGAAGTTTGAGCATGGAACTATGGAAAAAGACTTTGCGAAGTTAGACCACGCGAGTCTACTCTTTCTACCCAACCTAAGTAAAACAAATCACAGGAAGGAAGGATGACATGACCTAGACGGTTCCAGTGGTCATACCAAATTGCTTCCACAACAGTCGGGCAGTACCGCAAGGGAGTACCGAAGCGTACCGGATTCACATCCGGCCAAGGACTGTTATTTCGACAACACTCCCCAAACCTTCGGGGAGTGATTTTGTTGCTATAACAACAACAACAACAAATCACATGCCAGCTCTGTGTACTAATTTCAAAAGCTCTTTCTTAGTTCAACCCACTTTAAGTATGTCCACTTGACCACCCAACAAATCATAAATATTCAATGAAATTGTTTATAATCAACTATCGAAACACTTCAAATTGAATGACTGTGCGAGAAAATTATTATCAAAAGACTTAAACCAGTAGAATTAATTGGTTAATTTACTACTTGATAACGATGCTGATAATAGTATTTATGAATATTTACATTTAATAATCTAGACTATTAACAAGACAACCGCAAACACTTGAACAATACTAACAAATACTCGTATGCAATACATTTGTTGTAAATATGTAAGTAAGTGGAAAGTCTGTAGCTTCAGTTTATCAGCGCTAAATGAAAAGGATTTTGAAATTGTTGCGAAGTGCACTTGAACTCGTGCTGATAAGAGAAAGATGGCCGGGCGTTTGTTATGAAGTGGCGTGGCTCATTACTTCACAAGTGCGGATATGGACATAACTCCCACGGATGTCGCATGAGTCATATTTTATAAAGTTTAAAAATAAAAACTACAAAAATCATCGACATTAATATCGGAATGGTATAAATAGCTGTAGCAGATTTGTGAGTTTCAAGTCCATGATACGTTTTGCAATTTAAGAAAATGTTGTCAAATATTGAGCAAGAAACCTTCGTAAAACTTTAGAGTTGCTCAGCTTGTTGTACGTGCAGAAATGTATGGCTCAAAAAAGACTCGATTTGAAATTTTTTTAATACAAAAATAGGCCGACTTCAGTTATATCCGAAAATGTTTTCAGCTTGTTGTACCTTGGCTCAAAAAAGACTCGATTTAAATTTTTTTTTTAATACAAAAATAGGCCGACTTCAGTTATGTATATCTGAAAATTTTTAAAGCAAATAATATTTCGTTTTTCCCTTTGGAGTTTTAGCAATTTTATTTTGCTCTTCATTCTGATTAAAATGTTTCAGAAATGAAGGAGCATTTTCGAAGCATACTCAACGGCGAGTTTCACCTTTACACAAAACACTTATGACACGAGCTTGGGTGTTTGCTAACAGATGTCCTCCGGCAGCAGTGCCGATAGCAAGATTCACTCATCATCATAAAATGGTATAAAATTTTCACATTTTTGTTGAAGATGTCCATCTCTCATTTAACAACCACAGAGCTGAGTTTTTTTCCCCAAGACTTGGTTGTAAATAATTTTGAATATCTATTTCACAATTCTAGTTTTTCATAAAATCGAAAATTAATGCAAGTAAATATGTATGAATGTATTAGTATTGAGTCAGGTTTCTTTTATTAGTGGCGTTTATGTTTGCAATATAAAACCAAAATTCGAAAAAGTACTAAACACAATAATAGAATTGCGCATAAATACGTCAACGTGACATGAGATACGGCTAGAATGTTAAAATTTAGCCTAACGACGCATTGTCGTGCTCATCCTAGAAATGCACAAGTGTCAATTCTTAAGCAAGCAAGTGGATGCGTAAGTATAATGACATTAGAGTGAAGTCAAATTTTTATTTAATGTGAAAAAAAAATTGAATTTTATCTTGTATTTTTCATGCATATGACCTATACTTTGATCGTTTAAACAATTTGTGAGGTTATGTTTTTGAAACAGTTTTTCGAAATATCAAAACTTTCAAACCTAAAACAACTTTTCAAAAAAATTTAATGACTATTTTTATATATGAAAATTTATCAAAAAGCAAAAAATGTTCGCTAAACAAGTGGATCACGCGTGATGATTTTCGAACAATTTGCTGCTGCTTGATTCATTTGAATTCATTGCTTTTTTTAAATACTAAGGAAACTAATTACAATAATAATCTAATGTAAATGTAAGTTAATAAAATTTTATGTTTACGAGTAATCTAAGTTTAACTGTAATGTAATTGTTACTACAATGTTAATGTAAAGATAATGCAATTGTAATTGTATTGAAATTGTTATCATAATGTAATTGTTGACGTAACGTAATGGTAGTTATGATGCAATTGTAAGTTTAATGTAATAGTAGGTAATTTTAATGTAATGGAAATTGTAATATAATGGTAATGTAATTATAATGTAATGGTAATTGTAATCTAATTGCAGGTGTAGCTGCAATTTTAATTTATTTAAATTTGTAAATATAATGTATACGATACTATAATGTAGCTGTAATTATAATGTAATTGTTAGTATAATGTAATGGTAATTATAATGTAATGATAATTCTAATGGTAATTATAATGTAATGGCAATTTTAAAATAATTATAGTGTAAAGGAAACTTTAATGTAATTGCAATTGTAATTTATTTAAATTTGTAAATATAGTGTATACGAAACTATAATGTAACGGTAATTGTAATGTAATTGTAAGTATAATGTAATGGTAATTATAATGTAATGGTGATTATTACGTATTTGTAACTATAATGTAATGGTAATTTTAATATAATTATAATGTAATGGTAATTGTAATCTAAATGCAGGTGTAACTGCAATTTTAATTTTTTTATATTTGTAAATATAATGTATACTATACTATAATGTAGCTGTAATTATAATGTAATTATTAGTATAATGTAATGGTAATTATAATGTAATGATAATTCTAATGGTAATTATAATGTATTGGCAATTTTAAAATAATTATAGTTTAAAGGAAACTTTAATGTAATTGCAATTGTAATTTATTTAAATTTGTAAATATAGTGTATACGAAACTATAATGTAACGGTAATTGTAATGTAATTGTAAGTATAATGTAATGGTAATTATAATGTAATGGTGATTATAACGTAATTGTAACTATAATGTAATGGTAATTTTAATGTAATTATAATGTAATGGTAATTAAAGTGTAATTAAACGAAAGTGATAAAGTTTAGTCTGTTGTTTTAAAAAAAAGTACTATACAAGCATGCATCATACGCAGTGAACTAGAAAACATTTCTCTACAACCAAAAAATGGTTACACCCTAATTCGTTTCGATCGACAAATACATAAATTGGTGCACTTCTCTTGCATAATTAGTTTTTTATATGTACGTTACGAGATTTGTTGAGCATCGAAACGTTAACGCCTTTTGGTCCAGTCATAAATTTGTCAAAACATATATCCTCTTATGGAGTTGCGATGCCACTTAGATATTTTTAAAAATGCTTAAAATGAATGAACACCGCGTATGAGTGGATATATTTGTATGTGTGAGTGTATGTGCGGGCATACATATGTTTGTGCTCAATTTTATTGACAGTTTCCCAAGTCGGACACACTCCAGGGACTCGTAAATATCAGGTGCTGGCATTGAAGGATTTAGAAAAACTTATGTAGCGATTTGTGTTAAATTACATACTTAAGTATATACTTTTATTTGTTTAAAGAAATCGTGAAAATATTAAGCAAAAAATGTTGGTCAAATAAACTAAGATTTTAAACAATATTTACTACAGGAATGTCAAATTGATTTGTAGGTACATATGTAAGTATGGATATAGAAACTTCATAAATGTATGTATGTCCCTTATGAGTTCTATTATTTCACACTATTCATTTCACATAAATTACAAATTCTACATATTCAACAAATTAATGCCACCATACATACACATTCACACACATGTCGGCCTACAAATGTACAGCTGCTGTTAAATTATTAGCATTGAGCAGTCGTTTTCCGCCAATAGCCAAGAAAAAAAATTTTCTCAAAGTCTAAAAGAAATATTAGTTATCAATTTGGTATTAAGAATGCATTATAAAACTTTAAATTTCAAGTTGAGTGTAAGAAGAAAAGTCGCTTGTAAAGGACTTTTTGATTTCTCTCTGTCTTGGTAATTTTTTACATAAATTTTAAATCATTATTTTGACAAACGATTTTTGATTTAACGACCCATAAAATATTTTATTCATTAAAATATATATAGTCCGTTTCATAATTAAAGCTTTAACTGTTATATTTATAGCTAATTTTTTTCCATATAAACCTTAAAAAAAATTCTAAAAACTCACAGCGGTTTTTAAAACTTCAAATGCTGTAAAACTATATTTCAAATTTTTCAAACAGATCTGTTAAAAAATAATTAATAATCGTAATGATTACAGTTGAAGTTCCTAAGAATCCATTTAATGATTGATGGCCATTACTTTAAATTTTTAATCATTATTTTCCAATTATTGAAAAATAATCAAAAAAAATTATGATTTTTCACGATTATTAAAAACAATGAAAAATGTCAAAAGTAATCAAACAAATTTTTTATTTCTATTTCTTTTAATAATTTTTTTTTGTTTTTTTTTTATTATTTTTGATTTTGTTAGTCATCATGATTTTTCTAATTTTTTTTAGCCGTAATCAATTTATTTTTGAAAAACAATTAAAATATTCATTACCAATTAAAAAATCCTAATTACTAAACAAATTAAGCAGATCTGTTTTCAAAGTTTTTCAAAAATTGTTTGAGTAATTTTTGGACAGTAAACATAATTATATAAGGATTCCATTTATGTACATATATGCAACTGATATCATTTAAAAAAAAAAATTGGGTAGGTCTATAAAAGTTGTATTATATTCTTTTTTTTTATTTCTAAAATAAATTCAAGTCTTTCCATTTTAGATTTTTTTAAGATGAATACTTTTACTTTTAAACCAAAATTTGCTTTCATCATGTAGTTGAAAAAAATTAATTACAATTTAGTCAAACATGTTTAGCCTTCTATAAACTACTAAAATGTTGCGCGAAACTGTACAATAAGTCTGCCTATTCCTAAACACAAAATCCCCTCATATGACCAGTGCCATGCTTCAACGATAATCTTTGTTCAAGTGTGAATTTTGACAATTAACCTAACCAAACAAACAACCAGCAAAACGACAACAAACTCACAATAAACAACAACCCCAACAACAAGCGCATTATCCTTTCGTATAATAAATCACACGATTGACTGAAAAACACGCACGAATGCAGCTCCATCTCGAGAGAGAGAGAGAAAAGATCTGCAGTCACCTATTGCTCCTAGCTAACCATGAAACGAGTATGTTTGGTTGTTAATACTAACAAACAGTGCCCACACCAACCATATCCTGCTGCAATTGACATCTCGAAATGCCTCATTGATGATTTATTGTGATTGCGTTAAAAACGTATTGGATTTAAAACTAAAAATATTTTTTTTAAATTTTTTTTGGTTAAGTTTGCACTTTTTTAAATAGAAATTTTTAAATTTTTTCTCCAATCTCACGCTATTTTTTTTTTTTTTTTGGTTTTTGTTGATTGACCCATAAAATAGGGTTTTGCAGTAAAACGAATTTCCCACTACACACGTTCATGCATACATACCCATACCCTACAAATTACGGTAAAGGTCATTTACCGTTTTGCTTAAGTTCTCATTACATAAATAGACTTGTAATAGAATTGATAAGACTTTTGCATTAGCATTCAATTCAACTCATACATAACTGTTTACCTGCCTAGCTGTCTACCTTCGGGTACATACATATGTACATACATACGTACATAGGTATGGAGCTCGCCCATTAGTGCACGCTTATCTCCCTAGAAGTAGGCAAGCATAACGTACTCGACTTCAACATGTTCATTCATTCATTCATTGTAAGCGCAGAGGGTATATCATATTGACTTTTCAAATGACAAAATGTCGGTTTATTCTTTCAGGTGTTCTAACAATTAACTTTTTCGTTGAACTACAAATACCTACAAATACATATGTATGTACATACATACATGCAGAATAACTTTAAAACTTAAGTCATGGCTCGTGAGCAAAACGAGTACAAAATAAAATAATTGAGTTTTATGGCTGGGAAAATAGGAATTGGTCAACTGCGCGTGACGGACTAGGCTTACTTATGGCCATATATATCGCTTATTATACTCATATATGAGTGGCTCAGTGCCATTTTTGCCTAACACTCGAAATTTCATATATGGAGTTATTATGATACACTACTTAGAAATACTCCAAACTATCCGTGCCAAAGTTGCACATCCCTAATTTTTAAGGAAATTATTAATTAAATTAATTAAATGTTTCAAACCTTCCTAAAAAGGCTGTTTAATTTTTAATTACCTATTAACTTTGTCACTTATTATTAGGAAATGACTAAATTGAGGCTTAGGCAAGGATGGCACTGAGCCACTCATATAATTTTATACAGTGGCGGATTCAAGACTTTGGGAAGGGGTCGTGGTGGGTCCAAATTTTTTTATTGAAACTTCGAGGACATCTTTTATTCACAGTTCCTGAAACGTATGACTTTTTGGCTTCCGAAGATGGGGTTTGAACCCACGTTTCGGGTAAATGCTGACAAATTTGATTCTCCCGAAAATTCAACAAGAGTGTTTAGGGTTATAGTAACAACAAAACAAATAGCAAGTGACACCATACCATGCTCAAATGTGTATACAACTGGATTCTAGAATGATATATAAAATTGGCATAGGTAATTCTGCGGCAGAATTCTTTTATAAACAAATCCAAGGGCCTTCGCATCTGTTGATGAAATAAATTAAAAAAAAAATCAGTTGGCTTGAGTTTCAGTGGTTCCAAGATAATATTATAATATTTCAAGAACTTTTCGGGAACTGTTTATCGGATTTGAGTTGCGTTTATTGACCGCTGGTAGCTTTACAGCACTGGAGGGTCTTAGCCGCAGAATGACCGGATTCATTTCCAGAACTGGACTGGTATAGAGTATTCAAAAGCGAACTAATGGAGTCCTCCGAGTTGGACTAGGGGATCCAATTACCGGACAAAGCCATGTAAATTCGACTACCCTTTTATATGAATGAGGATACGTTTTGTAGTACTTCGATACTCCTAAAGAATGGCTCTTTGGATTATAGAGTATTTGGAGTATTCAAGCTTTTGCAGGGTTGATGTGCCCGCATACAAATATATATACATATGTATGTACGCAGGCGACCATTTTATCAAAGCGCTGCATAGCGAATATATCCGTAGACATGTATGAGTATCGTCGCCGCAGCGGTAGAAGTTGCCAAGTTCATTTTCTACTCAAAAAATCATTTTAATTAATGATAAAATTAGTTTAGTTAATTTAGTTAATCTTCTCCATGCACTCAAACGCCAATTTTAAATGAATGTATATTTCTCTACAAAGCCATTAATGGAAACTCAAACACGATTCCATTCATGTCCTTTGTCAAGGAGCGTTGTTTTCCATAAACATATTTTTTTATCGGTTCAGTTCAACATTTTGTTATAAGAAGTTAGCAACTTTTACCGCGTAGCGTCGATACATACCAATATATATATATATGTATATATATATGGCGCGATATACAACAGTTATATCATCAACCTCCTAGGAGATTTTTGCGACGAGCTTCTCTTCCAATTTGTGGTGTGCCGCTTTGAAATTTTTCCTACAAATTGGCGGGACCTACGGTTTTTCGCCGACTCCGAACGGCATCTACAAAGCAGATGAATTTTTGCTGAGAAGCCTTTCATGGCAGAAATACACTCGGAGAGTTTGCCAAACCACTGCCGAGGGGCGACCCCGTTTTGAAAAAACTTTTTCAAACCACTTTTTGATGTAACCTGTACCAGGGCTCGAACCCGGACCTTTGGTGTGGTAGGCCGACAACACTACCTCCAGAAATACACTCGGAGAATTTGCCAAACCACTGCCGAGGGGCGACTCCGTTTTGAAAAAACTTTTTCAAACCACTTTTTGATGTAACCTGTACCAGGGCTCGAACCCGGACCTTTGGTGTGGTAGGCCGACAACACTACCTCCACACCACGGTGGCCGCCCGATACATAACAATAGATTGGGAAAAATAATACATAATACATAATTTTATTTTAAAGAATTGTAGCAATTTAGGCTTTGCTTGGGCTGAGTTTGATTTGCTTGTTGTTTGGGCTTGGAAAACAAAAGAAAGCGTCTTGTGGCTGGACAAGTACATATATGCATTTACATATATGTACATATATATGTACGTATGTATATATATATTCTTAATAAATACACATTAGACTGTGCTACAAAAGATAAAATTCTTGTTTTTAATTATATTAATATTTTTTTATTAAAATTCGAAAATATACCTTAAAAGTCTCGGAACTATTACTATTACTAACTGTCAGAATTAAAAGTGTGTCATTTTGAATTGTAGGTCGTGAATTTTGTTTAAACTGCGTAATTATTAAAGTAACAACTTAAGCTGCATATATTTTGTGGGAAATTAAATTTCACACCAAAATTTGTTTAAAGAAAATTTCCACACCGAGGATCGTTCCAGAGTAATACGAGTAAAGCTTGGATATGGGTATGAATTTCTGATTTCACCCTTTTGCCTTGGCTATTTTGGTAAGAACAGAACGATCAATTTAGAAAAAAAAAATGTACCTACATAGATGCTAAAAGAGAATTTAATTCTCAATCCGAAATCGGTATCAGAATTTGATAACCGATCGAAGTTAGGCCTATAAAAAATGAGCCAGTGCTTTGTTTTCGATTTTTGAGGTTTTGAGGTTACGGACGAACTTCGCTCCACCTGACGAAAATTTATGTTTAGTACATTTTGTGTGAATACAATTTCCTACAAAATTATATCACTTTTTCTTTGGTTTACATCGAAGGTTGTTCGCTTTAAAGTTAAAATAAAAGCCGTCCAGAAAAGTCTAAATTTTACCTCAAAAACGGCAGAAAGTAGTTAAATTTTTTTTTTTTTTACTTTGTCAATATAAAAATGAATTAAAAAATAAGTTTTCTCCAAAATTTAAAATTTTCTTTGAAAGTGAAATTGTCCCTTGTTGGATAGCAACCGAAATTGAGAGAGCTCATTATTTTTTCTGTTTGCTAATTTTGTTGTTGTTGTAAACATTTAGGTATTTACTTGGTCTTAAATTCTTATAGTATTTTTTCGCATCATTTAAAAAAAATAAATTATTGTTTCAGTCTAATGCTACTTATATGTAATATTAATAAGTTATATACATACATACGATGTGTATATGCATGTATGTATATACTATAATCCAATATACTCGTATATGTATGTGTTTATGAGCTCAATTTTTCTTTATTGTTTAAACTTATTTATTTGTAGACTTCCTGTCAAAGTTCAACCATACGGCTTCATACACACTTATATATCTATGTCTATACATATGTATGTATGTATGTATATTGCCCATGAACAAAAACTGTGACTAGACCGCATGGAATGCATCTGTAAATAGTCGTAGGCGAGCTACTACTGTCATTATTGAGCTGTTCAAATTGATTGAGACTTAAATTGTTTACGAACTTGCTCTATGAACAGACTAGTTGTCCCATTTTAATAGTCTCTGGGATCTAAATTATTTTCTTTACCCTCAAAAAATATTAAAAAAAAAAATATTAAAAAAAAAACATTTCTTAATTGAATTTTTTTTTTTAGAATAGCTATAAAATTACAGTAAAATATTCTAAAAATTAAATTCAATATTAGTTAAAAACATTACGTTTTATATTTTTGGTCCAGTCTACTATACTTTTATGTATGTAATTTCATTTTATTCTGTTTTAATACCCGCATTACTTATACTTAAATATTTAAATATACATGCCAAAATATATTTTAAAATAATTGGAACGTCAATTCAAATGAACTGTACTGAACCACAAGCGTTTTTTGTTAATTACGCGCTCGGGGAAGGAAATCAAGAAAGCCTGACTGCTGCAAAACAAAGTGATTTATATTATTATTATTATTTTTTTTTTTTTTTAATAAAATCATGAATTCATTTCAATAATTCAAAGGAAAAATTCGTGAACACAGAACTACGCAAGCACAGCAAATATAAATGATACATATGTACATACATACGCCTGTATGCACTTTGTACATATTTATGTATGTGTTTATGTATATAAATATACATATGTATAAAAAAATATTTATTTTTAATATTAAAAATGGCGGCAAGTTGACGTTGTAGCTTATTTTAATTACTAAAGAACTATTAAAAGCATTTATACGTAAGTCGTTTATGTCCAAAATCAGGCATGGGCAGACTGCATTAAAATTTGAATCACTGCAGTGGATACCTTACCCATTCCTCAAAATTTACTGATAGTGAAATTATATTTATATTTTCACTATAGCTTAATTTTTGAATTGAACTTGATTTTCATTTTCACTCAAAATTCTATTTTAGTGAATAATCTCTCGATTCACCTCTGATTTTGAGCGGAGTTTGAGTTGTATTACCATTAAAATTAATTACTATCGATTATCACTCCAATTTTTACATATTTAGTGGAAATGCAAACGCATTCCCATTTGAACTTGTTTTAAAGGAATATGAACATCGCAACAATAAAATCAGTAAACAAATAATGTCCAGCTCTCTTCAGCGTTTAATGCTTCTGAAATTCATTTAAATGAGTTTGAGTCAGAATCTATGTAAATTTCCCATCCCAAAGTAAATAAATCCTCACTAACAGCTTTGATTGGAGTTATTTTTTTTTTTTTTAATAAAATTTTAGTGAAAATGAAACTCCACTCAAAATTCAAGTTGAATGATAAGGCAGGACAATTTTCAGTAAAATATTATTAATATTAAAGCTGGAATCCTGGCTTTTAGATTACTAAATGTTGCTTTAAAATAAAATTAAATCCGATAATAAAGTGAACATATTTCCTTTCTTTCCAAGGCTGTATTTCTTATTGACCAACCATAACAAATGTAAACTCTTTATTAGTCAACCCAAAAAATCGGAACAACCTATCATTGTCAATCAATGATTTACATTTTGTTTTATACTTCCGTCGTAGAACTGATTTATTGTTTCGTCCCTTAAGCCACTTAAGTCATGTCAAACAATTAAAAATCCTTTTCAATCTATTTCTTGAGGTTTTGTTAGCTACTGACTTTTCAAGCCGATAAAAGGTCAAATCAATGTACAAGGTAGCGCACATTAATTACTTAATTTCTTCCCTCTACCATCATCATTAATTTACCTGCACTAAAATAAAAATAAAATTTTGTTTACTGTTGAAACTATTAAATTTTTTAAAAGGGATCAACGTTGAAGGACGTAAAAATAGATAAACCTTAATTAACTGTGACGGTTCGAATATTTACCAAACAAATAACTTGCAGACAAATAGATAGAGGCAAGTGAAAAGCGACAAACGAAAAGAAAAGCGAGCCTGGCACATCCTGGCAAATAAAAGAAAAAAGATAATGAAGTAATGACCACAGGTATGGGCGACACGGCACAGTAAACCTGTAACAATGCGCAGGCGTACATTAGCGCATACTTCACGTAATAAACATACGTATGAACTAGGGATGCAATTCCCGGCATTTCTTATTTTCGGTATTCAAAAGGTTTTACAAATGACTTAATATATTATTCTTATTCTTTTTAAATAAGCGGGTAAATTTTTTTTTTTTTTTTTTTATTACTTTTGAATATTTTAAATTTGTTTTTAGCAATTGAAACTATAGGTCCACCTGGCCCACATTTTTGAATTTATTTTTTAATAGCCAACTGATTTAACACGAATTATAGACTTTGAAATTTTTTTTATTTTTTAAATTTTTTGTCATTCTTCGGAACCTATTAGCTACATTTTAATAGAAATTTAAACGAGAGCTAATTTTTTTACTAGAATTTCATATACATAATGTATGTATGTATAAAAATTCTAGCCTTAAAATAATAATGATTTCTTACAAGAAGTATCAATGCATTGAGAACTAAAATGTTAGCAAATCATGTTTAAAATTTTGTAAAATAAATTTCGTTTTCAATGAAAATTTATATTTATTTAGAAATTTATACATATATTTAAAGAATTTCCAGTCCGATAAAAAAATTTTTTTACAAAATTTGTGTTTATCGGGCAGATACATTTTGAAATTTACAATAGAAAACGGTCCTAAAAATTTATTTATTTCCTAGCGATATAGTTTCTCTAACCAATTTTTCAAACCCCGAGACTTATCACGTGCTGCACGCATGGTAAAATTACATAGCGGAAATCCCGTGGTTTTATAATTTTAATGATTAATTTACTTTGAAGTTTTTAATCAGAAGTTATTAAGTAACTAAAAAAAAATAATGAAAAATAATCATGATTAATGGCCTTAAAAAAAACAATTAAAAGTAATTGACATTAATCAAATAATCATATCAAAAATTTAGCAACATTAAAAATTAATTAATTAATCAATAATAATCAGAAATATTTATATTAATTAAGCAATTGCATTTTTTTAATTAAAAAATCAGAACATTTATTTTAGTTAATTAAATATTAATCATTAATATGGTTTAGCTATTGGCAATTAATCATTTAAAAAAATTTCTGAGGTTGAGACCATACATATAATTAATAATCATTAAAATTTTTAATCATAATTTAAGAGGATAAATCGAAAAAATCCCTGAAATTACATATTGACGCAAATATTTTGTACCTTTGTACTAATGGTTAAAAGAGCGCCAGATAATTCCACACACATGTATGTATAAGAGAGGTTCACTGTTGGTGGATACAGTGGCCGACAAAACTATGCATACCCCCTTTTTTTGTATGTTTTCACCAACTTCGGCTTCAGAAAAATCATTTTAACTATTTTCCTGTAAGAGAACTTATCAAGATCTAATACAAAAACTATAAATTATATTTTAAATATGTATGGGAAATTCGCAAAAATTAGACAAATTTTCATCAAAATTTTCAACTTTTTTCTCAGAAAATTTATGAACATAGTATTTTTTGTATGGAAGAAAACATAAAAGCTCTTCAGAAAAAAAATCGCCAAAAATCAGGACTTGAAACAAACACTTTATCAGACTAAAATTGAATGCGCTACAAATCTGCATTTTCAAAAATATTCTGAAAATTCTGAGAAAAAAGTTGAAAATTTTGATGAAAATTTGTCTAATTTTTGCGAATTTCCCATACATATTTAAAATATAACTTATAGTTTTTGTATTAGATCTTGATAAGTTCTCTTACAGGAAAATAGTTAAAATTAATTTTATGAAGTCGAAGTTGGTGAAAACATACAAAAAATGGGGTATGCATAGTTTTGTCGGCCACTGTATATACATATATGTATGTATATATAATACACTCGATCCCGAAATGTTTTAAAAGGAGAATAAGGACTGATTTATACGCTTATTTTAAAATGGTAAAAAGCTATCTTGAAATATTAAAAGAGAAACATTGAAAACCGACACATCCTGTAAGTAGCCGACGATGCCTGGAGTTTTCAAAAAAAAAAAAAAAGTAACTACGGAATTCTTCATTACCTTAAACTCGGTCAAAACACATTTAAAACACAAACTTATAATAAAAAAATCTCGAAATTTCATTGGGATCGCTTTTAACTACATACATATGACGCGTCTGGACATGTTCCTTTTCCTGCTGCCAGTCGTTTACAATTAATTCGCTTATTTGATTTGTTTTCTCCCCTTGTTTGTCCTTGTGTTGTTACATTTATAGTACATATTTGTTTTTGTAAGTCCATGTCCATGATTTACTAATTTCCTTTTGTTCAGCTGTGTTTTTATGCTATTTTTCCGCTCTTTATTTGCGGTCCTACATATTTAAATATGTTTATTTGTTGTTTACACTTTGGTTTCTACATTTAGTGGTATGTAAAATATTCTTCATTTCTTTTGTTTTATTTAATGCGATCGCGACCGCTTTTCTTTTGTTATATTGAAATGTTCAACTTCGTTGTCTTTTGTTGTTGTTGTTTTATTTATTTTTTTGTTTATTTACTTGTTCATTGTTTCCGATACTTGCATAGTAACTGCGTTAAAGAATTTTTAAAGACCGCCCACACTTAATGGATTTTTTGTCAGTATTGATGGTTTGTATTTGACAACGATGTGTGTGAGTATGTATCTATGTATGTATGTATGTATTTATGTATGTATTTATGTATGTATGTATGTATGTATGAAAATAAGTTCAGTTGTTTGGAACCAAGCACCCGCTGGTTTTGTAGGTATGAGGGAAATTAGTTTTAACTTATGTCGTCCATTATTTAGATCTAGTTAAAGACCGACGACTAAATAAGAACAGGCCTCTTGGACCAAAGAAAGCTGGCTATACATAATCAATTTTGACACAATAACAGTCATGTTTCGTGGTTTGTGTCCAGGACCATCGGAAGTCAAACAAAAATGTATCGTAGTCGTTGCTTAATTAAATTATTTTTAATTAAAATCTTGACTTAACTTAAACAAGACATTTCAAATATTAATCAATCATAGTCACATTTAACAAAAGATTTTAGCTAAAATGGAATGTAACAGGGTCCCCTCATGAAAAAAAAAATTAAGTTGGCTGGTTGTATGAAGAAATTTTTTTATGTTCTGCAAGGTCACCCTGTGTCAACTATTTTATACACAAACCATAGCATAACTGTGGGAATAAGCGAGAAAAACCAAACTCAAGCTTGGAATAACCGTTACAATGCACAACCATAGACACGAACCGTGATTTTAAAATGTTAAAATAACATTTTCGTCATTTTAAAATTAAAACTCCGTTTTAAATATCACATTTATTTTAAGTTTACTATGACAGACATGAAACGGTGTTTATTTTAGAAACATGTTTAAGTAGATAAAACTCTCTTTTAATTGGACTGTTTTGGAATTATTGATGAATCCCAAGTTACATCCGTTTTCTCGAAAACAAAAAGTACTGATTAAAGTATTTGAATATTTTCACCATGTACCTATATAGATCGAATTTTCAAAAGCTTTTAAGTGCTAGAGCTACAATTACCATATATACATACATAGGTACATAAATATCATTTCGTTCTATATTTTACTTGTACAAATATTGCCAATGGGGGGCGTCTCAGCGCCAATTTTTCAGCTCGAGTGCAAAAACACATGGGAGTGCGGTAAATTTATACAAAAAAAAAATAAAAATAAAGAAAAAACTGCATCGCTTTGGGCATCTGGATAATCTTATATGCACATAAAATAGCAAAAACAAAAACACCAACAATTATATTCACGAACGAAAAACCAGCAGAGCCACAAACACGCACAAATGGACTTCTGAAATTGAAGGGTTCTCATGAGTATTTCATTTTAAAATTTTCGTAAGCGCATTTAGAAGGCGTACACAGTGTTTATTACCATATAATTGTCAATTGGTGGCGTTTCGCGTCGTTAACCCACATATGTTTCCATTTGTATGTATGTTATGTGGCATTGTTCCTAAATTGTTGGCTATTCCCTGCAGCCGTGTTGACACAACGTAACCCACATGATCGTTTGTTTGGTGAAAGGGTTAACTAACCATTGAAATTGCATTTTGTTGAGTTACCTGCACAGTGGGGATGTGTAGTTAATGGTCATGCACAGTATCTCACCGCATATTTACTTTTACACAAAGATACATATAACACTTTTCACATATTTTGTATGTATTTAATACAAAAACAACTACAGTAGCTGCTTACGTACAGTGACTCAAATAATTATTCTTGAGCTGGCCAGGAGAGATGCCACAGCTCATTTCCCCCCCGAGCAAAAATACTATAAATAGGGCAAATAGACGGTGTTCGGAAGTCAGGTAGTAAAAATCAAAGCAGGAGTGTTACGGGAGTGACTTTTACCGGAATCAAAATTGGAACTGGATGTTTTAAATTTGATTTCTTAGACCCCGCTGCAACCAAAAAAAATGTAAATGAAATTTTTTTTTTTATTTCCCCTTAAATTTTTTTTGAGAAGCTGGCTGACCTAATCAAAGCTAAGAACTCAAGCAATTTGGATGAGAGATCTTTTTTTTTGTATTACATGCGCTTTCTATAGTGAAAAGTGCTGTTGAGCGCGTTTTCCTGTAGAAAATTGGACTAGCTCAGAACTATCCCTAAACTATATCATTTGGAGACCACCACCAGTCCTAGCTCAATCCCTAAGCAATGCTTTCAATTGTCTACTTTAACATGGCGTTGTATTTGGGAACCCGCCCTAAACCGTTTCTCATTCTAACTGTCCTAAGATAGTTTGGCTTTTGACTAGTTCTGAACTGATGCCATTTTGGTTAGTTTGTGGGTAGTTCTACTTGTGGATGAGTGATTAACGTTATCCGATACTTCATAGTGTTTTGTAACCGGTACGGAACGCGTCACAAAGTGGATAGCTTAAGACTCTAATCTTTTGAAGACTGGTACGCAATTTCATTGCAGGGTAACTCCAGAGCAGGAAACAACATCAAAACATAGAACAAAGTTCAAAACCATTTAAAAACAGAAATCCTCGAATAAATATTTGAGTCACTGTATGCATGTGTATCACAGCATCACAAGGTGTTTACCACGTCACGCCCCTAAATTAGGTTTGGTTTCACAGCATCAACGCCCCCAAACGCCAACAAACACATAATCCCGTAGCGTTCGATAATCATGCGGCTAACCGGGATTAAACACTTACGAATTCCCACTTAAAATCTGACACACATATGGACGTACTTTTAGTACACTAAATAAGTCGATCACACACAAAAGTCAAGGCGTCATCCATATGCGACAATGTATGTAGCGCAATTCAATTAAAAATCCAAACAATAAAAACACACGAGTTGAGAAATTGTATTTTGACGTTACCGTAAGAGCGCATTTTGTTGCTTAAAATGCATTTATTAGACGGCATAACGCTTTCCGTTTAGCACAACGTACACCCACGACTAACAACCATAGCTATTGTATGCCTACCATGCGTAGGGAGAATTAAAAAAAAATGTCCATTTGAATTTTTATCATTATCGCAACTAAGTATATACTATGTATGTATGTATGTTTATATGAACAATTTCGTTAGAGCATTCCGGGCAACCAACGTACGAATCGAAATAAAAATTACTAATAAAAGTTTCAAAAGTCGCAAACCATACGAACGTATTAACAAATTCCTGATTAAAACTTATCACAAAAGTTTCATATCACCTTTTGAAAAAAAAAACAACAAAAAACACACCAACAAAAGCAACACTCAGCCCGCACCACTACCATCAACAAACTCTATCTAATATTGGTTGTCAATCCAATGGAATCATTGTCATTTCACCGATAGCCATTGGCCTATTGACCAAAAAGCCGACACTGGTAGATATCATTTATGGGACAACCCCCTGATATGGTCTCATCGTCAACGTGATATGCAGCTCAGCCGCCTAGACATGTTGTCTAGCCTATATAGCGATAAAGCCTTTCGACTCTGGGGCGCTACTCTAGAGATTGCACCAATTTCAAGCGGTATCTATAACAAGCTTTGATTATGTGTATGTGTGTGTGAGATTTCATATCAATTGAATTTCATGACTATCCTTATCGTCGTGTTATCCTTATCAGAGCATTTGTATATGAATTTGTATAATACCAGCTCAAGTTGGAGGTGTGGTTCATCTAAACTTGATTACCACTATCAGAACTTGTTGATGTTGGGGGCACTCGTTGTTGCTGGAATCATAGCGCGAGTTCTTCTTGGCTTGAAAGCGTAAATGCTGCACAGTGCAATAGATAATATTGAAATTTTGTTTGTTTGGAATACTTATTTTTGGATTTTTTCGGTGCATAATTCATATGGACTAGATAAGGTAGCGAGTTCAAATTATCTTGGCGGTTTTCGTTCTATTTTGCACAGTCTTTCGATTAAGTATCGGTTTTGTAATAAAAGCTCAAGTCAATGAAAACTGGAAAATCTCGCAAATTAATATTACAGGACGATATAATCTGTGACAAAAAATGGCATCTAAAGACGTGAAATATTTTTGAGAATTTGAATAAAGAACCATTTTTTTTTTTTATAAATTATCGCAAAAGTTTGAGAGAAGAAGCGTATTGAAACGTATTTTAAGATGGTTCATTATTTCAAATTGAGATAAGGCAGAATTCAAAAAAAGTTCTAAGAAATTCAAGTTCAAAATATACTGAGATAAATGGTTTTACAATCCTTTGCAGTGATGGGTGATCTTCGTCGCAGTATTGAGATTATTTGATATTTAAAATTGCTTTCAATATAAGCATGATTCTGCACGAAAAATGAAAGCTCGTATTTTACGAAGATGATAGAAGACTGCATTTAGGATATTAAGAAAGTTTTTGTTGGAGGATATAAAACAAGATAACATAGAATGGGCTAAAACTGTGAATGCATGGCATAGTAAACTATGGCGTGCACTTGGTTTTCTATATCAAATTTTTCAAATATACAAATATCTGAAATGTTTTCGAGATCCGAATAGATAGCAGTGAAAATTCAAGAGTTTTTATAAATTTTTGTAAGTTTTTGCAAGCTCGAGACCAAATAAACAATAATTCGTAATGAATTTAATTGTCAGTTTTTTGGGAAAAATTGATAATTGGAGAAAAATTACAAAGGAAAAATCAACAGCGATGGATAGGATTACATGTTTCAGAGTTTCCAGGCTCATCATCAGATCCCTTTTCGGACACGGATTCGAACTCGTGTCTGCACCAAAGCCGCTGTTAGAAAATTCCAACACTAAGCAATGATGCCCTGTGACGTCACAATGCACTTATCTCCACTTCAATTAATTCCCTTTTGTTTGTTTGTTCTTGCCAACTGTATACACAAAATTTCTTAAGACATGCAGCCTATATGTTATGATGTGTGTTGGTCTTGTTGTTTGTACATATTTACATATGTACGTAAACCCGTGCTATGGTTTCAATGTATTTTGTTGTTGGATTTTTGCGGTCTATTTTGTTTACATATTTGTAAGTTTTTGCAAGCTCGAGACCAAATAAACAATAATTCGTAATGAATTTAATTGTCAGTTTTTTGGGAAAAATTGATAATTGGAGAAAAATTACAAAGGAAAAATCAACAGCGATGGATAGGATTACATGTTTCAGAGTTTCCAGGCTCATCATCATATAATTATAAATTGTTTAAAAAACTATATCTATCAAATCATATGCGGTTTCAACTCGCAAATGCTCAATGAATGAGTTAGGCGCTCTCTAAGCGCAAAAAATTTGTTTAACAAATTTTTTTTTTATTTTTATTTATTTTTTTTTTAACTAAACAAATGAATTCCGAGAACATTTCAAGACACAATCAGCAGTAGGAATTCCCATTGTCAATTAAAAAAACAAAAGCCGCTACTGATCGGATAACAGTAACAACATGCTAGTAACTGATAAAAATACGAGTACATACAATATATACATACATACATTTATACTTACATATGTAGGTAGATAAGCATACGATCTTATAGCCAACATTATTTCATTCATTCATAGAAGTGTTTGGTTTGTATTTTTTTGTTTTTGTTTTTTTTTTTCTCTCAAACTTCCATTCACAAAATGTGCCAATATGTCTGGGCGTGTAAAGACGCCTGCAAAAAAACAAAAAAAACGCTAAATAAAACAAAAACAAAATATCATAAATATGCAAGTACCTACTTCAAATAAAACAACAGTAACATCAAAACAATAACAAAACAAAGAAAACACACCAGTCAGTATGATAACGACAATAAAAGGCGATACAAATTTCTAATCTACATTTTGAGGCATTGTTATATGAGTTAAAGTCCTACTGTTCTTACTTTTATCGTTTAAGTTTACTTAATGAAATTGAGTATATCTACTATCAGTCAGTGGACATGCGCATATTCGTACTTACAGTGGCGGACATAAATGTACGTACAGTGGTTTTCTGCGGTTTTATTTTAAAAAGTTCTATATAAGAACTTTTGTTTCAAAAATATACGCGAAATTCGCGAAATTTTTAAATTTTTAATTTCAAATACTTTTTTTTAACTTTATAAATATACTGTTTTTTAGTTCATCACATTTTAATATAAAAAGATGTTGATTTTAAGTTCGTGAAATATTTTACCGATTTTTAGCAATTTTTTTCTTGAAGATGTGAAAGCAAAATCTCTTCGAAAGCTGTCTAATAAACGGGGGGCACCCCATAAATACAGACAGAAAAAATTCAGAAATGGGACATTCCAGCCAAAAGAGGAATACGACATAAAATTTTAAATGCTACTAATCATGCCTATTTATTCAGTTATCTGTAACTAAATGTGTATATTTTCTTCACATATTAACAGAAATATAGAAAAATATATAAAAACCCAAAATTTTTGTCCTTATAACTTTGACTTCACATCTTACTATTTTGGGGGAAAAAGTTTGGTCATGTTTGCATTGCTGCATTAGCTATATTTTTATTTATAGAAAAAAATGTGCTAGTCATTCAAGTAAAGCAGAGAAAAATTAAAATAATTGCACAACATAAAATAAAAAAGGTATGTGATTTTTGTGTATATCTTCATTAAATTGATTCATATGGGGTGTCCCAGGAGTCACACGAAAAGGCATACAAATTGGTCTGGTAACCTCAGGAATGACCATATGAAACCAGATATTTCTGGAAGTAATGATAAAGAGGCTGTTCACCGTCTAAATACGTTTTTGAGTTAAAAGTGTCATGCTATGGTTTCTAAACTATTTTGAAATGTGTCCCAGGAGTCACACGAGTGACGAGATGAATTTTTTTTTTTTAATTGTTTTTAGTTTTTATTATATAGTTTTAAATAATTGTTTCGAGAGATGTTGAATTCGACTTGTTTTTAATAAATATTTAATCAGAATTTTGAAGTAAATATAAATATTATTTTGCCTTCACTTTAGTATTCGTGCTCACAAAGATGCAACAAAGGGATTTTTCGGTGTCCCAGGAGTCACACTCAGTTTCTTAGTAGTTACAAAGGTACTTGTTGTTATTTGGCCAGTTCTTTTAATGCATTAATTGTATTGGAGATTTATCCACGTCCATGAATATATTTCATATCAATTTAAGTCCCGATGTCAGTTTTTCAAGGCAAAGTGGACTCAGCTCTGGAGTCAAATATCCCAGGAGTCACGATGGAATGTCCCAAATACAATTTTTCGGAAAAATTTTTTTCAGAAATAATTTTTCAGAAACCAAAAGTCAGAAGGTAAAATTCAGAAAACTTTTTTCAGAAACCAAACATTTAGAAACACGTTTATGGTCATGCATTAACCTACTCGTTATCAACATTTTTATTTTTATAACGATATTATGAACGATTTTTTGGTTAGGTTTGAATAGGTTGTGTGCACTTAATTAGTAAATATTTAAAATTATAACCCATGAGCGGCCATACCTTAACCCATTGACGACCACAATTTTCTTTTAACTATTAAATCAAATTTTTTCACATCAAAATAGTTTGACATAGGCCTAAGTAGTTGATTTTAAGCATTTTAACCCTATAAACGCCATGCCTTAACCCATTGGTGATCTAAATTTTTATTTTTAGTTTCTATATAAATTTTTTTGCCGGTATGTTGAGCGTTATAACACAAGTAACTATGCATTAACCCTTTGGTGACCTTTTTTTTTCTTTATAATTCAAATTCAAATTCTTTGGCAAAGTAGCCTACTTAAACATTCAGAAAGTAAAAATTCAAAAAGTGAAATTCACATCTAAAAATTCAGAAAGTAATGAGACGGCAGAAAAAAATTGAATTTTGCTTTGATTGTTGCTTTTTGATTGTTTCTGATTACTTTCTGAATTTTTACTTCTGAATTTTGACTGTCTGAAAAAAGATTTCTGAAAAAAAATTGTGAAAAAATGTGTTTCTGAATTTAAAAAAAAAATTTTTAAATGTGAAAACAATTTCATTCGCACGGCTATACAGAGTATCCTTCAAATGTGTCACGAGCTTAAGATTAACACATAATTATATTAAAATTTAATTAACCAAAAAACTGCGTACTTCAAAAAATTGTGTAACAATTTTTTAAATTGTAAGTAAAAAACAGCTGATCGTGACAAGGAAAAGCAACAACAAAAATTTTAAAAATGGCTGTCTTTGCTGCAAGTTTTTACTGACTTACATTCGGTTGAAACATTTTTACTTCTTGCATTTCGAGAGAGTTTTACGGCATTGGCATTTTACTTACACCTTTTGCAAGTTCTATACCCGAAAACAGTTAAAATCTCTACTTAACCTCAAAAGACTTTTAAAATGTTGGTCAATCATGGTCATATTAAGCAAAGATTTTAGCTAAAATGAAATTTAACAGGCTCCCCTTATGAAGAAAAATTAAATTGGCTGGTCGTATGCAGAAATTGTTCATGTTTTGCAAGGTCACCCTGTGTTAACTATTTTATTCACAAACCATATAATAGATGTGGAGTAACCGTTATGACAACGCACAACCATAGACACAAACCGTGATTTTAAAATGTTAAAATGAAGTTTTTGTTGTTTTAAAATTAAAACTTCATCTTAGATAAGTATATGTAAAATGTATTTTCAGTTGACTATGATAAGCATAAAATGATGTTTATTTTAAATCATATTTAAGTAGATAAAACTCTCTTTTAATTTGACTATGATTATGGGCCCAAGTCTTTAAGATTTAGAGACAAGCAGCAAAAACTAAGGATTTGAGGACTTAAGGACATAAACAAAAAAGTTTTCGTAGTTATACATGAAAGTTAAAAGCAAAAAAATCTAACCGTCTACATAGATGAGCGAACAGAAGGATTGAACATCATATTTTCCAATTTTGATAAGAGTGCACGCTATCAGTGAGCACGCCTCCGTCTTAAAGAAAATGAAAATTATATTATGAAAATAACAAACAGAAGTCAAATGAAATCGAGCGTTATGACATTGCACATTGAATTATGAAAGAAGACTCCAGCCATGGTAGCCTAAAATCTACGATAAGAAATATAACAAAAACATAGCATTACGATCGGATTTGAAAGGGTGCTTGCCACAAAACAACTAAAAACAGGATAAAGCAATGAAGTAATCTTATGAAAGATAAAACTTTACTCTAAACATTTCAAAATGGCTACTGTACTAAGGGAGGGCGGCGAGCATGTAGCAGGCGGCTGATGGTGCTGGAGAAAAGTAGCTACAACAGGCGTTCGTTTGGTGTTATTGCTAAGTTCCTATAAACACACACATGCATGTACATGTGTATGTATGTATGTATGTATGTATTTTGGTGGCCACTGATTTACTTGTGAATTCTTATCAGTGAAATTTTCTTGTTTTGCATGCGCGACTGCTGGCTGCTAGCTGACTGGGCAGTCAATGGCTGGGTGCGACATGCAAACACTGCGGTCAGGCGTTGAGGCGATAACAATAAATAATATTCTGTACGTAAATAGTCATTAAAATTTTTTAATATTGAAAAATAAAGCAAGTAATAAATAAAGAATCGTATGAACTATATGCATAATAGATGTATTTTTAGTGTGTATGTATGTGAAATACATACATATTTACATATACATACATATGTATTAAGTAGAGGCAATTCTAAAATAAATCGGAACAAAAATTGATAAGCAAGTATCAAAGTTAACACTTCTGTCATTAACCGCCGCATGCGAAAAGGATTTACGTATGTACATACCTACACATACATACATATGTACACATCTACATATATATGTTTATACATACATATGTATGTAAGTACAAAGTATCTACTAGAGATCAAATTTTTTTGCGAGTTTGGGTATTTCTTTAGTGAAATTACTTCTTCCATTTTTCAATTAGTCATATAATAATTATTATCGATTAATTGTAGGATTAATTTTAATCGAACTAATTTGATTATTCAAAAAGCTGAGTAATCACAAATTGATTAATTAGACATTTTAAATTTTTAGTAGATAACTTTCGTTTCGCCAAAAACTTGAAATAAAATAAAATCAGACTTGTAAAATTTGATTAGAAATTAGTAATCAATTGATTAGGCGATTTTTTTTAATTGGTAGTGCTTATTTTAATTGTTTTCAAAAAAACTCAATTATGAATTGATTACGACTAAAAAAAGTCAGAAAAGAGAGACTTAGAAAATAGTCTTACTTGTACAAATATTATCTATTGAATAAATTGAAAAAAAAAAACATAATTTTTTACGATAAATAATTTAAAAAAAGCCTTTTTTTTTTTTTTTGATTATCTATTTTAATAATCGTGAAAAATCATGATTACAATTATTTTTTGGCAAATAATCCTAAAAATTTAAAGTAATGCTAATCAATCATTAAATGGATTCTCAAGAAAATCTCAAAATAATCAAACCGGTAATCATTACGATTAGTAATCATTATTTATCATCATTCAGAAAATATTACCATTCTAAAAAAAAATCAATATAATTTTGGTTTTGGTTCAGTCTAGTAGTCAGCAGAAAACAAATCCATACTGGGCTGAGCTTTAAGAGATTCGGGTCAAATGAAGAGGTCATCACTGAAACAAGTGCCTATTTCGAGAGCCATGAATAATGCTATTATTGGGCACAATTCAAAAATTCGAAAATGTTGGATTTAAAAAAAAAATATTTTTAATTCAAAAAGTCAGCGAATCTTCAAAAGGCCCTATGGGTGACTCCACTGGAACAAACTTAAAATATTTTTTTTTTTTTTAAATATACGGATAGCATAAATCACATCGCTTGTTACAGCAGAAATTAGCACCTTTAATTTGATACCAATTTTGTACTAACACATTTTTGATCACCCTGGTCCACATTTTGGTCGATAACCGAAACCAGTGATGTGATCGAAATAAGAGGGGTCTTAAATTTTAAGTTAAACGTCTAGTCAAGCAACAGTCAAAGTTGCATTCAATTTTCTCCAGCAGTTTTTGAGTGATAAGCGTTCAAACATATAGACAAACAAACAAAAATTCTGAAACCGTTATATTGATAACTATTGATGCCTCCTATAAGTTTTTCTTAAATTTCTGCACACATACAGACATCGACCTATGTATTACAATTTGGAGGTGTTGTATGGGCTATATTCACCTTAGTCTATATGTATTTCTAGGAGTTGAGATCGAGCTCTCGAATGTACAAATTTTTCTTGATACTATGGAGAATCACTCTAATGTGCATGGCGAGCAAAACGTACAACATCAAGTTGTCCGCAACAACACATCGGTGAATACTAGAGATAAGAAAAGAACGCTTTAACGGCATAAAATGGAAAATTATGTTATTTCTGGGTTATTTTAAACGACTCGTTGTACAAGTCATTGGCACATAACCAGAGCGGTCATACGCACATTTTATTTATATTCATATTCAAACATACAAATGTACTTGTGTATGGGGCATGCGGCGCTTGAAAGGACACTTTGCAATTAAATTTTATGATGAAGGTTTCCATGTTATCTTTTAAATTGGTTTAGTCCAGAGGTTTTCGAGATTCGGTGGTACATACGAGTAGATATAATGTTTAAAATCGAATGATGAAAATTCTGAAAAGAGCTTTCGAGTTTCGAGTAGACTCCTCTTTAGAAAGCTGCACAGACATTTTCAATAAAATATTGTGTTGAGACCTATCTCTTGTTTTCATCAAACTCCTCTAATCCTCTCAGTTTGTACAAAATTTTTGTTCAAGTTTGCACGGAATGCCCCGCCTGTGTATGCATACGTATGTAGCCGTTAATGCTCTTATTATTGGCAGTGAGACATAAATATTCTGTCATAAAAACGAAAAACAACTTGACTTGCTGGTGAAAAGGTCATTTATGTTTACTGACAACCAACCAACGAGCACTCGTTTCATGTGATAAGCAACAAAATCAACTCAAAGTCTATAAAAATGTAAACGTCCATCAATATGTTTGCACCGACTTACATATATTGCTCTGTAGTCACAATATAACCCGAATACGAGTATATACTTCGCTATTTTTTGATTTTCGTTTTATTTGCAGATCTCATTTCGTTTCCAGCGATCTCATCTAAGATTTCAAGTTTTGTAATCAGAGCTATTCATTGAGATCTACATATGTAAGTATGTATGTACATAAATCCATAAAACGTGACCCATGACAACACCATCACACTTGTCTAACATACATATTCAATCGTCTATCGTTTTAGGCGATATATGCCTACGGAAAATGTACCAAAGACAATCGAGCGATCGAAAAATATCGACACACTTTACAATTATTTTTAATCAGGCCACTTTGCCTATAGTATAGTATACATACCATCTCCAGTTCCATCATGTATGTACGTTTTTCACCATCATCATAAAACATCCCATTTGGTAGTTCCTCGATTATACAATTTGTGCTCATTTCTTTTTTCTCATTCACCTTGGTCCACCAACTCCTTTCCTGTAAACTGTTCCATGTAATCGTAACTTCGTTCTTCAAAGATTACTGAAGTAGCTAAATCGTTATCAGCCGAAGTCGGGCTGTTGGTGAGTTGATCTCACAAAGCGAGTTTACTTGGTTTTAGTGGTGTTGTTGTTGTTAACAGTGCTTTCGCCCTGCCTAATGGACAAGATCACTCTAAAAATTGTCCTCAAACTCTTCTAACGGAAGTCCAAACAAATTCGGTTCGATTGAACAGGCAAAAGAGTTGTTTAATGTCATGAGGGGAAATACCACATGCAGGGCAAGTGTTGGGTATGGTGAGGCTCAGTCCGGATCAATCTATTGCAATATCCAGAACGAAGTTGTGCTAGCATGACTCTAGTCTCCTGGCTTTAGTATTAATATACTATTTATGTAAGTCGAAATGAAGCCACAGAGCTTTGGGTATCCTTGGACATTTCGAGCTAGACGTTCCCTAAAGATGGAGCTGAGCACGCAATACGCAGAAGATTCCGCTCGGTAGGGCAGTAAAAATAACATTATCCCACGATATAACTTTAAAATAAAATATCCATGCAATTACTTGACTGAGAAAGGTATCTTTATCTTTTCTCCAAATACATATATGCTGCCGGAAATTGATTTTAAGATTGTTATAATTAAAATTTTTTTTTTTCAACAAAAAGTAGTCTTTGATCTAGACAATTGTTCCTTATCGCAAAAGCTCTATTCAGATAAAACTAAGTTTTTTTAGACTCACAAACTGGAATACGACCATTTAATTAAAATAAACCAATTTGAACTTACGCCATTTTACATTCAAAAAAATAACAAAGTAATCGGAAAACGCTGGCAGCCCTGCAATGATATCATTTTCAGAGCAGATATGATAACAAACATATTTTGCTAAGCATGCCGATTGAAGGGCCTAAAGGGGTCAGAACATACATCGAGGTGAATTTATTTACAATTACAAAGGCAGGCGTAGCTTCAATTTAAATAACAAACACTGATCTAGCAGAAATTAACGAGATGGCATCAAATCCAAAATTTACATTTCGTCGTGCAAAAATTGAAGATATCAGCGCTGTGCGGCAAATGATACAGGTGAGTGAGTTGTTAGTTGAAAATAGTAAATGGAGTGTTGGAAATTTTTCTGCCTACAGGAATTGGCGGATTTCGAAAAGATGAGCGATGGGCCAAAGATAACTGAGAAAGGTAAATACATATATACTTTATATCTAAGCAGATTTAATAAAGTGCACATTTACACACATTCTCAGATTTGATACGTGATGCCGGTCTCGATGGCGGTCAAGAATATTGTCACATTTATGTGCTCGACCTGCAAAGTGATGAGCAACCTACGCCGTAAGTGAGGAATATGAATTTTTGTATTCATCCATTGAAAAAGAACAAATGCTTTCTTTACACAAAACTCTTACACATTTAAAGGGTGTTTATATGAGAGCACATAGGTGTTAGCTATGAAAGTCTGTCGAATGTGTCTGTCATCATTTTTGTTCATAATATAAAAGCAAACAAATGTCAGAGTACCTGATGGAAATACTAGAGGAGCACGTTTTGAGATTCCATTTGGCGTTTCCAATTGGCGCACAAAATTAACGCACTCTTAACGCAACCCCCTTTAAGTACATAGATATGTATGCATGTATGTTTGCTTACTTGTATGTGCACAGAACTTATCAAAAATATTGACATGGACAAATACTGAGTGAAGTCTTCCATAAATATTTGCCATTAGATATTGATAAGTTAAGACCAACAACAAATTTGTTATATTCAAAGTAAACCCAATTTCATGCCTAAACCAACTGACAAGCTTAGCATAGATTTCAATTGAACATTTACAATTTACACTAACAATAATACAATGGATGTGCAATAACATTCGCTTAGCATACCTACATTTAAATGTTTAATTGATACATTTTTTTAAATTTACTTTTTCTTTCCTTCTTCATTTCACAGCGTCACTGTAGGTTACAGTATTTGCTTCTACTCCTATTCAACATGGGAAGGGAAAGCTTACTTTCTAGAAGATATTTATGTTCGTCCAGCATATCGTAATTTAGGTGCTGGCTCGTATATATTTCGTTCTGTTGCTGCTAAAGCGAAGGAATTTAATTGCCAAAGACTGGATTTTCATGTACTTGGCTGGAATCCTGCGCGTAAGTTTTACGATAAGCTGGGAGCTATTGATTTGACAGAAAGTGAAGATTGGCATTTTTATCGATTGAATAGCGAACAAATTACGATATTAGCTAATACATTGTGAGGTATGAACATACTCGTATGCAATTGAAAAGTTGAAAACAAAATAAAAATTTTAATATTGCATTTTTTAAACACATAATAATTTTCTCAAGTAACTTACCGAAGTAGGTATATATCACTGTCAAAAACAACAACAACAAAAGAGGAATGGATACTCAAATGTATACCTAATAAACTGTAGCTTTACAAACCCTAAAAGAGGTTGATAGCTTTAATTATTAATTAAGCTTTAATTCTGCTACTTAAATTAAGGCGAGGTTTGTATCAGTCATAGTTGTGGATGTGGTAACCGTAATTTCCACTTCTTATTCGATATGTTCATGCACGGGTGCGGACCATTCCAGTAAGTAGACTCGGTAGTTGAGGCGCTTACGGAGTTTCTGAAAATTAGCATAATTTTATATTATTAAAAGAAAGGAAAATATTTGGTTATTGGAAGGATATCAAAGCATTAATTTACCATGTTTTTCTTGCATTCCACATAGTACAATGATGAAATAAGTTCTAGTATTTTTTCTTTTCCACACATTTTGCTAAACATACTTTTTTTATTAATGGATACGAACACTTTTTCTTCTAAAATATTGCAACAATAATACTTTCACAGATTGCCTTTGAATAAATCAGTATTTTGAGTAAATAATAGGTATTTATGATGTATGATTTCTATATGTATATTATCTAATCTACTGTTCACCATTACTGCTCGCTATAACATGTATCTGCATACTTTTGGTGCTATTGTAAACTTGTCCTTGTGGAAATGGATGCACTTTGGAATGTGTATCAGTTTTACTTTTACCGCCAGCTGTATAACGTGACAATCTTATATTGGGCATGGGTAAAAAGCCAGTACTAAGTGGCATGACATCCAATGAAATGGAATGACTCTCAACATCCTTCATTGATACAACACCTGAAATGATTTGGTAATAAAAAGAACACTTGTACAAAATGTTACTAAATTAGTTAACTAGTCTAATTCTAAGTCTAAATATGGTAAATAGATAAATATACGTACCGCAGACTTTTCATATAAACAAAATTAAAATAAAGAAAGATTGTTAACAAAGATTTAAAAGAACATTGTATAAGTATAAATATTTTTAATACAAAAAGTTAAAAGTAAAGGATTTCATAAAATACGAAAATAATTTTTCTTAGATGTAAATCCTTTACTTTTAGATTTTAGACAATTTTATAATAATGTAAGCGTTAGAATAAAACAAACCTGCCGATCGTCCACACACAGCCCATAAATTTTGATCACTCAATACCTCATACATCAGATCCACATATGGATTTTCGTGTACTTTCGTAATTTTCAAATTCAAATTACAAACAGAACGTAAACGACATAATTCGTTTGGCTCAAGTTGTGTTTGCACTTTGAAAAGTGTCGTATAGTCCACTAAATCAAAAGCACAACCATAATTCCGTAAGAGTTGCGGCTTCTCGACAGTTGAGTATTTTGTCATAAAATGCACTTTGATAACTGCGGGTAATTCTACCTCTGCTTTCAGCGGTTCCACTTGTATTTCATATAAGTAAGAAACGGTAAGGCCCTTGTAAATGTGCTAGAAAATAAAATTAAAAATATTTTTAAATTATATACATCAAAAATTGTATAAATTACATACCACACGCGCTTGTGACGTTGGATTCAAATCTATTAAACGCACGCCCGCCACATCGCATTTCACCTTAGCTTCAGTTAAATATAAATTCGCCTCCAATCCCTTCATGACGACATGCAGAAACTTTTGTGTGCCACATGTGTGTAAGCGACACTGCGCCTCTAAAGCAGGTTGGAAATCAATCGCTATTTGCAATTCATTGCGTGACCATGGACATGTTAATGTAACATAATGATCCAAATTTTTAGACACTTTACGTCCTGGCAAATCAGTTAAAACTTCTAGCGGAATTTCACGCTCTTCGAATGATTTAAAATTAGGTAATGGCACTTGCAGCGTGCTTTGAAATGTCGAATCATCTTCTAAATTTTCATTATTGTCTACAGTTTTTGAATCACTAACTTCGTTGTTGGGTAATTGAACTTTTTGCTCGTCTGAAGCTTGTGTCTCAAGCTCCTGGTGGCTCCGATTATTTTCCTTTAAATTTGCCATACGTATGCGTAAATTTTTGGTGGAACATTTAAGTACGATTTTCGCATCCGCGGGAAATATAAAACTACCGCCCGATACTCTTAAAAGTATCGGTTGTTCAATGCCAGCAATGAGGTTTTTAAAGTTCAGCACAGCTGCAGCTGGTTTTGTTGTAATTGAAAATGGTATGGCTATGAACGGTATTTGCTCGGAAAAGAATTCCAACGGTGATATGGAAATTCGCATCTGAAAAAATATATGTTTAGATAGTTTAGTAGTGGCACTTAACAAAAATAATACTACTCTTCCTAAGAGAAGTCGGCTAATAAGAAGCGACTTTTCTAAAGAATAGTGGTACCCAAACAATGGTTCCCTCGACTAAAGCTTACTGATATAACTATTTTGTTTAATGGTCCAAAAATCACTCCCGTAGGTTAATGAGGATGTTATAAGTGTGATAGTTGTTGTTGTTAGCAGTGTGATAGTCCTTTGAACCATATAGATCCGGTACTAACCTGCGGGTCCTGCATTGTATAAGCCTTTTACTAAATTCTTACCGTATTTATATTGGAAGCAACTAAACCGATGGGGTGGATTATACCTACTTCTGTTCTCGGTAAATCTTACAATCAATCAATGATCCTAATAAGGCAATAAACCTGCAAAATTATGTATGTACAATGAAATTCAGCTAACCTGTTTAAAATCCCAAGTGCCCACACGCGTCGCCTTTGATTTCAGCTCAAGTATATTGGAACCCGGTTGTATAGTCACTTTTTCCGTTACTACAAAATTCGTAAAATCTGATTGCACACTTGGTGATAGTTTACGTTTAGTGCTACTCGTACGACGTACTGGCTGCTTGGCTTTAAGCTCTTCACAAGCTACTGAAGCACAATCTAATGTTTTATCTTGTTTATAGTCTAAATGTAGTGACATTTTAAGGCGTGACTCTTTAAGTGGCGACATTGTTGGTGTGCTGTTTAGCTTTATACCTTTGTAGCCACTAACTGATGTTACTAACGTAGGCGCCGCTACCTCACCAGTAACTGTAGCCACATGCATTTCATATGATAATTGTATACACTCAGCAAATACTTCTCTTGGATATAAGCTATCCAATTTTAATTGCACCGTTACAATATCATCCTGTATTATGGGCTCTGCATTCAATACATTTATATCGCAGATACGAAAGTGATCTTCAAGCACACAATAATTAGCATTCTCCTTGGACGGTTGCGCAGAAAGCGTAGTTTTTAGGGTCTTAATTGATTTTAAAAATTCATCGAAGTAAAATGAACGGACCAACATTTCCAATTCTTGACAACAGGAAATTGAACTACACGTTTTAGTGTAAGCCAGTGAATCTCCCATTTTACGATAACAATTAGCTAATTCAAGAAGGGTTTGTGAGCTTAGCGTATGCCAATTTTCAGCTTTTAATTCGCGTAATAAATCAGTGAAGAAACCAACGGCTTTATGTGGTTCATTCAGTGAACAGTAAAAGTTACCCAAATCCAAACCCACGAGACGGGCTGAACGATGACGTGAGACATGCTTGTATGTACTTATAGCCAATTCAGCTAATTCTAAATATAGCTTCTGAAATGCTTGATTGGAACCTAACGCCTCTTTTAACTGTTCTGTGGCAGATTTCTTCGGACGGCGATTAGGTGAGCGATCGCGTCTTTGCTCTGGAATTTGCGGTGTTGGATTTAAGAACTGTGATTGCTCAAGCGGGGTATCACCAATGCCAGCAGAAAGTTGTACAACAATATGCAATTGTTCGGAAGTAGGTGTAAACCCAGGCAGTAGACCACACAGTTTACCCAATTCATATAATTTATCTTTGGCAAAATTCCAAATTGGCGCACAATGTTGAAAGCAAATCATCTCATTTGGCTCCATTGCCTGCTCACAAGTTTGCAATACTTCCAGCGCGCACACAAACTCCCAGCACGATAATGCACCTTCTGGTGTGTCCAATTTGACCAATTCAATTTCGCGCAAGGTCGAAAAGAGAAAGTTTAGTAGACGTTTAGCAATTTCAGGTATCTCATTGCTTTGGTGTAACAAATGTGCTTGTCGCTCATATAAATAATTTCGAAACTCTAAAATAGACACAGGACCCTCTTTGATTTTGTGACGCATTTCAAATTTATCCCGCCGATTCAAACAAATGCCGTGAAAAGAACTCAGCGGCCGCTTGAAATGTTCTAACCATTTTTGTTTTTCACCGAAACCAGAGTTGGTAATGAATTGCGAAAACATAGCGTCCAGCTCATCATATTGTATTAACGCCTCTGTATGTAATTCAAGTTTTTCAAATATCAATGCTAGATCTTCTTGCATAAAAAAGTACTGACAAAAGTCCCAGCCATCATGATTACGCTTTTCGCGTTTACTGCGTATAAGCTCCTCATATTTCGCAATATTACGATTGTAGCTCGCAAGCATGAGAAATCTGTAATTAAAAATATTTTGTAGAAGCTATATTACAAAATTTTACAGCATCAACAGTTCCTTATCACAGACGAGTTACAATAACATAGAGTACTATTAATTTTAAGAAATACCTGATGCGCTGCACTAAGCAACGAAAAGATTCAGCTGACTTTTGTTCAAATTTCGCAGGATTTAAAACAGATATGCAGCGATCATCATTCTTTGTTGCAAAATCTTGACGAATTTTATCCAACACTGTCGTGCGCGGTAGCAGGTTTTTTGCTTTGCGAACATCGAGCGTTTCTACCAATAAAATCATCCAATCAGATATACCATAGGTAGTTAATTGCTTAAGCCAATTTTTTATTTCTTCATGCGTGGTTGCTTTATATGTGTCCAAATCCTGCACATTTAGAATAACAAATTTATACGTATGTGGATAAAGAACAGACTTAGATGTATTTACATTACACTCCGTAACAAATATATGCAAAATTGGGTGTTCCAATATGCTCCATTCACCCCTTTTATACCGCTCAAGGGCGTTGACATTAAATGGTTGAGTTTGTGCTTCTAAACGTACTTGCTTGGATGGGCGATGGTATGTACGTCGCCATTCGCATGTATCTAAGGGTATAGCATTAAGAATTTGCGCCTCCAGAGAACGAAACAATGGTCCAGCTCCTGAATCTATTGACGGATTACAATCTCATTCCAAGTTTTGGTTAAATATACAAAGTTGCTTGCTTACATGTTATTATCGGCCTGATATTCATTATGTACACAATGTCCTTAAATCCTTGTTGTATAGATTCAAAAAGTGGAAAAAATATATTTGTCCGTAAACGACAAATCGCAAACGCACACAAAAATTTCTCCCAAAAGTTTCAATCAGCTGTGTTTGACAATCAAAAAGTAAATAAACAAATCCCAGTTGGGATGGATAGCGATGCCACATTGCTAGATTAGCCTTTGATCGAATTCATGGTTTTCAAACGATACCGAGCATTGTTGTGCTACCGATATAGTAAATAGACTTCTGATCAATCAATGCTCAATTATCAATCACGGATCATTGATCATTGATTGATACTGAGGTCAAAACGCGTCTTTTGATACTTCTATCATATTTTTAGCTAATTTATTAGTAGTTGAGTGCCAAAGGAAACAAATACCGGTATTCCTATCAGAAGATGCCACTAAAATCGATATCGACCCTGTTTGTGGGGAATTTTTATTGAATCCCCTAGAACTTTAGTTTGAGAGCCATTGTATTGAAAATTAAGAGTTGACGTTCGATGGAAAATATTACCGTTTGCCAACACAGCTCAACGTCAAATGAAATGTCAACAAATGCACCCACAACTGCCAAAATATCATCCAATATCGAGAAAAGAGAAATTGCAATTTTTCCAAAATTTAATTTAATGAATTGATAAAATTCACTGGAAGGAAAAATTGTGCTGCTATCTATACCAATAATTTAGGAAAACAATGGAAAGCTTTTTTGGTAGGGGACACGATGGATACGTAGGGCGTGAAGAACATATTGTAAGTAAATTTTCCGGTAATACTTTACGGTTTACGTCAAGTGTTAATACACGTCCAAAAATATAGGTAGAGGTATCAATAGACGCGTCTTCACCTCCGTAACAATAATCTGGAGGGGGAAATCCGATATTTTTAGAATTTTGCGAGATATTTGCAGTTAAAGTTCACAATTTTTCTGTCATTTTCATGTGGTTGTTGTAATCACATTACCCTGTGAGAAAAAAATGACCCATAGAGTCGGAACGGTGGCATGTTGCCACCGTTCAGGGCAACCACCTGGAGTTGGAATGGCGTAGCCCAGGGTTATTTTTTGAAGCGCGGCCGAAGGCCGCCTACGCGGAAAGGTGTTCTGCACAGAAAAAACATGGATCGGGCCCCGAATTTGGGATCTAACCCGGGTCGATTTTCGGTTTTTCACTAATAACTTTTCACAGAAACAAAATATTGCTTTTCCCCCTTCGGGTTATTGTTACGGAGGTCAAGACGCGTCTTTTGATACCTCTCTCAAGATTTTTGGACGTGTATTAACACTTGACGTAAACCGTAAAGTATTACCAATTTTCCACCCACCCCCCCTTCGGAGTATTACACTTATGCATTCTATAATTATTATAGAAAAAGTTACAGGCAAACAATTCAGAGGATGATAATCTCGACGAACTACCACCCATGATGGAAGAATTGTCCGTTATTGATGGACTACGACCAAGTCCTGGGGGTCCCTTCTCTGCACTAACACCTTCGATGTGGCCACAAGAAATTCTTGCCAAATTGGGACAACCTGAAGCAGAGACATCAGGTCCTAACGATCAGCCAGACTATCAGTTTGATGAATTTGGTTTTCGTGTGGAAGAGGAGGATGGTCCTGAACAAAGCTCGAATAAATTGCTATCGCAGCCATTTGTAGAAGATGCACAACATCGCTTGCAATGGATTGCACATTTGGAATTTTCACATAATAAAGAGGCTACTGAATTGACTTGGGAGAATGTAGATATAATGTTGCCACGAACTGAAAAGTTGCGAAATATGGTAAGGGAGGGTATACCACAGTCGCTACGCGCACAAATGTGGATGCGGTTATCGGGAGCTCTGGCGAAAAAACAGAAGAGTGAAACAAGCTACCACGACATAGTTAAAGGTTAATAATGCAATGCGGGGGCGTAATTTCTGATTGATATAATTTTCTTTGTTTGTTATATTATCCAGCTTCCGGAAATGATCAACTGATGACCTCTAAACAGATAGAAAAAGATCTGTTACGTATATTGCCAACAAATGCCTGCTTTAGCAATCCTCATGGTACTGGAATACCGCGGCTGCGACGCATACTTCGTGGCATTGCTTGGCTTTTTCCAGATATTGGTTATTGTCAGGGCACAGGCGTTATAGCTGCTTGCTTACTACTTTTCATGGAAGAAGAAAACGCTTTCTGGATGATGGCTACTATAGTGGAGGACTTGCTACCAGCTTCATATTACTCCTCAACATTGCTAGGAATTCAAGCCGATCAACGCGTTATGCAAACATTAATTGCAAACTATCTTACAACAATAGATGAGACACTGAAAAAGCATGATATAGAGTTATCACTAATAACGCTGCACTGGTTCCTGACGCTGTTCGCCAATGTCGTTCATATGAAGATTTTGGTACGCATATGGGATTGGTTCTTCTATGACGGCAGTATAGTCCTCTTCCAGCTTACATTGGGTATGCTAAAATTAAAGGAGCAGGATTTACAAAATCTTGAAAACTCAGCCCAAATATTCAACTCACTGTCAGACATACCAGGAGAAGTCGTCGATGTTGAGGTATTTGAAATATTAAGTACATTAATCAATCATATCGCTATCATAAATTCTGATTCCAGATACTGTTCCGTCAAGCGCTTGAGGTGGGTGGTTCATTGAGTCAAACTGTTATCGATACGCATCGCCGACGCCATCTTGCCTATTTAATGGCTGACCAAGGCGGTCTTGTTGGTAATCCAGAGGCAGTTCCAAACCTACCAAAACAGCATTTAGTGCGGCGACAAGTACGAAAGAGTAAATCCATATTAGAAACTCTACTTTTCCGTGGCGAGACAGATACTATGGAGCTGAAAAATAAAAATATACGACAAACTGAGATTTTAGTCGATTTACGTGAGGCTATCTTAAAAGTGGCGCGGCATTTTATTACCATCGAACCGAAAATCGCTGCACACATTCAACTAACCGCGAATTACAGTACGGATTCGCATGCAAAGGATCATGAAAATTTCATAAATGTTGCAAAACGGCGTAAACGTCGCGCCAAAGCATTGCATGATTTTGAACGTCACGATGATGATGAATTAGGATTCCGTAAAAATGACATTATTACAATTATTAGCCAAAAGGACGAGCATTGTTGGGTGGGCGAATTGAATGGATTGCGTGGCTGGTTTCCTGCTAAATTTGTCGAATTGCTAGATGAACGCAGCAAGTTGTATACTTCTGCTGGCGACGATGCTATTTCAGAAACAGTTACAGATTTAGTACGTGGCACATTGGCACCATCAATTAAGGCTTTCCTTGAGCATGGCATGAAGCGGCCTTCGTTCTTGGGTAGTCCTATACATCCATGGCTTTTTATCGAAGAAGCAGCCACGCGAGAAGTTGAGAAAGATTATGATTCAGTATATAGTCGCTTAGTGCTATGCAAGACATATCGTCTAGATGAGGATGGTAAAGTATTGACACCCGAAGAATTACTGTTCCGTTGTGTCCAAGCAGTGAATCAATCACATGATGAAGCTCATGCGCAAATGGATGTTAAATTACGTTCGCTCATATGTCTCGGTTTGAACGAACAAGTATTACATTTGTGGTTGGAAGTGCTATGCTCTTGTCAGGATGTTGTGCAGAAGTGGTATTATCCTTGGAGCTATATTGATTCGCCGGGATGGGTGCAAATCAAATGTGAATTAAGGATACTTTCTCAATTTGCCTTCAATTTGAATCCAGATTGGGAAATACCACCAAAAAGAGGTAAAGAATCCCAGCCGCTTAAAGATGGTGTGCGTGATATGCTGGTAAAGCACCATCTGTTTTCATGGGATTTGTGAGTTATGTAAGAGCAGCTACTGCAAATTTTGCATTTATGTTCATTAAGTTTGTTTTATTTTGTATAGTTTGTAATTAGGCAGCAAATAACACTGTGCAACAAGTTCAGGGCAATTGTAACTGCGAAATGATACACCTTCGTTCGTGGTAATATTTCCAAATGTAACCCTTTATGTGATTCTTTATACCCACCATATTCTAGTACACTTCGTTCAAATGGCCTGACGTTTTTAAAAAATTTTGAAATCATTCCAATAAATGTTGGTGCACTGTGTTAAAGCATTTAGTGTAGCAGCGTGTATTGATTTTGTTATGAGATCCATTCTAAGCGCCTTTTGAGTACACAGCAATTATGTTCTGTTGAACATCGATTTTACTACTAGCAACTATTTATTGAAAGTATTTAGGTACTATAAGTTTAAACCCATAATCTTGTTTTTGTTTTAATTTAAAAGTACTTAAAATTGTTAAATATTTTTATTAATTTTATGCTTTCAATAATTATACATCCCGGTGAGCTCGGTACAAAACCGGGAAATTTACACAAAAGTACACAAGAAAAATGTTTAAATATCGCTATATATGTTAAGCTATTTGTTATTTAAACATAAAGTATCGTCCTATATATGCCTATGTAAAGAATTCGAGATTACACTCGCAACACGTATGCTCTGTATTTTAAGCATACCTTTGATTTGGAATTGCATAATAATCAAAATCTCGAACATTCACATTTTACCTATGCATGTTGTACCTTATATATATATGTATATGAAATAAATCGCAATTAATTTAAATATATGTAACAAAAGTATTTATTTGTTATTAAATTTTAGTGAGCTTTTTTTTGCATATTTCTCGCGCATACGCGTTTACACATAAATATTACATTTATTCTAACTTATAAATGGTTACACAAATATTTATGAAAGTATTACTACTATATATTCATGGGTATTGCTCTTGGAAGAATGCCTTTTCAGGGAAATACGAACCGTTTCGAAATAGAGCGATTTATATATGTATCTGTATACATTTTTACTGTCGAAACAGAAAACTACAACTCAACTCTTCAAACTGCCCTCAAAAATCTTTCTTCGGAAAACGCAATAGGCATGGTTGACTAAAAATCAAAACGTTTCATTAACTTAACTGCACACTAAGCCGAGATAATCGTCCATAAGTGTACCGATAGCGAACTAAAAACAAAATAGATAAAGAATAATTGATTCCCTGTATTTAAATATATAAGTAGTAATACTTACAATACCGGTAGCGTCCACGCGAGTACCAACTATTTTCAGACGTATCTTATCCTCTCCTGAAATAACCACATCTTCATCTTTTGATTTGTAACATGGTGGATTGCCATTTGGACAAAATTGCATATCAGCTGGTATGGACTGAAAAAAATAGCACCCCAGGAAAAGGGTACAGGAAATGTAACACACAATACATTTATAGATTTTTATTGATGTAAATACTTACATGATGCGAGATAAAGCATGAAAGGGGACCAATTTCTGCAAACATGCCAACCTGCGGTATAAGAGAAAAATCTTTTTTTAATGCACATTCGCATTTATCCAAGCTACCATTACTTTGTTTATTTGTTTAACAACGGCATCCAGTACTTCACCTTTGAACGGCCGAAAAACGATAGCTTTATATTTTACCGGGTAAACAACAAACCCTTGCCCTGGTTGTATGACACCGGAACCAATTTGATCAATTGTTGTCACCGCTATCACAAAACCATACTTTCCCGTGCATGTTCCCTCAACTTCTGTGTATAGCTTTTGCTTAACAGTCTCCAACAATTGTGGCCCAAAATAACGCGGATGCAAGAGGATTTCATGTTCAAGCGAGATCTATTAAACAAGTAGAAATGCTGCTTATTACAAACTTTGTAAATAAATATATTACTCACGTGATAAAACATTTTATTTGGCTGGAGTGTGTATCAAAAAAAATTTAATTGAAATTGCTTTTTGATGCAAAGGATCACTAATAGTACCTCGATATTGTTTATTTTAGAAGAAATTTATAAACAGCGGCACCACGAATTGTCTTGCAATTGAATGTCAAAAATAAAGCAACAGGGTTGCATTTACTTGAACGAAAAACATGGCTGCCATGTCACATTACGATTTGGTTCCAAACCATAAAACATCGATTAGGCCCGGGATAACCGATCCCGGCTTCTGAAGTACAATTGACAATTCTGAAGTACATTTTACCATTTCTGAAGTACAATAGACTATTCTGAAATTCATTTTACAGTTTCTGAAATGCAATTGACTATTCTGAAATTCATTTTACCATTTCTGAAGTACAATTGGTTATTCTGAAGCACATTTTACGGTTTCTGAAAATCATTTTACGCATTCTGAAGTACACTTGGAAAAGGTGTAGTATCTATTAAATAATTGTAATTTTCGTGCCCTGCTCAACTTTTTACCTTTTTACTATATACCCGACATCACAGCTACTTCATCCTAAGCTACCTGGTAATAGGATTCACCCTGGTGTAGTTTTCCCGATAAGTTTAACATCATACTAGTCGTACTAAAAGAGAGTTTTAGCTATTTTAACATGATTCTAAAATAAACCCCATGTCATAGTTAACATTTTATGTCTAAGACGAAGTTTTCATTTTAAAATGACGAAAATATGGTTGAGTTTGACCTTTTTCGCTTATTGTCACAGCTGTGCTATGGTTTGTGAATAAAACAGTATACACAGGGTGACTTTGCTAGACAAAAAATTTCTCCATACCACCAACCAACTTAACTTTTTTTCATAAGGAGACCCTGTTACTTCCATTTTAGCTAAAATCTTTCCTAATGTGACTATGATTGAACAACATTTGAAATGTCTTTTTAAATTGCCGAAAGATTTTAAATAATAAACGACTATGATTATGAGCCATACTGTGCCTCTCTCTAGGTTTTGGTTTTAGCTGATTAAGGGCCACTTTCATAAAAGCCGGTTAAGCCTAATCGGCGATTAATTTGACAGCTAACCATACAAAATACGTCAATTAAACTCCGGTTAGCGGCTACCGGCTTTTATGAAAGTGGCCCTAAAACTATCAGAACCAGTGTCATAAGTAGCGACGATTGCCAGCAAACCACTACGGGATTATATTTAGAAGAAAGAGAGGGAGAAAAAAAAATCAGCTACAATAACAATTAATTTTCCTAGGAGAGAGGTTAAAAGTCAAGCTCTTACTAACTGATTATTCTTACACTGTGAAACAAAAAAAAAGTATCTACTAAAGGAACTTCGAAACTTTTTAAGCTATTCTAAGAAATTTTGGCTTGACGACTCGTAAAGCGTAAATCTATGAAAAATAAGAAAACCAATGGGCTATTTTTCTATGCTCTAGACTTAAATAAAGTTTCTATAGTCGATACCGAATGCATTGTTCGCTCTCTGCTCATCGTAAGTTTGACTTTATTCTTTTAATTTATGAGCAAGGAACACATAAAAGTCGTTAATTTCATATTAACGATTTCTTTAGTGTTCCTCGTATTTGATGTTATCAGTACTGGGTGTACTTGAAAAAGTTCCAGTGATACATTTAATACATTATGTCACCCTTTAAGAGTACATAGATACATATGATCTATGTATACAAATTCAAGTTTATTAAAACACGTTTTTAAAATCGACTCATCACAGAAAATAAAGAGAAAAGATGCCAATTATACGCTTATGTCGATATGTACATATGTATGAATGTGCAATATTAGACCGTTTTGCGAAAAAAAAATTCTCTAAACAATTGCTGACGTAGCGGCATTCAGTCATGGAAATTATATATGTACTATATAAATATAGTCCAATCGTGACGAGGCGACTGATATTGCTTCAATTAACTTCACATGGCGACATCTAACGTTTACTAGTTACCCCAAATAGAAAATACATATAATAAACTCAGGTGACAATAATTCCTGGAAATGTTTTTTTTTTAAATACACAGGGATAAACCTTTTATTTGATATACATATTCGCAAATCAAAATTAATTTTAAAAAATTCAGATAGGTGGCAGCTACGTAAAAACAACCGATGTGGCAACACATATGGCGTGTTCCAGTTAAACCCAAGCCCAGACCTGTATAAAATTTTGCATGTACATAAATGCAACAACAACGCTGTGATCTTGATATTTTTCTGGGTCAATTTCGGATCCGTAGTAGTAGATTTTTTGACAGCCAACCCTTATTTGCTTAGTAGCACAAACATGCATATGTATACACACTTATTTACACAAACAACCTCAGTTGACCCGCATCGTTCCTGTTAAATTATGACCGTGATCCGACCCAGGTCAGAAAACTGGAACACGCTAATAGATGCAAATTCTGATACATCGTGATCCTGTAGGAGGAAAACTGAAAAATTGCTGTTTTTCTCTACCGATCTAATGTACGAACATATAAGCAAAATAAAACTTAACTATGCGCTCAGCTCCGACTAAGATTATTTTAAACAGAATTACAAAGATGAGATAGTAATTAAGTATTGAGCTTCCGAAATTAATAAAATACGCAAAGAAATTAAATTAGTTTGATTTTAGCAGCTGAGCCGTTGAGTACGCTTGAGAATATTTGTGAATTGTAACGAATAGGCGAACAATTATTAATTAACTAGAATAAATAAATATAATCAACAGGTACTACGGTTAATGAAAAAAATTTATTCAGTAGTGATTTTTGGTATTTGTTTCCTTTGGCACTCAACTACTAATAAATTAGCTAAAAATATGATAAGGGTATCAAAAGACGCGTTTTGACCTCAGGATCAAGGATCCGAAGTCGAAATTTAATTTTTTTGTTCCAGTGAAAAGTTATTAACAAAAAACCAAAAAATTACCCAGGTCAAATCCCGATTTAGGGGCCCGATCCATGTTTTTTATGTGCAGAACACCTTTCCGAGTAGGCGGCCTTCGGCCGCGCTTCAAAAAATAACCCTGGGCTACGCCATTCCAACTCCGAGTGTGTGCCATAGCCGTGGCTACCGCCACGGTGATGTCCTCTTTTCTCACAGTGTAATTTGTGATTACAACAACCACATGAAAATGACAGAAAATTCTGAACTTTGATTGCAAATATCTCTTCACTGGAACAAAAAAATGAAATTTCGACTTCGGATCATTGATACTGAGGTCAAAACGCGTCTTTTGACACCCCTATCATATTTTTAGCTAATTTATTAGTAGTTGAGTGCCAAAGGAAACAAATACCTGATTTTTAATTAATATATTCAAAAACTTAATACATTCTTTGTTATTGTAAAAATGAGATGATTGATGTGATTTCGTATCTTATGTGAATACGAACTTAATGTGTATGGTAATGGGATGAATGTGCGCTTTCATAAAATAAATCGAAACCCATGACGTTATGATTACCTATTATTATTTTTTTTTAAGTATAGGAAAACAATTGGTACTATCACAATCTGTGAGCAATTCGAAACAGTATTAAATGAATGTCAAGCGTATTAATAGCTTTGTTCGCGTACAAAACTTACAAAAAGTGTAAAGAAAGTGAGGCCGGAAAACTCTCTCGAAATGCAAAAAGTAAAAATGTTGCAACCGAATAGAAATCAGTAAAAACTTGCAGCGAAAACAGCTGTTGCCATTTTAATTGGTTAAAATTTTAATTTTTCTGTTGTTGCTTTCCCTTGTCAAGATCAGCTGTTTTTCACTTCAAAATTTTACGGTGTAAAATTCCCGCAGTAAAAAATTGTAGCTCTCTCTGTCAATGAAATGTGAAAATGCGCTCTCACGCTGCAAGTATTTTCTGTAAGCGAACACTTTCTTAGTAAACATTTTATAAAATTTTAAAAAATTGTAATGTACGCGAACACGAGCTTATTCTTTCAATCATTACTCAGAGTGTATTTGTATTGGAATGGGAAAATCCAAGGCAAATTAAACAAGGTAGAATTGACAACTGAAATATTTTTTTTTTGTAGGAGTTCTTACTTCAAAAAAGTATAAACCAACGAATTTACCCTTACTGGCCCACGTACAATATTTGGGCCCCATACAATTTTTGTATTAAAAAGTTAAACCGCATTTGCAAATATCACAATATTATTAATATAGAAATTCATAAACTATCTAATAAGCTCATTTTTGCCACCAAGTGCTACTTTGGAGTCTACCTCTTTAAAGACCTTGACCGCAAAGAACAAGTACACATATGTATGTATATATTAGTATAGCAACGATTTGGGTCACTGTTTACGACTATCATCAAATTCTAAAAAATGTTGTGAGGAGTACCAAAGTCACTTTTCGGTTCAAATTAAAATCGGCCTCCGGAGAATAAATACTGTTGTTATTTTGAAAAATATTTGCAAAAATCCAAAGAACTAATCGGAGGCGTTGTCTATAGCTTTTGTGTGAATTACATCTTTAGTTGCCGACTATTGTCCACGATTTAAAAAAATAACGCGATCCCGTCTTCTTGGTACAGAAATTGTTCCATTCGTTTCCAAATATCTTGCAAACTACTCAAAAAATTGATCTCGTAATCGGATTATTATTTATGGGTACTGGGCGCGTCTATTGATACCTCTCCCGGCAATTTTTGGCACGTGTTTTAGCACTCGGTTGCAGTCGTAAACCATTACCACGATTTGGTATTCCTCAAATAAAAATAACGAACTGATAAAAATGAAAAATTTTAAATCGAACGGGTTAAAATTTTTTTTCATTTGACGTTAAAACTCCTACAGCAAAGAGAGAACTGTCAAGTTCGCTATTACTTTGTTTAATATACTTTGGGAAAATCACTATTTTGTTGATAACATCTAGACGAATGGGAAACATATGAAACTATTAAGTGAATACGAAGTTTGTAGAAGTAAAATCATTTTGTCTACGTAAATAGGCCTTTATTTGGAGGCTGGGGATAGTGCTTTTACAGTTCTCAATGATCCTCGAAGTAAGCGGAAGTTGTACAAACCTTGTTTCTTTGAACCTAAGCTACCAACAAAATACACAGCAGGTTTTTTAATTTTTTTTATTTCTGCTTTTACCTGTTTATTGTACCATTATATAATACCGATATGTATAATAATTTGTTTTTGCTGTGATTCACACTAAAATGTATTAATTTTGTTATCAATGCCAATTCTACGGACTCTTTACAAACTAACAGAATGCAAACAAACATATTAATACAAATTAACAGTAATAAAGATGGGAATAACCGGCGCTATGACAACATAAATCGAGATATGATCAACGAGTATTCATACGTATGTACATACCTTCTGTATGCATATGTAATTAAATGATGCGCTAATGAACTTAGTTCGAAGCAATATTATTTACATATACATACATATGCACTAGACTATGCCAAAAAAAAAATTTTAATATTTTTTAGAGCGGAAAAAAAATACTGTACCTATAAATTTTAAATATTATTTGTTAGTTTAGTTTCTTTCTGCTTCTGTAAAAAATTAAATTTTGTCGAATTTTTTCTCACTTTCTTTCTTGGTCGTGAAAAGTAAATTTTCTTTTTTAATTTTGAATCCGATGTCAATGAAATCGATAATTTTGCCCACAAAACTGGACAGTATGTATTCATAAAAAATTACACGTTTCTTCCTTAACTCTAAATTAAGAAAAGTTTTTTAGTTTATTTACAAAAGAACTCTTTAAATAACATTTTAAAACCAAAAATTTTTTTTTCAAAAATAAACTAAAATGTGCTAATAAAAAATATTTTTGCAACTGTAAAGTCACGCTAAAGATAACGCTACGTCATTTTGATGTATGGTGTGATCATAAGTCTGTTGGAAAAAATTTCACCACAAAAAAACAACCAGCATAAATTAGCAGCAACTATCAACCTAGAAAACTGAGAGTATGAAGTTGTTTCGAAAGTAAATTAGTGTCCGAGAACACAAAAAAAAAAATAAAAACAGCTACGTGATTTCGACGCACGTTATTTTTTTAGGGTTAGGCTTAATGGTTTGACAGTTTCAAAGTATAAATGTGATCAGCCTAAAAAAATTTAAACCAGTAATATGAGTAGCTGTGATCCTGTAAGAAATAGTCTGAATCTACCAAAAATCAAGCAAGTTTCAAGTGGAATGAATTTTTGCTGATTACTGGCAAATCTGTCAAACTAAATTTGAAAAAAATTTTAAAACAAAAAATCTTTTGAATTTGAGCTTTGAACCATTGTGTATCATGTCAAGTGTGATATCTTAAGCATAGACGTCACAATTTTTAAAAAATTTAACACCTGTTTTTTTATATTCTATTTTGGTTTCATCCTGCATCTCGTTCTATCATTCGTTAAAAGATAGGAGTACCGGATGCGCCGCCATATTGAAGTGAAGATGTAAACAAAAAACCGCCAAAAACTTCATTTTGAAGTGCCTGTCAAACGTTTGACAGATAACATATCACACTTGTACTGATACACAATGCTTTGAACGTAGTGGACGTGTTTTAAAGTGCATGTGGCTTTTTTTTAATTTTATGAATTACTAGCAGGGTACCCGGTGTTGCTCGGGATGTAAGTAGTTAGGGGGCCTTTCAAAATCAATAATATACTTTAAGATTTCATATTTATATAATATAGCTGACCCGGCAAACTTCGTTCTTCCCAAAATAGATTTTTTTATTAATTTTTCACTACTTCATTGTGCATACAACTTCAAAAATATAAAATTTTAGTATTCCGTTTAAGGCTACACGATACACAAAATTTTTAGTTTTCTGTCCCGGAGCGTAAGTAAATAGTGAAAAAATTTTTCCTACACGGGAACACGCCACATAGAGCTATTGATATCATTAATCTCCTAATCAATTTTCAGGTCCTAACTTTAAACGCTTTTACAATAACCCCACTTTTATGCGCAAAAATTGTTTTGATATCATTTAGCTCTATACCAATTTCCAGGTTCCTGCCTTAAATACTTTTAGAGATATTTAGCTTGAAAAATTAGTAAGGGAGGTGCCACGCCCCCATTTGCGTTAACCCCAATTTTTTTTGGAGGTGGCAGGGATCGATCTCGTATAACCCCTCACCAAATTTCAGTGGTGTAACCCGAATACTTCCAGATATACGGACAATGAAAAATTCCATTCTTGTGGGAGGTGCCACGCCCCCTTTTTCGTTATCCCCAGTTTTTTTTGGAGGTGGTAGGGATCGATTCCATATAACCCTTCACCAAGTTTCAATGATCTAACCTAAATACTTCCAGAGATATCGACTAAGAAGTATTTCATTCGTATGGGAGGTGCCACGCCCACTTTTTCGTTATACCCAGTTGTTTTGGAGGTGGTAGGGATCGATCCCATATAACCCCTTACCGAGTTTCAATGGTCTAACATAAATACTTCCAGAGATACGGACAATGGAAAATTCCATTTGTATGGGAGGTGTCACGCCCCCTATATATATCAACATATTTTTTAGCCTGTGACCATCCCTGGAAGATGTACAGTGGGTGTGTAAAATTTGGTTACGATCGGTTTATAAGTTTAGGACGCAAGTCGATCTATACCTACATACATATTTACATAATTTGAATTTTATATATATAGATTTATAATTTTTATTGTATTTTAAACTGATATTTATCATATTTCCCGCCATTTTTAAATAACCTAATTCATTTGAAAGAAGTTGATGGTTTTACTAGAAATAATCAAAAACTTTTTAGTGTTACAATTTTCGATTTCAGCGAATTTTTAGTATTTGGAAGATTAACAAGTGCTACTTGGGCTGAGTTGGCCATTGAGAAGTAAAGTTCCTTTCTCGAATGACAAAGATTTCGCTCTATAAATTAACGATCTTATTTTCATCATCTTTTTCTTTACAGATATGATTCGTTGGACATTTATTCTCCATATAACCCTAGCATTGCTGCTGTGCATTGAAGCAAAGCCACAATCATCGAATGCGCAAGATAATCCCGATTTGAGTAAAACCATTTCGGATATTTTCCAATCAAACCCATCGATGCCATCTCAAAATGCGGGCACTGGTTTCGCCAGGGTCGTACAACCAGAACCGGTTGATCCCACACAACCACAAATAGAGTTTGCATCGACAAATGGTCGTGGACCATGCAATTGTGTGCCCTATCATATGTGTAATCCAACAACGGGCACTGAAACCACACCAGTCGAAGATGGTGAATTTGATGGTTTCGGTTTGATTGATATACGTTTCAACAACGATGATCCCGTATGTGAACATTTTCTCGATGTGTGCTGCGATAATCAAAATCAACGCAAAGACAGCCTAACACCCAAACCGCAAGAGGAACGGCCACAACGTCCCAAAGGTTGTGGCATACGAAATGTGGGTGGTATAGATTTCAACATTACAGGTGCCTATGATAATGAGGCTGGATTTGGTGAATTCCCATGGACGGTGGCTTTGTTGCATGCAAACAATTACAGTTACTTTTGCGCTGGTTCATTAATTCATCCACAGGTGGTATTAACAGCGGCACATTGTGTCATTGAACGACAGGTGTCCAGTTTTCTAATACGTGCTGGCGAATGGGATTCACAAACTACCAAAGAGCGTTTGCCATATCAGGAACGTGGTGTACAACGCATCATAACACATCCCAGTTTTAATTCACGCAATGTTGCCAACAATTTTGCATTGGTCGTATTGAGTCAACCCTTAGTTTTGGCCGATCATATCAATGTTGTTTGCTTGCCACTACAAAATGCGGCACCATTGGCGAATTCTCAGTGCTTTGCCAATGGTTGGGGTAAGGATTTGTTTGGCGAAGCTGGACGTTATAGCGCAATTATGAAGCGCGTACCATTGCCTATTGTGGACTTTGGTAGTTGTCAAACGCGTTTCCGCCATACACGTTTGGGACAGAAATTCGCTTTGGATCGTTCGTTCATTTGTGCGGGTGGTGTACGTGGTGTGGATACGTGTCAAGGTGATGGTGGCGCACCACTAGTGTGTCCAGTTGGCTTGACAACGGATAATCGTTATGAACAGGATGGCATTGTTTCGTGGGGTATTGGTTGTAATGATGATATTCCCGCAGCTTATGCCAGCGTTGCGACGGCACGTGATTGGATAGATCAGCAGATGTTTGCTTTAGGCTATGGCTCGACATCTTATACAGTGGTTTAAGAATGCTACTACATTTAAACTGAGATTACCAATTTTAGAATAAAACTTAAATATTAAAATTTTTGAAAAGATATATCGACTGCTGAGTGGAGGATCATCCCATATCAAAATATTTTTCAATAACGCCCTACCTCAGAACAGGGTGTGATTAGCAAAAAATGTGCTTATAATAACTGTGTTCGGTGAGGATAAAATCTGTATAAAATTTCTCCTGGAAAGTATTCGATGACACAAAAATGTTACAGTGAGAGAACGCATTTTGACATTTCATTGAGAGAGTGATTTGCAAGTTTCTGCTGGGGGAATTTCACTCAGTAAAACTTGCACGTGAAAACAGCTGATCGCGACATAGAAAAGCAACAACAAAAATGTTAAAGCTTGAACTGTTAACCAATCAACATAGCAACAGCTGTTTTTGTTGCAAGTTTTTACTGATTTCTGTTAGGTGGAAACTTTTTACTTATTGCGTTTCGAGAGAATTTAGTTGGAGGCATTGTTGCGTCATATCGCTATAGTCGTATCCTTAACGTAAGAGAAAAACCAACATGCAATTGGTCGGTAAGGTTACGTTACAGATACATAGGTGCACCAAGAGTCGATTAGATTGTTCCTCATAAAGTTTGCCAAATCAGCTGTTTTATAAGATTACCGATAACGCAGCAATGATTCCAGCTTTTACCTTATACCTTACCATAACGCCATAGTCATCATATTTGTGTTTCCGCCATATTCTTACCATAAAGTTTTAATAAAATTGTTTTATTAAAGCTTTGTTGTTTTTGCATTTGCATTTCCTTAAATAGGTCATTAAAATTATTTTAAAAACTATTTGTAAACTAATTCCAATTTATTGTCCGCATAATTTCCATATGTTTCATTTTCGCCATGAGTAGCACAAAGCCATTTTTTTACTTTCCCTCGCGCTCAATCCGCCTTCAAATGAAAATCGAAATCATTCTCCCGCCCATCTTTTGTAAAAATACGTACATATGCCTTTTTAATTCCATATCTCCAGATGGCAATATATGGCAAATAATAGAAAATAACTAAATTGATCCAAACGCGGAAATTTAGATACCAACGCACGATGTTATATTTATGTAGATATGTCACTATGAAGAGACCATACGTTACCAAAAATCGATCATACCAACTTAAATCGTAATAGTAAAGTTTTTGTTTTGGATCCTTGGTCGTACCCGGACGATAATCAAACGAATAGTATTCATAGCCTTTCACATAATTTAGACGTTTTGTAAAATACGTAGCCGAACCAACAGTCAACATAGTATTCAAAGCAGTTAAACCTTCAATGAGTGCCTTGGTCATTTGATCAAATTCTGGTGTTGTATTACTTAAAGCTGGTTCATAAACACGACGCATCACAATATCCAAGCGAGCTTTCGTCTCAGCCCAATTTCGTCCACAAATGTTATATTCATCTTTAATGCCAAGCAAATAGCCTAATACACGCCACATATGCGTTGTACTTTCGATATATTCCTCATCAAATATTTGCACACGAAATGCACCCAATGTGGCATAGCCAATAAAACCAAATTGTGTTAGCGCAAGATCCTTTTGTGTGATTTGACCTTCACCAAGTTTGCTACACGCGCGACTAGAATTCGAATGAGCTTTGCGTACAGCGCTTAAACTAGTCCAAAATTTAGATTTCTTATTCTTCGTTGGTGGCTCAGTGTACCACGTGTAGGTGTGAAAGGTTGTGCGTACATAGCGTCGATAGGAGGTACCAGCAGTACCCGATTGGCGTGTACAAATTAGTACACGAAGTATGGACGGAATAGCAAGCACAGCGATTAGGCCGTATAACATGCCAGACGTTATGATGAAACGATATTTTGACAGGTAGGTTTGTCCTCTGCAAAAAAAACAAACAATATTAAAAAGAAACAATTAACGAAAAGGCTTCGTGCCAGATTTTAATTCTGTATATTTTAGAAACTGAGCCAAATTAGCAGCAGAGAGTTGAGCTGTAGTAATAATAATAAAAATATGGACGGAAATGATGTCGAAAAAGTGTCAAGAGCCACTCCAAATATCGCAACGTTTTCGATTTGTTCCCGAAAAAGGCCCAAAAATGTTTTTTTAAGAGTGCCGAATCATCCATAAATGATCCTGAAATTATACTGAAATGTTGCCAAAAATATTCCTAAATGGAATTCCAAATATCACAACAAGAATTTCGAACTGATCCCAAAAAAAAAAAACAAAAAAAATTTCCTTAAAAATCCCGAATTATCCTAAAACGATCTCGAAAAATCCCGAAATCCTTCCGAAAAAGTGGCGAAAAGGGTCGTGAAAACCATCACAAATGATCCCGAAGTTATGCGACAAAAATCCAGATTTGATCCAGAAAATGTCTTGTAAATAGTCCCTATAGCCCCGAAAAACATCAGATAGTTATACCAAAATTATCCGTACCGTATCTAATTCTGCTACAAGTAGCTATTTCCTAAATTTGACCAAACTCTACTTGTTGGTTTAGGTCAACAACAAAAAATGCTATCGCTTTGCGAATCTCGAATGAATATAGTAAAAACCAATTATTGCAGGTTTTAATTCAAAAATGCCATTTTGGTATTAAATAGTGATACTAAGTTGCACATTTTCTTGACATAACTGGTGTACCGCTTCGTCGTAAAATATGTATTTATGTATGTTATGTAGTACGTAGTTATGTTTGTATGATTATCATATTTATGAGTTACAAAACATTAATCATAGAACTTTCTATGGTATCAACATATGGAACATAATTTGTATGCAAACGTTGAATGAATGGTGTATTGCTTTAAGAATTTCAATTGGATACGTTTTTCTTCTTTCAAAGTGATACCGGCTGTTACGTTTAAAATCTACGCGCCATAAAAGAGTATTTATTTGGAGGTACGAGGGATGAATTCCAACTAAAACTGCTTGGTTAAATTAAATTAGAGTTTTATCTACTTAAACATGATTCGAAAGTCGATTTAAATAAAGTTTAAGTCTAAGACGTCGTTTTATAAAAATGAGATCGAGCAAATACCTTGAACTCGAGTTAGCTGAGATAAAATCGCTTGTTTGATTAGTTGCAAAAATTAGTTCAGATAGTGAAAGTGCTAGTGAAAATTTACATTTTGATGCTAATGAAAATTTATCAATCATGCCTATTACGGTATCCGACGGATGCTTGGATATTGAAAAAAATATAAGACTTTATTAGAAAAAACCAACTGCCCAGTATAAAAAATTAAAGAAAAGAAATAACACTGTGCTACAGTGCAAATACGCTCATCAAGCGACCTAGCTAAGATTGTTTATCTAGTCAAGTGTAACACGAAACGGTATTTGAAAAATCCGCTATACCCTGAAATTTTTTTTTATTGTTAAAAAACAGTTTATTCAGGTTCTACCTAAAAAAAAATTCATTAAAAAACCAATTTCCAACCGATTTCAAAATTCTCAACGGTTTCGGGTAGAGAATTGTTGACACTTTCGAAATATATATAGTATTTTATTCATTTGAAAAAAGTATGATATGTTTTTTAAGCCAGAATTTAAAAATCTGGAAATTTCATACGGTTTTCCGGTTTCGACGTAATTTTTTTGCCACTAATTAACAATGAATGAACCTCTTTGGGCATGTGTCATCAAAAGACATTCACTACTTAATTATACCAGTTTTTATTTTTTGGAAAGCACTTCAAGTTTTTACGTTACACGCATAATCAAAAATCTAGCACTCCCATTTCCAGGGGCACCCCGTGTAAGTAAAAAAATTGCGCTATGTACTGCTTCCAATTTTACCTACAAATTGGGTCCCTCATGTTCTATGCCGTATCCCAACAGCATCTGCCAAGGCATGTGAATTTAAATGAATATTGTTTAGCATTTTCTTTGCAGAAATGCTTATAGGAATAAAAATGTCTATTTGTTTCCGAACTTACATAAATAGAACGAAAATATTTCCTATTTTTGAAAATCTATATTTTTCAATTTTTATTTTATTTTTATCCAATACACCAAAATCAAAGGTTGCTAACCAAAAACCCAAAACTTATTATTTGTTGAGAAAACAATTAAAGTAAATTTGAACTGCGCCGCCACATGCTCTTGGTGGTTTGCCGATTAATTGCTTGTTTTTTTTTTTTTTAAAAAAGATTTTTCTATAAATTTAACTTGAGCTGAACCCGGAACCATCGGTGTTTTAACTAACATTTATGAGAGTCACATTTATTATGATAGTTCCAGTGATAAGATTAATTTTATTATTTGCGTTTGTCATATTGCAACTTTAATCAGCAAAAACTATACGCTATTGAATGGAATTTAGACAAATAAAGTGTAAGCGGAGGTGGAATAGTGTTTACGTTACGAATGGGGGTTACGCTCACAAGCTAGTTGTAGTGAGCTATCAATTGAAGCTGAATATTGGTCTAGTCGGTGCTACATTTGGCGTGTTCCACTTAAACACAAACCCAGACCTGTATAAAATTTTGCATGTAAATGCAAGAACAACGCTGTTATCTTGATATTTTTCTGGGTCAGTTTCGGATCCGTAGTAGTAGATTTTTTGACAGCCAACCCTTATTTGCTTAGTATCACAAACATGCATATGTGTACACACTTATTTACACAAACAACTCTCATGCAGCTGACCCGCATCGTTCCTGTTAAATTATGACCGTGATCCGACCCAGGTCAACAAACTGGAACACTCTTATTATTGTATACTATTCGCAGTATTAATGTGTGCAAAGACAATAAGTTCTATTTTAAACTTTAGGCACATTAGTTTAATTCATTTTCACATTTTTTTTTCTGTTCTAGCAAATATTTTATTTCTCCACGAATAAAATATTGTATTGCGACTTAAATTCCATCAGTATTTTCCAATTAAAATCAAATTTCACATTTAAATTTTTTTGTTAGGCAATTCACCAATTATTAAAACAATATATGTATGCGCAATATAATACTTTAAATACCACCTTTTGTTACACAAATATATATCTTTTTATTTCTTTCCTTTTTTTAAAGTTTAGGTAATTTTACGTTAGTTCACATTTTTTGATTAATTTTCGACGTCAGATGTGACAGTAAATACGAGTGCTGCCAAGTGTAAAAATTTCAGCTGCCTTTTAAAACGAACTCGAATGGTTTTCAAACTGAAAGCAAACTTTCGAAGAAAATGTTGAAGCTCAAGTGGAGAAATATGTTGGCTACTATGCCCCACTATGAAAATTTAGAGAAGCATCGAGAAAAGTTGGATTCCTATGCATAATTGGGTACATTAAATATGAATATTGTTAAAGAACACCGGTCGATTTGTTTCAACCACTTGTAATTATGGTATAACTAGTGCTTAATAAGGTATTTTCATTTGTGCAACACATTTTTTACACGCTAATATAGCGCTGCTATCACAATGTTAATCAATTTAACTTACACAATAGGTACATACATATATATTTGCGCTATTTTATTTTGTTTTAGTTACTCACTTTCTAAATAAGGCGTCATTGTACCATGGCGGCATCTCCATGGGCTCGCCACTATCACCTTCAAGTGCACCATCGCTTAATAAATGATCCAAATAGGCTTGTGCCGCGGGATCCTCTGGTGCTGCCTCTGTTCTCAGTTTATTCGCAGTTTCACTATTCTTCTCTATAATGTTGTCGTGATCCATTGCTTCTAGTTTGACTTTGAAAATCGAAATGAAAACTAATTTAAAAATCATTCAACAAAACGCGAGCATGAATACATTGAGTAAATATGTACATAATAAGCGTTGAACACACTATGTACATATGTATGTATGTACATATATAAACAGCACATACATATCACAATCTCTCTCTACACAAACTCATGTAACAAATAGTTTCTCAGTTCGAATGCGCTAATCGTTTACAAACAAAAAGCAAGCCAATTCATAGCGTGTAAACAAATATTTATTTGGGCGGGAAAAGTGCGACAAGTGTTCAAACTGACGGTTGTATGTAGTGGGCGCTAATAAACTATCGACAAAGATTAAGAATATATCGACGATTATCAATATCGATATTTGTGGTAATCGGTGTTAGATTATGCCCGATGTAGGTATGCCTGTGTTAACAGGCGCCTAAAATACATATATGTATGTACATACATCGCTGCCGACATCCAAGGCGATGTATGTATGTATGTATATTGGCTCGATTTTTCATAATTCCTTGTCAAGTTTGGATTTCTAACAAACCGGTTTAAACGTTCCGCCATCTTCAGTGTTTTGTTTCGTTCTCGTCTTTGTATGTGTACTAGTACCAAATTCATATCAGATATACGAACTCTCATGAGTATCACCCTGTTTGATCTGTCTCCTCTAAATTCGCCGACGACTAAGCACTTTGCCAAAAAAAAAACACATCTCCTTTCGCCGACTGTCCATGAGATCCAGCAGTAAATTGGGACAGCTATTATGAGACGCTTTTGGAGCTTTGGCTTTGTTCGCTCTTTACTTCTCAGTCCAAATTAGCACTTGCTCGGAGCCGATATTCCATTTCTCCGCTTGCCTTTCACTTCATTCAAATACTTCGAATCGATTATTATTTCACTTCTCCATGCCTACACGCATGCTTGCGGAGAAAGTTGTTTAGCACCTGACGGTCACTTGGTTGGCTTTTGCATGTTGTTTTCAACTCTTTAAAATATTTAACTACCTTTTGACAATGGTACACGAAGCTTTACATACTTACCTAAGTGGGAATTGTTATCTTCTATGCGAATACTTTCATTTGCATAATTCTCAACCATGGTAGTTGTTCAGTTTTATTACTTTTGTAAAACCGGTTAAAAATAAAATTGTTGTTGTTATAAATTTACAAGCATTTATTGCATTGATTTTTTCACTTCTATTTGTTTCACCACTATTCAACGGTCCACTGATGCTCGCTCTATTTTTTTATTCAGTGAGAGGCTTCTATATGAATAGCTACCATTGTTCCATATATATTTGTTATTGTTATTAATTAATTGAATAAACTATTTACAATTCACTAAATATAATGAACACTTCCGTTGTTTGCTGTTAGCGAAAGAAGTAAATCGTTTCGAATTTAGGTTGCCAGTCATTACAACACAACATTCAACGCAACTTGTTTGACGGCTACACAGTGCTGTCGTTTATGGCACGTATGCATGTCATAAGAGAAATGTAGTAGAATTTGGACGGCGTGAAAATAGTAGTGCAGTTTTGGTTTTACAGATGATCTCGTCCACTTATGGTGATTTCGTTTCAAAACAAAAATACACACTTGCATGGTGACCATGTTTACACTCTTGCACTCAACACTGTACAAATGTACCCGCCTTGTATGAACTTGCTATCGATAAAACGAACAAAAAACACTGCCCCAATAGGTCAATCAGCTGATTTGCACGCGCCAAAATTAAAAAAATAAATAATTAGGTTTCGCTTATCACCTATTGGAAAACACAAATTATTTCACCAAATTCATCTGTCAAATAAAATTTTCGTCAGCTGATTTTCAGTGTATTCAGCTACCCTCTCAAAGCTATGAGGGTAAAAAGTGTGAGTTTTTTACACTCTTGAAATGCCCATTTTTATGAAATGAACACATATTCTGTTTGACGTTTTACCTTCATTTTGCAAACGAACACGCAAAATTGAAGAGTGTAACAAAAATGCGCATTTTTTTGATGAAACGAAATCACCGTTAGTCTTTTCATAAATGTATAATACATACATTTGCATTCATAAATAATAAAACTTGAAAAATTATTCTGCTAGCTAAATTTGTATACATTCGAAAATTTTTTTGACAGTTGTCATTACTATGCCTTTGTAAACTCTAAAAACTTTCAAAGTTTGCTTTACGACGTTATATTTAAATCATTGCAATCCTTTCAAAATTTTTGAACACTCCTCCGCTTAACTCTTCCATTCAAAATATAAATGGGTAAAGAAAAATGTTGGGAAAGCAAGTATACCACTCATTTTCTTCCTCAATTATTAATGCATAATGTTCGTGTTTTAATTATTGCAGAAGCTAGTGGAAGATTAAAAAAAAATTTATTTTAAACAAAATATAATTTTTTACTTCATAAAGATTCATTTCACCTGTTGTTGTTTTTTTCGAAAATTTGAGTGCGTACTTACGTTTGAGCGTAATCCCAAAAATTTTTAATTGGCCATTAAAGTGGTGGAAGTCCGAACGCTGTCACTAGTGCGTAGATGCTTTGTTCGAACACCGGCTACGTTTGCTTAAAACGTAAATGATGCTAATGTTTGACTCCTACAAATATGCAATAATATTGTTTGCGTTCATTTAAACATCGGTGTTGCCATTTCGCGATTTTTTACCAAATTTGATAATTTTTCTCACTTCAAATGATTTTGGTAATTTCGTAATTATTTGCCCTCTTTGATAAATAATGTCTATAACAAGGTTGCCGGGTGAAAAAAAAATATTTTCAAACAAGACTGAAATAATGAAATTCTGGCATTTTCTTTGTAAAGTCACTATTTGTAAGACCTGGGAAAGGTATTTGAAACATAGTTAGCATGTAGGCTTGGTTTAATGGCAAAATTGGTGTCTTCTAAAATGCAATAGCAATTGAAATAAACAATTTATAAATGCAATGTTGTATTTATTTAAGAGTCAGAACAAATCGATTTCACATACATATACATATATAGATTAAACTAAGCAAATAATATTTTCATCGAATTCGCTATGCTAATTAAATTCAAGTTATATTTAGTTTTTAACTTTTAGTTAAATATTTACTTTATTTATTTTTATTATACTATGTTATAATTGTTTTTAAATTTGCAAACACTAACAAATTTTCTAATATTTTTTTCCTTTTTTGGTACAATTTTCTTATCTTACCATATGCATTTTTAGCTTAATTTAATATTAGGGATAACTTGTTTTTAATGCAAATAGCTGCGCGCTCTCAGATGTGTGCATTTATATTATTATATATATGTATACATATATTAATTTATGCACGCAAACAATTAATATAGTTAGTAATAATTTTTTTTGTTTGCTTAATCATTATGTTAATCTACTAAAACAGTCTTATTTAAAATAAAAACTAAACATTATATGTATATTTACTTAATTAGGTTTGTATGTACAGCTGTACTTGAACTTTATATATTTAGATGCTACTTAGGGTACGCAAACTATCGTTAGCTTTGATAATAACTCACTTTCGTCATATCTTGAAGATGGCTTTTATTACTTGCGCCAGGGTGAAGTGTTATTTTAATTAAATTTAAATGGAAGAAAGGTGGCAGCCCAATAAAGTCGCCAATAACCAAAAAAAAATCATTCATTTAGCGAAAACAGGTAATTGTAGCTCAACAAAAACCGATACAAAATTTATTTAAAAAAAATTTAGCTGAAAACGGTTTTTAATTCCACTTACAAGCAACATAAATTAAATCAGAACTGCAAAACAGCTGTTAGTTTTTTCATTGGTTATTATGTCGCGATCAGCTGTTTTTCATTTGCAAATCTTACTTAGTGAATTTTTCCCAACATAAACTTACAACTTCCTCTCCAAATGAATTTTTTTGGTGTCACCGAACAAATGCTACTAAAAGCTAGCCGATAAAATAATCGCCACTTTAAAAGCTGCCAAAATCGTTTTAAGCACATTTAAGTAAACTAAGTTTCAGGGTGGCATTTGCCATTTTAAAATAAAATATTAACGACAAATTGGACAGCCGATACTATCGCTCATAAATTAGCAGAGTACCATTAAATATCGATGATCACTAGAATCGACAGCTTGCGTGCTCTAATATTACTTTTATGTTTAGAAATTTGCAGAAAGAGGTTTCATTTTGAAAGAAGTAACTACTTTGATACTCAAACCGTTTTCACAACCTCCGCTTAACCCTAACAAGGCTTTAATTTTGGTAAATCGTTTGATTGGGTGTCAAATTAACCGCCAATTAGCGTTAACCAGTTTTTATGCAAATGGCACTAAATATTTAGTAACAGGGTTCTATGAGTTGTGAAACGTTTTATGTTGTTTTAAAGCCCATTTATATCATATTAACCCTAGAATATTATTTTGTGACGTTTTATTTTTTGGTTTTGATTTAAAACTTTCAAAATGAACCCTCTTCCTTGAAGATCCTACAAATTCTCTTAAAATTACCAGATTTTTTGTTTTATAAATTTACTCATAACTTAGTAGTAAATTAAAAAAGTAAAAATATAATTAATATAGCAAGGAAAAGGGCGTAACTCAATTTTTACCTAAAATCAAGAGTTAAGTTAGTAGTAAGATGCGCCACCCGCTAATATGGCCTTCTGTAAAATGTTGATGTAATTTTCCAAAGTACTGTTACAATAAACTTACGAAATAAATTCGGTTTTAATATTCACCATCTTAGTTACGCCCTTTTTGTACTTATACTAAGGAAAAGTGCCAAGAGTGCAGGTTTATGAAGCTATTTAATTTGAAGTTTAATGAGAGATAATGCTGCCTGAATTCAGGTTTTAAGTTTGAAAATCAAAATTTCTTCCTTATGTGACATTCATGTTAACTTTGCGGATGTATGTAATTCCAACATTTCACTGGGTATGAAGTTACGGCTTATAAATGTGGCAGTGTCCACTACTTTCAAAACTACTCAAATCTGGCAACTCTTAATTGTTTGCGAACAGCTGATGAAATTTTGCCGTTTTAAAATAGTTGAATCGAAATTATCAATATGAAACAGTTTCAACAAAAGTGGAAATTTAGCACACTGCAGTATTTGTAAAAATAGTTTTTATTTTAATCGGCGTACTACACACTTAAATTCCCACTCGGGTTTGGGGTTAGAATTTATCCGTCATAAGAGGCGATTAAAATCCACGAAATCACTCTCATGGCAGTAGAGCTGCTGCCGAAGGTTGTTTGTACCGAAATACATCTTAATAGAAAGTGAAGTGGAGATAATCTTGCTATCTATTCTTGAAAGCATGCTTTGTGGCTTACGTCTAAGAGGATATTAGATCCCACTTGGTTGCAACGTGAAAACTAAATAATATACAAATGTGCTTACATATGTATGTTTGCAAAGATATAGAATAAACAGCATTCACTTTTAGATAATATCATACATTTACAATACATACATATGTGTGAATATAGATTTTAGATTAGACACGGATATGTGCTCAAATACACACCACCCTACTATCTACATTTGCATAAGCCAATTAGATTGCTGCTGTAGTTGTTGTAGCGTTTGTTAACGTTATTGCTATTGTTGTTGTTGACGCTGATGCTGGTTCTGCTTTCACTTTAGGCGTTATTGTATCAACAACATCTGCAAAAGTTTCCATTTCTATCAACTCTGTTGCGCTGGCATATGTTGTCGTACTTTGGTTAGAAACAACAAATTTATGCTCAAAGTCAAAACTTTTGCTGTTGTTGTTGCTGTTGCTATTTAGCTGTTGCTCTTCATTTTGCTGCTGTTTTAGTTGCCTTGGCTGTTGTTGTAAATGTTGGCTATTAATTTCTTGATGAAAGCGATTACGTCGCAAACTTTTCACTCGTTCCAATGTGCTACCTCCCATAATCCTCACATCGCTGTTCGTATTGGCATCACTTTCTGCATTGATGTTGTGATGTCGGTAGTTTTGTTGCCTTAAGTAGGGCTGATGATGTTGTTGATGGTAAATGTGTTGTTGTTTCCAAGGTTTACGTTTCAAATTTGTATGCGTTGACCACCTGTTTGGTGTAGAAAATTCAATTTCTTTCAATTCTATCTGACATCAATTTCAATTTCATTTCAACTCACTTTGATAGTTTTCTTCGTTTTGCTAGTGGTTCGTCGTAATCGAGACGACTGGAGACAAATGTGCCTGCTGGTACAGTTCCTTGCGCAATGCCTGGATAGAGAAATTTCGAAAATTAGCCAATTTTGAGACAATACAAAATCATATTCTTATACATTAGAAAATATCTACCACTCTCTAACCCACCTCGGTATTTTGCTCATTTCCCCCCATGCTGTATCCCTTTTTTACCCCTTCGCAATAGTGTTACAAGGAGAAAGTGAAACAATTACCCAGAGTCTTACACCTACTCCGAAAGTCAATACATCTTCACAAACCCATATCAACAGCCTGGTGGCCTTATTTTTTCTTCTTAAAGTAGCACACGACAGTAAAGATTTCGAAGAATTCTATATAGCTTCGATGTCATCCCTAGCAGGATCTTTCTCTAGTTGCTCTACCTTTTCACTAATATTTTCTCAAGTAAGAACTTTGACAGTGAGCCAGACTAATCTTTTGTGAATTTCTTTACAGATGAGTCAAAAGCCAAATACTAAAGTTCGAAGGTTCATTTCAAGAGCTCGAAGTTAACCGAAAATTTAAGCTACTTAATTATTGTCTTCTAAAGGACCGTTAGTGTGTCCAATTAAGCGGCTATTCTGAGGTGGGGTAGCTACGACCTAACTTAATCTATGGATTCCAGCGATCAACACAGCACAGACCTTTCCTAATCCTGAAACCCATTTGACTTAAACTGCAGCTATATTCTTTAAACCTTCAGATGGCTTAATGCAATTCAAGAATTCTAACTCATTTTAGATCATTTAGATCTTATTTAGTAGAGTTTAGTACGAAGCGAGCTTGTAGTAATTTACCTTGTTTGCGTTTTATACCTCGTGGCTGTGTTCGTACTGCACTGTCGCTCTGCTGTGCTTGCTGTTGTTGTAATTGTTGTGGCTGATGCCGTTTAATTGTACAACTTTTTCCACGACAACTCTTCAGCTTTTCCAGTGTGTCATGCATAAACGATTTTTCTTCTTGGCTTAGAGATGACGCGCGATTTTGTGTTTCAAAGGGATCTAAGACAAGAAGGAGAAAAACATTTTATTTGAAATTAAATAATTACAAGAAAAAATAGTAAAAACCAGGGGAGATTTTAGGATAAAAAAGTATATGCAACACCCTGTTGAAAATGTATTTTAATTTAATTTCTCCCCTCTAAAATCTTTATTTAAACTTTTTTGAATGATGATTGTCTACAATGAAAGTAAACTAAGGTACATTCCCGCCCCTATATACATATATATATTTGGTACAAATTCTGTACACTTTTTCCATCGTTCGATACTTAAAAGTACAGGGTGTTGTTTTTGAAAAAAAAAAGTTCCATAAAAGCTTATTTTGACATCGTACGCTCAAAATTGAGATAGACAAACTGCGCTTTTGGTAACTATCCGTATCTATATCAATGACAAATATTGATTGGAGCGGAATAATTAATCGTTTTAACAGGGTGACTACGACATTCTGTTTCCCAGCGTTTAGTTCCAGACTCAACTTTAACTTTTTTTTTTAATTTTATCAGAACTTTGGTAGCTGAACCTCAATATATGTACATTTTTTCACTTACCAATTTTTAAATTATAATAAGTAATTAACCCAGTAGTGAATTCGCAGTACAAATAATTGTGCGTTGCATTTATGGTACGCACACACGAGTACGTATTGTTGTTGGCATTCATGCAAAAACAAAATGGACTGTCATTCCATAGTGGTGCCGTACGCCAATGCGTATTGTCATGCGAGAAGCAATTCATCTTTTCTGAAAGACATTCCTTTTCCAAACGTGCTTTCTTGATGCGTTTGCGTTCCTTTTTGCGTTGACGTTCTTCTTTTAGTTTGCGACGTGCTTCGCGTGCTATCTCTTTTGAATCAGCATAACTGAAATTAAATGAAAATTATAGAAATAAATTTAGAAGGCGCATATGGGCGTGTGAATTTAGTTCAAAGAAGCTCTCTTACTACCTCTCTGTATCCGGTTCGCAATAACATTCAGCTGGTTGACCTTTTTGCTGTTGAAATGGGTCTGCAGAGTTGCGAGTGTTACCCAATCCGTTGAAAATTTCTTTTTGACCACCAATATTATTGAGTGCATAACTCTCGTGTAGATCTTTGGTAGTGCCTGAAAATATGAAAAACTTGATAAGCATGTAGAGTTCAGGTTTGGTAAGCCCGAAGAGGTTCACTGACCGCTTTGCAACAACTCAATCAATGCTTGACTAGTAGGTCTATCCAAGGGTATATTAGTTTAGAGGAGTCTTACCAGAGTGCTTAGTTCTTTATCGGACATAGACCTAGTATGAGCAGATACTGTTTAGACTTATTGAAACAGGAGCGAATATAGTTTTATCAAAGCCCTCTAGCTCGTTGTGGGAATGGTTGAGTGCTCTTCGAGAGCAGGTCATGTCCCATAACGATTCTTTGTGAAAGCTTCGGTCTAGAAAGTATTCGTATCAACATCGTATTATGACAGCAGAGAAAGTGGCAGACCCCGACTGAGATGAGAATACGTTAACTTGCCTTGCTTGGTGTTCCCCAAGTGCCTTATCGCTAAAAAGAAACTCTGACCCATGCAAAAATAGGATGAATCCCTACTTGTCTAAATGACTAAATCTAGTGAAGGGTCTAGTAAAGATCGCTCCAATTTACGTACGGACGAACCACGAAATTTTATCTACTCCCCTGCGGGTAGGGGTTTAGAATATGCCCACGGTAGGCATACCGGTCGTAAGAGGCGACTAATATGCACAAAGGTAATGATGTGCAACTCGATGGTTGATCTACGGATATGATGCCTCCCACCTCTCATTACCCATCTCTTCTTTCCTTTCGGAAGGAGGGATGACATGACCTAGAAGGTTACACTGGTCATAACAAATCGCTACCACGACAGTCGGGCAGTACCTCAAGGGAGTACCGGAGCGTACCGGATTCATATCCGGCCAAAGACTGTTCTTTCGACAACACTTCCCAAAACCTTCGGGGAATGATTTTGTTTCTAAAACAACAACAGCAATCTACTTCTAATGCTCCATACTGTTACAAACCAACATTATGTGAACAAATTTTTAAACTCATAGAATGAATGTTACCTCAAATTCGTACAACAAACAACTTTAATTAACCCCACTTACCTTCACTGCTGCTGCTACTTGACGGCTCATTTGTTGGGGTTGACCAGAGTAAACGCGATTTTGTTGTTGTCAACGTTGATGATGCTGTTGCTGTTTCCGCTAATGTTGTTGTTGTAGCTGCTTTAGTTGTTGACCTATCCGTGACTGATTCCATATCCCTACTTGTTGCTATTCGTGCGGTCGTGTCCATTCCTTTCACAGTTGTTGTTGTTGTTGGAAGCGTTGTCGTCTTTGAATCTCTCATGAATAATGTGTTCGTTGTCTGTGTTCCACTATACATCGGAGGACGTCTTCTTCTATGTAATTGCGTATGTCCAATGGCAAAGCTATTATTATGTCCCTGCATGCGACCTTTGCCATACGAATGCTTCGCACCATATAACCCCGAAGTGACAGCACTGCCATTCTCATTGTTGTTAATCTCATTACTGTACGTGCTGGTCACACCAAAACCGAAATGTTCTTTTGTAAAATAATTCATATCAAATTCACGTCCACCCATTGACTTATCATAACGTCTACGACCAGCACCGTTGGGTATGTGTTGTCGTTGGTATTGATGATGTTGATGATGATGATGATTGTTGTTGTTGTTGTGTTCATTGTAGCCACCACGTGGGTAAAAATTGTTATTGTGCCCACCACCACCACCGCCACCGCCATTGCGACGCCGCCCTTTTTGTCGGCGTCCCAAGTAATCCGCTAAATTGTAGGAGAGTTCCTCACCATTCTCATACTCTGCTGCTTTAGTTCGACTCAAGCCTCCACCGCCACTATTGCGTGGCACATAATCTCTATCCCAATATCGACCTGAATGATAATGTAAATGTTGTTGATGTTGTTGTTGCGCTTGTTGTTGTTTATTTTCGCGCATCTGTTTTTTGATATCCTTTAGATGCGTTATCTTATCCTTGAGCACTTTGATTAGCATATCAATTTGATTACGCGACTTACGCCATGTCTTCTCATCATCATAAATTACATCAGAGCAATTTACCTTACCCGTTTGTGATTCAAAATAGCAACGTGTACCTACACGCCCTCCCACTTTGGGAAACTTGCCGCCACGTACAAAACCAGCTGCGGATAAGCTGGTTGTGTTATTGTTGTTTGGTTGCAACTCATTGGGTGCAATAAATTTCAATTCTAGAGTTTCGAGCGTGCTTTGTATTTCTTGGATCACTTTAGAGATGGTATCGTTGGCGGAATTTTTGCTCATCTTACCAACACCCTCTCCAGTGCTGGTGACGCTACTGTCTGGTGTTTCGAAAGAGCTAGAGGTGAGTTCACGTTTGCTGCGTTTGGGGCGTGTTAAGTGATCTTCCACGTAGGAGAGCGTGTTTTGCAAATCAAGCAGTTCTTCCATTTCGTATGGTAGTTCTGTATGGTACATTTCATCTGGAGTTGAAAGTTCGTCTAAAGAGCGTTTAATACGACGAGAGAAACGTGGTGGGTTTTGAATTCTGCAGTGAGAGAGAGAGAGAGAAAAAAAGAGAATGAGATAGGAAAAGAAAAAGAGTTAGATAACCAGATAAAGGCAGGACCCTTAAAAGAAGAGCACTAAACAGCGTTCGAACATCGGCATTCTTAATGGGCTGTAACAGAGGATTGTAAGGTTTCTAGGAAAAATACTTTATCGACGTCTGTCGGAAATCAAAGTTATTACCGCTGAGTCTTCAAAGAGAGTTAGAGCTCTTCGCCATTTAGAGTGCATGATCCGAAAAATGGGTTGAGTTGTAGAGTAAGTCAGATGTTTGAACGGGTCTTTATCCAAGATACGACGGCAAAAGGACAGTATTAGAATCGCATTTTGTTGAAGTAAATCGTCACTGACCTTTGAGATTTTCCAGCAAGGATCCCAGTACAAAGCAACGTGATTTTCTTGAGTTTCTAATTATTCTCTCACGATGAGACATAGGTAAAACAAATTTTTACACAAGCGCAAAGAATGTCAAATCGATGGTAGGTAATTCACCACTTTACCTGCGTGTAAAATGCTTGAATTTATTGTTTTTTTAATTGAATATTTACACAAAAAGTTATAGTTGGAGTTACAAAAAAGTCGATATGTTTCAAAATAAAAACGCGACTAGGCTTCAACTTCGTGATTTAAACACAATTCACCCCAGTGGTGAATTACCAACCCATGAATTGATGCTTTAGTGTTCCCCACTATTCGTCGTGTTAAATACAGTCTAATACCACTATGGCTTTAAGTCTTCTTTGGTATTACGTGCTTTAACGAACGCTAAATTTGCAGAATGTGGCAAATTAAAGCATACAAATGTTGAAATGTTTTCGCGCATAATACACAACCAAGTGTCACAATCAGCTGATTTCCTTGATTGCAAAATCGCTTTCTATGGTGTAAAAATATTTTCCATTTTGGTGTGCCAAATGAATTAATGAATGTATGGCGCTATATACAACAAGCATATCATCATGAACATCAGAAGAGATTTTTGCGCCGATCTAGGATAAATTATGACATTCATATTCACCACGATCAATGCCAGAATTTTCTTTCGCTCTGTCAAAACTGACGATTTCGCAAGCGATTAAGACAAAAATTATGGTAATTCGTAAACATTTGTAAACATTTTTTAATATCACGAACAAACAAAAAAAATGTCGGTAACATCGGTGAAAATTTGGGTTATAATTTACAAGTCTTCACTTACCTCTTACGAATACGATCACCTTCGAAATAGTTGCGATTTGTTTTTATCTTTGTGTAGACAACACCTTCTGGCGTAAAGCAAGCGCAATTACGTTTTGTTTCCTTTTTCGTGAATTTCGATATCTCTTCGAGATGATGCTGAAGCTGTAACTTAAGTTAGATAAATCAGTTCATGGATGATAGCACATTTCAATGGAGAATTAGTAGTAAACTCAACACAGAATCATACATATAACTATTGTCATAAAATTAAGTATAATATATGGAATTGCCCCTTTCGACTCACATGAAATTTACACTTGTGCTTACGCCAGCGTCCATCTTCATTAACACATTTCCACTTTTGTCCCGGTTGGCAATTCTCTAGCAAAGCTGGATCTGAACATTCCGAATTTAAGCGCATCATTTTGGTCATATAGGGTGCCATTGGCAAATTATTGTCAAATTGTTCTTGTGCGTCTTCAACACCTGACTCTGCTTGAGCTGCTGCATCCATGTCGATATTATCTTCCAGATCTTCCTCTAAAATACCAGCTGATACATCATCATCCATATCTGTATCCAAATCATCCTCAGCATCATCTTCTATTTCAGCTGCAGTGCTCGCCTCTGCTTTTGAGTAAAGTATTGGCTTAGAAAAATATTTACAATACTAACAAAAACGGTACACATACCCTTTTCAGCTTCTGTGACGCCACCTACTTCGAATTCAGCTTCTTCACGTGACTCCAAATCAATTACATCTATTCGTGTGCTACTTGTTGTGCTCTCATTGTACATTGATAGCTCCTCAATAAAGGTGCTATTTGCCAGTCTCATATTTCGTCGATCCGCCTGCAAACGTAAACGTGATTCGGCAATTTGTTCGGCTGTTTCACGTCTACCCGAACTCTCAATCAAAAATGTATCGGGCCATTGATCACGCACAATGCGCTGACGACCGAATAGCAAAGGTAAAATACTACGTCCATCCATGTGCTGGGGCGTTGTAACACCACCAATGTCGAGGAATGTAGGCGCCAGATCAACATTTAAGACGATCTCATCCACACTAAATGAACAAATGTGCGATTAATATGAAGCTAAAAATTTTCGCAGCAATATCAACTTACACTCTGGCTGGTTGTATGCCTGGTCCTCGTATCAGAAAGGGCACGCGCACATCAAATTCAAATGGAAAACTTTTGCCCTTTATTAAGCCGAATTGTCCCAAATGATAGCCATGATCTGATGTATAAATGACGTACGTATTGTCTAGTTCACCTAAAGTTTTCAATTCATTAAAGATACGCTCTACAGCGACATCTACACTTTGCAGCGTTTGTAGACGTTTGGTCATGAGTATGTTAGTGAAGCGCTTATGTACTGGTTCCATGGGTTGTGTAACGCGTAATATCCATTGTTTATCCGGATTGGGCGCATGATCATAAGATGGCGTGCTGTAACGTGGTTTAATTAAATTTAAAAATCTTTAGTGGTCATAAGTTTACTTACTGATGTGTGGTCACATTGAAGAAGAGATGACTATATTGTGGCGCTGAGTCTTCAGGTCCATGCGGTGCTGGGAAACTCATTGTCAACATGACAGGCTTTCGTTGGTTTTGTTGTTTTGATGAGCGTAGAAACGCAATTGAATCATTTGCTATCAAATCGGGATAGTAGTCCTGAAAAGAATATAGAGAGAGTGTTAAATGAAAGGGAGTGAAATGCGAGCTAAGGTTGAGAAACCTGATAACATGATATTTGCGACGGTTTTAAATATTTTATTAACTAGCTATCTTGAAAACCCATCAGACTAGAAATAAAACCCCAGCAGTTTCCTTGAATAGGTCTTGTTAGAGAATGAACTCGTCAGATTCAGCAGGGCTTGATCTCAGTTTAACTTAACATAAAACTCGGTGACTTGACATAATCACAATTTTGTTTCATTGAACTGCAGCCGGAATGTCATAACCCCACTTGGGATAATGCAATAGCACCTAAAAACTCCACCTCATAAACTTCGTATTGTGTTTTCGAGACCTCACTCATTCATTTCTAATTGTTCAGAATGAAGCTCTTATGGCGGAGTAGGGTTTAAAATAATTATTAGCAGTGGCGCATCCAGGGTTTTGTGGAAAGGGGGGGTATCCAATTTGTTTTTGTTTGTAATTACGAGAACATCATTTTCCCACAGTTCCTAAAAAGGGGGGCTTGGACCCGAAACCAATCCCCTTGGATCCGCTCCTGCTTGTCAGTTTTTCTTCGGGCTCACAAAGAATGTTGAAAAGGAGACAGTCTTTCGAATCCACTGCCTGAGTACCCAAGAAAAAGCTTGAAATAACTTGATGGATTCCTTACAAGTCACATTTTATGGCGAAGACGAACGATATTGAACCTCAGTTCGTAAGACCTGCAAAGCCAATTCAGATATTTGATGCGCCGACTTAGCGAATAGTAGCCTCTGTCAGACTGTAAAACACAATGATTTAGATTGGTATGCCTTTCCAAGAAAAATATGGAAAATTCTCGATGAGACGGCTCAGCTTGGATCGGCTATTGATATGGCGGAAGCGAATGATGTATTGATCCTGGAGTTGCAGCGGTCCCGCTGAGGACTGAAACTTCTGGTGTTTGGAATGACAATCCTCTTGTAGCAAAGATAAACGAGACTCTTGAGAAAAATTTCGGATGCTAAAATGCACATTCTCCCTGATGTTGTTTTTGTTGTAACAGTACCACACCCTGACACAGTTTAACACATACTCGTACATACATACCTTCGCATAATCAAATCCATGTTTTATCTTCTGTCCATTCATATTGATGCTATAATTGTAGTATTTCGAATTCATGATAAGACCACCCCATTCACGCCAACCTGGCGGTATATACGATCCATTATACTTATTCAGATATTTGCCAAAATAGCCCGTACGATAGCCAGCATTCGAAAGATATGTCGCAAAGGAGCGCGTCTCATGTGTCGCTTGCCATTGTGGGCTCGAACAATTATCATTGTTCGTAAAGACCATGTGGTTATGCACGTACATGCCGGTTAACAACGAAGATCGTGCCGGACAACACATGGGCGTGGTTGTGTAAGCATGACGAAACTCAGCGCCACCATCACGTAGCCAACGTAAAGTGCGTGGCATGAAATTTAATGATCCCAATTCGACATCTTGATCATCAGTGAGTATTAGAATAATATTTGGCTTACGTTCACGTGATGGAAATGCAGATGAATCACGTGAATAACGTTTGGCAAACGATGATGACGAAGTACCCGCTGATGTCGTGCCAGCTGATGAAGCATGATTACTCGAATCGCTCAAATAGCTTGCGGCATAATCGCCTACAGAGCCGTGTTGTTGTGTGTGGCTGCGATGTTGGCGTGAGTGTTGTTGATGAGGTTCTGGACGCGCATGTTTTTGATGCACCACCCTGTGTTGCCCTTCGTACGCCGCTCGTACCTCTTCGGCACGCTTTTCGCGCTCATGCTGCTCATGTCGTTGATGATGCAGCTGTTGACGTTTGTGTTGTTGATGATTTTGATGATGCTGTTGTTGTTGGTGTTGGTGTTGTTTTTTATTATGTTGCCTATTGTGATGTTCATGCTGTTGTTTATGCTCTTCACTCAAATCATCATGCGCATACTTTGTTGGTATATTTTCTTTGGCCGCTGCTGTTGTCAACAACAAATTTATCATAAACACTAGCGCTATGCTGGCAATTAGTGCGATTTGTTGCTGTTGTGGCGACTGCATTTTGTGTGTTGCTGCGCACTTTGCAGTTCCAAGTCTATTTTGTTGCCAATATCACAGATTCATTCGTGCGATTTCGTATCGCTGATGTTCGTGTACTTATTTGGAATCGATCCAAATTGGTGAAATTTTATGAGTTCTCTGGTGTACATTTTCAATCATGCTGAGTTTTGAATATGCATATCTACTTTTTGCGTCCAGCAGTCTATAATTTTGTTGGGTATGAAGGTGCGCACTTGTTTAGATGCGAATTTCGGGTACATGACGCCATTCAAACTGAAAATAGATTTAAATGGAAATTTGATTTTAATTTATAATTTTACGAGTTTTTCTACTATAATTGTATATGAATTTCTACATCTACGGCCGCTTAACTGATACCCAGCGAGCACAACGGATTCGCCACGAATGCCCTTTCTCTGATAATATTATCGCACCGATACTTCGAGGCAAAAGATTAGCGAACCAGAAATCTCAGGTGAGTCTTTTATTACGAGTATAAAGGATTCGTGCTTTTTATTTTCTCATAATGCTGGCTATTAGTTATATTCTTTGAAGATATATTTAACAAATATTAAAATATTAAACTGCCATCGAGAAAAAGTATTCTTCTTGAAATAGAGACAATGACCTATAATCAAAGTTGTTTTAGTTCAAATCTTTACTTAACTTAAAAATGCATTTAAAATGTTAGTCAATCTTAATTAAATTGAACAAAGATTTTAGCTAAATTCAAAAGTAACAGGGTGCCCTCATGATAAAAAATTGTATTGGTTGATGGTATGCACAAATTTTGTATCTTTTGCAAGGTCACCCTGTGTTAACTATTTTATTCACAAACCATAGCATAGCTGTGGCAATAAGCGAAAAAGCCAAACTCAAGTTTGGGATAACCGTTGTGGCATCCACAACCATAGACGCAAAACCTTGATTTTGAAATGCTAAAATTAAAATTTCGTATTTTCAAAATTAAAACTCATTCTTAAACATAGTTGTCTATGAAAGCCATGAAATGTTATTTTTGCATTCAGAATCATGTTTAAGTAAATAAAACCCTATTTCATTTTAACTGTGATTATGAACCAGTGATTTTATTTTCCGCCGATATTCTCTTTGAAATAACGAACTAAAGACAGCATTTTTTTTGTTTTGCTCTTCCTGAATATTATCAGCTCTGTTCAGGTACATTAAAAGTTTTAATAATTTTATAGAATTTTTACTGAGAAAGTGTTCGTTTAGATATACAAAACACATGCAGCGAGAGAGAGCATTTTGACATTCTTGTTTTTACTGTGGAAATTTCACTCCGTAAAACTTGTAAGTGAAAAACAGCTGATCGTGACCAATCAAAATGGCAATAGCTGTTTTTGCTGCAAATTTTTACTGACTCCTGTTCGGCTGAACTTTTTGCGTTGCGAGAGAGTTTCACGTCATTCTCACCAGGGACGGATTCAGATGAGGGGTCCAGGGGGTCCGGAGCAAAAGTAAAGTAAAAGGTACTCTTTAAAATGCTGGTTAGCTTGAAATCATTAAAACAAGTTGGTAAAAAAATAATTGTCGTCTTTATTGATACTGACCCTTGACCCATAACCCCTTTTGTGATCTAATTCCTTTTCATATGCTGAATTCCTTTTCTCTTTCATTTTTTTCGACTCCATTTTAATTCACTGTCAAGTTATTTACTCGAACTATGTTGGATGTTAAGTGCTGGCATATGACCTTGATAATGGCATACTTGTGCAGAAGTTGCATACTCAAAAAAAATTTAAAAATTCTGAGGTCAAAGTTGAAAATTTGCATGAAAATTCGTCGAAATTTTGCGAATTATTCACATATTTTGAAAATATAATTTAAGGTTTATGTGTTAGATCATGAGAAACTTTCTTAAAGAAAATTAGTTAAAATAAATTTGTCGAAGTCAAAAATTGTGAGAGCTGCCAAAAAGGGGTGTATACTTATTTATGAGAGTGACTGTATGTATTTGTTTTTACTTTGGCAAGCAAACGAACTGAACAGTTAAGCATAAATCTCTTACAGCATTATACTCGTATAATGGCCGTAGTACAAAATGAAAGTAAAATGGCATCCTACGACATTTTCCACTTCATTTTCGTATGAAATTACAAGCCATGAATGTAATGTGTCCAACTAAAAATAGTAAAATGTACATAAGTTCAAGTGTGACTTAGATGCAAAAAAAATGTGTGACTAGTCTCCAGAGAGACTGATGCGCGATTAGTCGCTTTAGTATACATTGGGCTGTAATTCAATAAAAGTCAATTTGTGTAGCATTCTCACTCGAGTGAAAATATGTGCCGCAGAGTACCCATTTGGGTAGAAAGGTGATTAGTCTTTTCGTGTCCGTTCGGGTATAAATGGTTACAATTAGGGCTGTGCCTTTATTCGATTAATCAAGAAAGTTGATTAATCAAATTTTCATTAATTAATCAAAATTATGAGCGTTACTCGAGTATTATCCAAAATGGTTAATCAAAAAGTGATTAATTTACTCATTTTTTATGTTAAAGTTTGCCTTGAAATAGCTGAAAAAAAAAAAAAATTAACGTGTCGATTCTGAGCGTAACCGGAAACTTTGTACCCGGAAGATTATCTAACCAAAAATCGTAACCGGTGCATGTACCCGCGATTCTAGCGCGCATGGTAACGATGTCAAAAACAAACAATGCGCAAAAGAGAATAAAAAGCAAACGCGCACGAAACATCACGTAAAAAAGTGCTTATATTGTTTATTAATTCTTCTGAACTAGTATGTGTATAAAATTTGTGCTATTTTCTGTCCAAAAAAATATTTACAAAACACGTGCAATTTGTCGCGGTTACTTGGCGTTACCACCTCTTTCGGTGGTTACGAAATTGAACTGCAACTTGAGCCGGCAGAATACCAAACGGGTGTAAAAGTTTCCAAGATATTTGTTTGCCGGGTAAATCGAATGTTGTTACCACTATAGAATCGACCCGTAAAAATCAAACATGCTTCAAAATATTAAAAAATAAAAAAATTTAAGAAAATTTGTAGACGTTGTCCGATCGTTAATGGGCAAAGTGTCGAAGGTGGTTGAAGTATTAAGGAACTTCTAAATTTGTGCCGTTTTAATATATGATTAATCATTTTATTCCAAAAACGATTAATCAAAAAGGCGAATAATCAATTAATTTTCATTTTGATTAATCAAAAATTAATCGATTAATTGAGTAATCGAAATTATGAATAATCCAAATTTTGATTAATCAATTAGTCGCACAGCCCTAGTTACAATAGTTCTCTCCGCATGACATGCGACTCATTCCCGACTATTTCTAGACAAATCGCATATTTTGCATGGTTCATGTGATAAATTTAATTTCATTTTATTTCACTATAAAGAGATTTCCTTTTCAGTTTTATTACATAACTTTTTTTTGTGGGCCAATGCACAATGTGAATATCCTTTTAACGGGTTGCCTTTCCTCTCTTGACTTCTCCTACTGTCGCGCGCTGCTATGTTAGTGGGTTGCCGTGCTGTTGGTTGCTGCTTTGGCAGTTTTAGACAATTACTAAAATATTGCAGCTGTTCGTGCTGTTAGTGCATGCCACAATTGCACTTGCTCGAAGTTCGTTATGTTGGAGGCGTTGCAGTGTCAAGGAATTCGCATTCCTTTTCTGGCACTTATGCTCACCAAAAAAAAATTAAAAATACGTGCACATGTGCCATTTTCATTTCGGTAATTGGGGTAGTACCCGTAAAAGAAAATATAGTCCTTAGACTAGTAAAGTGAGTTGCGTTCGTTTTTCATCGATTTGCGTAAATTTTTTCTGATATATTTCTAATGGCATGAGTTCAAGTTTAAAAGAAAAAAGAAGAGAAGCTCGGGCTTGATTTCCTAGAAGGTGTGTCGCCCAAATTATTGTCACTGTGATTATAAAGTAGTTTGAAATCATTGTCAGAGAAAACAAAGTGATAAAAAAGAAGGAAAGTATATAGAAGTAAAACCTGAGAGAACAGGAAGAGTGGGAGACCGGGTGAGAGTTCAAGAAAGTAATTATGGAAGGGAGCAAATTCAGTGTTATTTGGTGAAAGCTGATGGGAAACGGAGAAAAGGCTTCCTATTTATTTAAGCGACATCAGCAATTTAATTCGATTATTTCATTTTCACACCCATTTTATAATTCGCAACCAGCTTATGAAATATTCTGAAGATATAGAAACCAATAAAAATCTCTAATTAAAAAAAAAAACTACTCGCCCCCTTAAAGCTTAGACATGGTCCTTCGAGCCGGATCTGAACCAGCGACCTATGTATGAAAAATTAAAAAAAAAATGCGGTTACTCTTTTAATCGGCTTGACCGTAGGAAAGTTGAAGTTCTTCGCCAGATTTAAATTCGGTACCAGATCTTGGGAAGCAATTTCATTGTCCTTGGAAATATATATGCGACCCTCCAATACTCACAGATCCATCTGATCAGTTGTTGTATAAAGCAGGAGGGGCATGGTAAGTAACTTATCGAATGTTCTTTTTTTTGTTGAGAGATGAATTTACTTCTCGATTGCCTTCACCAGCCCGTGGGAACATTTCTTTGCGAGAGTAATTCTTTGTTGGATTTCTAGATTGACCATATTTCTGGCGTTAATGTGCCTCATCCCATGCTACATATCCACGGCTGCCACTTTGGTCCAATTGGACCAAAATTGGTCCATAAAAATCCATTTGGTCCATTGGTCCATTTTTTTCAGATTAGGTCCATTTTTGGCAAGTGGTCCCGATTTTGGTACTTTTTCTTCTTCACTTAGCTAAAATGACATAACACTGCTCCCAAAATTTGGTCGATTGTCACTAATTTACGATAGCGAATTGCGATTAGCCAACCTACAAGAAACAATCGATAGCTTGCATCAACATCATTGATTACCTTTACTAGTTTGGCATCTTTTTTTACGAATCGGAGAGTAAGGCAATGGATGATGGTACTCCGACAAAGTGGAATGGAGGAAATAACGTTCAGAGTTGCTTGACAGTACAAATTGCAACTAGAAACTTTCATTTATAATGAAATGTACAATCAATAGCATCTGATAAGTTGGTCATTTTTTTTGAGATTTGGTCCATTTTTGGTCCAAAAAAAAACATGATGTGGCAACCGTGTACCTATTACCGATGTCGAGGGGAAAGCTTTCTGTGTAAAGCTCATACCACTACTCCTGAATTTTTTTGGCTGCTCATCTTTGGCACGTTTTTCTAAAGGCAAATTTTGAGACTACTATGCATGGGTAAACTCCCATATTAACCTCCACATTTTCGAATATATGTATGTAAGAATTAGTCCAATATCAAAAAAAAGCTTTTAATATCTCCAGATGCACACTATTGCATTTATGTTTTTTATAATGTATGTGATTTGGTTTTCTAAATGCGAAAAGTGAAAAATTGTCAGTTTCAATTTCTGTCTGACAAAATTTTTTCTTTATTGCTTTTCGCCGAGGAGCTTCGGCAAACAATTTTGTTTACTGTGAAAACTTGCTTTATGACTATTTGTTGAGTGCGACAAACTTGCAATTTATCTTGAGGATTATTGACATCACAAGTGAGGAGTGCATTAGTAAAGTGAAATGAAATGCATGTATGTTTGTGTGTGCATGTGAGTAAGGATGTGTGTGGACTTGATGAGGTCAAACTGTTGGTAATGTGCAATGTAATTGGTAATTTAAAAATGTATTTCTTGGATAATTAATGGACAATTATGATATTCAGTTGTGTAAGAGAGGATCCGCTATTTTTGAGTCCATTAACTAGTTGGAAATTAATACTAAGAAAAGACAGGGTGCCAGTCTTTACTAGGATACTCATCTTATATCACTACTTCATATACTAAAATTCGACGTAAAGCTTTAATACCTCGCAGGAAACCGTAAAAGACCCTAAAAAGCCCGGTTCAGATCATCTGGGCCTATTTAATCAAGCAGATAACCCCTAGCAGTCTAGTGGAAGCGCAATTAAGATCAACTGTGATTTCTCTGCAGATTAACCGGCGTGAGAACGATATTTTTGACTTCTTCGTGTCTGCGGGGAGTAGATTTTGTGGTGCAATTCACCTCAGAGTCGACCTTTATATTGTCCAGTCGAGCTTCTACTACTTACCACCGAGGTGATTCGGGCTGAGTTTCTATTGCAGCTTGTGAAATGCAGCATTTTAGGTTACGGGGCGATCGACCATCACTTTCTAAATTTTTTTTGAAGTTACTTCTCTCGGTATTTAAACCCGGACCATTTGCATAACAGCATAGCACATACCCACTGTGGCACGCTTCCCGCTACCTCCAATTTAAAACCAATTTTTGACTTTCGCCAATTTGTTTAATTCTCTTTTTTAGGTTAGCTTTAGGAATTTTAAAAATGCATGTAATTTCATGTTTTCGAAAATCGCGTGACCGGCACCAAATGCTTAAATTCAATTATTTCTCGCAAAGTATTGCTCGGAACTTCGAACGGAAATATGAAAATTTCAACAAACCCGGCGCTGTGGCTTTGGCAATTTTCTCGATTCGTTTGGCTCGTAATGCCGCAGCTGAATTTGGCTTTGTTTAGCTGCTTGTAAAAGGAAATATTGATATGTTTGTGATGAATTTAAAATTGAACTTGGTGAATGTGAATAGTTTTCCTTCTTTCACCAAAGAGGTCAAAGGGTTAAAAGCAAATCGAATGGTAAGATGATTTGCATGCAGCAAGCAATCTACTCTTGGCTGTGGAGTGAAGCCAATCTGAGGTGAAAAAGAGTAGAAAAGAGAAAGCGGGCATACACACACAGATACATACGTATTAAGGTATTACGGAAGAACGTATTCCAATTAAGCTAATATTTAAATGAACTCAGTAAGCACAATTTATTTATTTATTCATGTGAGTTAGTTAGCTGATGCTACTACCCGAGTGTGATGAAGTGAAAAAGGGAGCTCAAAAATAATAATACGCCGGATTCAAAGCAGCTTTTGACAGCGTAAACAGGAGCTACCGACATGCTGCCATGGCTGCAATTGACTTCCTTATAAAGCTTATGAGTCAAATGACGTTGACGATACCAGCAGCTCCATCAGAATCACGAAGTACGTCTCCGCGTCATTTAAAACCAAACGAGGCTTCAGAAGAGTCGACTTCGATACTTTAAAGAGGTCCACATACACGATATCTAAAATGAGATGACAAAATTAGATATACCGTGTAACATCTGGTAAAAGTATCGATATGCTATCTGATCGCATTGAAATTCACTTTCCTACCCTACACAATAATGAGGCATCTAAATGACCTACACACGGAGTTAGTAGATGAACCTCTCAGACTTCGGCCTGTGATATCTTTTATTGAAACCCACAACAAAAAAAAGAGCGTGGGTCTGCATTCGATGAGACGCTTTCATAATCTTTTCTTTAATATAAACCAACTTTTTTCTATGCTTGAGAAATTCATAAAATTTCAAAGTTTGAAATTAGTTTGGAAACCATTGGGGTTAATTTTGAAAGTGCAGCTGCACATTTGTATACATGGCAGCACTGGCATTTTCTGTCATCATCTGACATTACAAATTAAGCAAAACACGTGAGCGAACGAAAATATTCATAAAACATTAAAAAATGAAAAGAAATAAAAAGATATATATTTGTGTGACAAAAGGTGGTATTTATAATATTGTATTATATATTTTATAGTTAAAGCGCATTGTGAATTAATAGTTAGTAAAATGCCTAAAGAAAAAGTAAAATATGAAGTTTATTTTGGTAGCAAAATATTGATGAAATACAAGTCGGAATCCAGTATTGTTTTAAATGGAGAAACAAGAATATTTTCATATCAAAAATTTTCCATTTTGCAGGGCAAAGGACTAGTTTCCCAAATTGAGAAATGGATTTCATCTCAAATGCTATTATTATTTTTAAGAAAAAATGACAATGTGAAGTTTTGCACTCACTGCATGAGTGTGCGTTACGTAAGTGAAATTCAAAACCACATTAAAAGTGGAATCAAACTTTAAAATTGAGTTGGCAACAGGAATGTATAGACTACCTTAAACAAAAACACGTTGTATGGCAAGCAAAAAAAACACACACAAAATATAATCAACCTTACATAGCACTCCACTCTCAAACAAAGTAACCAAAAAACAAAAGTGAAAAATAACTAAAAATGGAAGTGACCACAAATCAATGTTGGCAGTTTCCGTAGAATCCACACATTGCCAACGTTGATTGTTTGCAATTCCCCAAGTGGATAGCCAATTTAAGAGACACATAAAAGTAGGCACAAATCACAAACAACAACAAAACGAATTGCAGACATCTTCAGCACGAAGATTGCGAAATGGACGAGATTTAACCACAATAATAAGCGCGTCAAGAAAAAACTCATGAATGAAATCAGGAAATGTTTAAAAATGTTTGTTTTTTTTTTTCTGCTGATGCCATTACCAACTTTAGTAAATATGTATGAAAATACTCTCAAAAATGGCAAGTCAACTTTGGGCAGCGCAGAGTGTGGTTTAGGCTACGTTGCGATACCAACAAGAAATACTTAAGTAGTTGTTAGTAGGGATGAGAGTCCTGTTAAGGCACATATGTAGTACTGCATCATGCGACTTGCTTCATGTTTCTAATTTTCTCGGACCTATGAGGTGCTTTTTGAAGGGAAACCAATCGACAACTTATGGGGAGGAGAAAACTAATCCGTCCCGGGTGATATTGTAAAATTGGTTCAATTTCTGGATATATAAGAAGACAGCTCTAGACAACAAATGTGAAATTTTGCATGACGTTCCCCGACACTCAGCGAACGCGTTTGTCGAGTATCATTATTATAGGAACCCAATAAAAATCTATAGCAGCCCAATTTCGGTTGGGATACTGTTACAGACATAATGTATACTTAGCTTCAGACTTTTATACTCAGGAACATAAGGAGGCAACTCTAAATCAAAACTATTAAATCCGACGAGTTTACAGCAAAATATTAGAGGCCTTCCTCGAGATAATATCAGATTAAGAGCGCAATACATCCCAGGGATAGGACATAAGTAAAGTTCAAATAGATTCAGAGAACTCGTTTATTGACTATCGTCCATCGAATGATGTAGTTAGAACGCCTCGATCAACATCTATTACAAACCGTTCTAAGTGATCTCTTGCCAAAACTGAAATGTGGTTACTCTAATCGATAATGGAAGCAGCATTTAGGTAGCGCAGAATACAGTTCAAATATGTACAATAGCCTTCTTAAAAAATTGTATCAGCCAAATAAATACTTCTTTCTTGACTCAACAATTTCCATTTATTTTGGACGGCAGTTTGCTGTGCTGATTTCGTACAGCATCTTTAATGTTGGCGTTGTCTCAACGTGTTTCCTTCCTTGGCGGATGCCTTCTTTTTAACTCTATTTTGTAGCTCAACGTTGCTTTTGGTGACTTCAACAATTCTTTCTTTTTGTGTCTGCTGCAACTTTTTTCCGATTTTTCATTTCTTATGAGAACAACTTCCGAACTTGTCATGCAACCTTGCGATTGCAAACCAAGGAAGCATACATACATATATACGTTGGCCGGCATGGTATCTTGGATGTGATTCTTGCAGTAAAAACCAGTCAATAAAAAGGACAATCTCACAGTCTGGCAACTGCATGTCGGTTACAAAATCGAGAATTAAATCACTTCGAAGTATCGGCTATCGATAATCAATTCTCCCACATCCCAAAAAATCGGTAAACTATCTTATATGGAATCGATTGAGAACTGGCCTAGGCGAAGCTTTCTTAGAACTGTCCGAATGGGAACCAATTGAGGACTATTTTCCAAGTAATGATTCGGTATTAAACTAGAACATTGGCCGAGTGGGTGAGCTCTAAAAGAGTATCAAGTCTGCCAAATTTTCTGTACGACAGGGCCAAGCGTTGTTCTTTTCTTATAACAAGAACACAGATTTCATAATTTGTCACAAGATTAGAAGTTTTTTAGTTAGACGAGATTTAATCAGAGAGAATCTAAGAAGTTATCTTAGATGACTTGGTTGAGGAGTTGAATCGTTCGAGATGGGTTCGAGTCCATATAGGACAATTAATAGTGGAGTATGTGAGTGCATCTAGAGTGACATTTGAATGGGTTAACTCGGGCTACTAGAGACGATAGTTGATGATTGGATGAGTAATATGAAGAGATATGAAAGAAATACCACCGCCAGAGGTATCCCTTCGGAATCCAAAAATTCATATCATGAACTGTAGATAAAAGATATCCTCAAAATTTCATTAAATTCATTCATTTCCCCCCTTACCAAAATTCTGGACCCTCCACTGACCACCACATATTTATTTCAACCACTTATCAAACCATCCTCGTAATATTTTGTAATCAATAAGCCTAAATAGCCATGGCGGATAAACAAATAAACACAAGAGTATTCATCTAACGAAGAACCACAAGAAAAACACAAACAGCCAAAGGTCACCAAAGTTCATGGTTTTGCATACGTCAAACTTAAACCAAACGTTTTTTTTTTTTCAATCAATAACATAGCACTGGCACCCACAATTATTTTAGCGGAGAAAGCAAGAGCAGAGGAAATTGTGTGTGCGTTAGCCGCCACGTCCTTGCAGCAATCGAACAAAAGCAGGAAAACTCAATTTCAACTCGTTATTGTTAGTGTAAGGTCACGACACGCAAGCATACATTTCGGAAGGCACTAACAAATAGTACATGCATGGATTTAGTAATTAACCGAAAGGAGTTCTCATTGGTGCGAGAGAGGATTTATTTCCTTGGATGAATGTAAGAGGTTCCGTGCTCGAAAGGTACTACATCCACTTAGTTCGTATTTTCTATATTAAAACTTCCTTCTGGGGATTGAGAAACAGACGAGTTACGTAAATATTGAGGATAGTACATGGGACGGGAGGGATATGAGCTTATGTGACTCTAACTCGCAAGCTGCCAGTTTCCATATTTCAGCATTGACAAAGTAGGTCATGGACAAGACGACTCCGCCACTGTTGATATTGTTGATATTTTAGGAGCAACATAAAGACGCTGTAAAAACCTAGGGATGTCTGGCTCTTGAACTGCTTGATGCGTGGATTTTTCGGCTTGTGTACCTGGCTTTAGGTTTGTCTTATCGCTCTGTCACCCGAGGGTTGCTGTACAAACGAATGTCAGACAGCGCTAGCGCACTAAGGGAGCTCATATTTGGTCGGATCGGACCAATGAGTAATTTCCAATGGCATACCTGGCGCCAGAACTACGTTTTGAGCTCCTTTACTCAGGAAGTCTCAAAGTCGAATTTTGTCTCACCACGATATTAAGAAGGGTATGAAGCGAGCTGAGGTGGCATCAGCAATCTTGCAGAACGTTCTTGTCGTACGTCAGATGTAAACCGACTACCAGTGTGGGTGGTCTCCATAAACTTTGGGAGCCGTTCAACTTAGCTTCTCTAAAAGTGTTGTTGGTATCACGACCCGAGGTTTGAATAATTTAAAGGCCTGATGGGACAGCGATTTCTGGATAATCTCAGGTCTTTTCCTTGTCGTCGTCGATTAATTAATTAGTGATTTATTTTTTGAGACCCCCTTTGAAGTTCTTCCCTCGGGAAGTATTTTAAAGAATTGCTTTGAGTTTGTATTTCCAAATTGAGGAGCCACGATTAACACTAAAATATATTTCCGAAATATCGCCCAAGTGGCAGGCCGCCAATGTTCCAAAAAAAAATTAGAAAAGGAAAACGAAAGAAACAGCCGAATGACAACTTGACTGCCCCAGATAATAAGATTTCTCATCAGCCAATGCTGTATATTGCTCATTTGAGCCATCATTTAAAATCCACTATGAGGAAGTGATTATCGCGCATCATTGACTTCTTCTCTCTCTCATTAATCCTTCAAACAAAATTGGCAAATGTTCATATGGAATTTTTTTCTTTTATTGGCGTTTTTGCACATTCCTATCATATCGCAATGGTCATTATTTTGGCATCTAATAGCGCGCTTAGGTTGATTGGCGCCGATGGGATTATTATGCCTACGCGAATCTATAATGTAGTGCATATGAAAGTTCATTAATAACCAGACAGACAATCCGCATCCACAATGCGCCTACATCACTTTCAACTTCAATAGTCATTAGCACTTTGAGAGGATACGCGAATGGTAAATGAAATATCAAAACTGGGTCGATTTGTGGAAGATTAGAAGTTTTTAAGATTTGTATTTGTGTGAGTTTAGTTTTGTGTGAGTATGTGTGCCAGTGTGGTATCTGGTATATGTCTTGAATCAAGACTCTTGATCTATAACGCCATACAAGACCATAAACAGAATCCGACCAACAACTGGGAAGGAGCTCACAGCTATCACTGTTTGAGAAAGAAATTCAACGACCAATTGATTTCTTATTAGTCCGCTTAGTTCCAGTTGGCCTAGAGACAGAAAACTTTAAGCAAAGTTCGGCACCTTGGCTGATTTTGGTAAGCGTTAAGATCTCCAGCTGTGCAGAAACAGGTAGCCCCACACCATAAATTAGAAGAGCAGCTCAGCCTTAATCTAAATTATTATTATTATTTTATTATTATTACTGGAATTTACTTACATCTGCGACCATAACTCGAAGTACTGATATCACTCTCAGAAAATCTGGTAAACCCACTAACGCCACGTTAGAAAGTTGAATTGGTGGTGTTTCTGTAAAATTAAAAAAAAATAAAAGTTTTATTTATAGTACGTTTAATTCGTTATAACTCTCGAAGTAATCCTAAAGGATTAGGGAAAGGGAGGAGACATCTAGAAATGGTAAGAGAGAGAAGAGGAGATAGAAAAAGAGATGGGACAACGATGACTAGAGAGTGGATGAAAAAGAATAACATATCTTGACGGGAGGAAGAAGCATTTTTCAAATATGGGCAATAAATAAATAAAGAATTGGAATTGGATAGTGGTAGGCAGGGGGAAAGGTGAAGAGGCTTATTATGAGGAGAAAACAATAAAAAGGCAAAACAAGAGAAAAAAAACCTTAGGGAAGAACTACGTCTATCGGGTCAGCTGATGATATGTATACAAAAGAATTGGTATTTGTAAAAGTGAAAGGAAAAACGAAGAGTGAAGTAGAGACGAATTTACTTAAACAGCCCAAAACCTTGACATCGAAACCATGACTTATTAGACGAAGATCCCCAGGCCAACATAGCTCGCTGAAATTTGTTATCCGATAAATGTGAATTGGGGTATTACTCTAGCAATTAAAATACTATATGCATAATGTGTTTAACGAAAATCAGTCAGATTGGAGTAGCATAACATATAGCTGCCATACAATCGATTGTACCGATAACCGTATTTTGGGATATATATCTTATAACTTTAAACGACTTATTCTTGTATATTTGTATATTTGTATATCCACTACTATCTCCCGAACGACTTCACCGATTTTAATGAAATTTGGTACACAGGTACTATGCTTTGTTTTAAGATTCTCTACTTTGGTGTTGCCACTTGGGGTGGTCCTTAGGGTTGGCACCTATATCATTTTTTTTTTTAAATATTAAGCAATATATGGCAATATGGGTATCAAATGAAAGGTATTTTAGGCTGTATACCAACCAAAATATTTTCGCGTAATATTGCCACCTAGGGTTGAGACCTGAACGCTTTTTATTTATTCCTTCAGATATCGACCACTATCTCGGGAACGGCAAAACCGATTTCGATGATATTTGGTAGATGGATAGTGTGCTTCCTTCTTAGATTTTCTACTTGAATGCTGCCACTAATGGAAACTTAGAGGGTTGCCACCTTTCCGATTTTTTTTTAAATATATGGCAATATGGGTATCAAATGAAAGGTATTTTAGGGCGTATACCAACCAGAATATTTAATACACAACAGGTGTCGCCAATGTATGTTAAGTGACTTTTTGTGGTTAGTGTTCGATATTTTGGAAATCTATTTTGGAAATGTATGCTCTTGGTAAGTAAGATTATGCGGTAAATTCGAAAAATACCGAGCAAGTCTCGGTCACCCAGATACTTTTTTTAAATTAAATGAATAAGAAAGGTATAAAACCTTCAGCACAGCCACAGAGAGCGCACTCTTTACTTCTTTTGATTAAATTGTATTTTAAATATAATGAAATGAGCTACATACATACATACACTTTAACACATTTCCAAATTGCACTCACGCACCTAAATTAATGAATCAAAGCGACATGTCGCGACATCAAACAAACTGACACTTTGAATAGATTCAATTACTTTGCCATCTGTAATTGCCAATTTAATTAAAATAAAATAGTCATTTACAATTATATATTACCTAATGAAGCTTGAAAGCTTACAGCTAATAAAATCACGTAACCTACGCCAGCTGCATATAAAACAACTCGACAGATAACAATCAATGTAGTAGATTAAGGAAACTAATCACTTGTCTGTCACGAGGTAGTGCAGCTTAACAGCAGATTGACTGATGAGCTGCTGGTCGCACCAACGACTGTGTGTGTGTGTGACAAACACATTTAATTGCCCATTTAATTGCTTTGTAAACTTTTAAGGTCTGGCAGAGTTCTTTGGTATATTTTTCACTTTTAAATCCGAAGCGATTGTCATGTCGGTGACGAGGAAGTGCGTAGGTTGGACAGCAGCAAAATGAAGTAAAAGTGTTTGAATCCATCTTTAGGTCCAACAAGCACAAGTCAGTGGATATGCAGAAATTTGCATGGTTAATAGAGTGTTTCAGTCGCAACTTAAAGACGATATAGATCCGAGATTGTTGTATTAAATGAGCCATATTAAAACAGGAACGGAAGCCAACCCTCACTGCGTTATCGCAGCTCTCAGTTGTTTACCTCAACTCGCTCAATCTTTGCTTCTAATGCCCTAATTAAAGCGGTAGAGAAATTCAGGGGTGGATCGAGGGCGTTGGATTTCGAGTCCAAACCACACCTCTGTATCCAAAAAGTCATATTTTCCAGGAACTGTGGATGACATGTGCCCTTGATATTTTATAAAAAAAAATTTGAACCATCCCTTTCCCAAAATCCTGCATACGCCACTGGAGCAACTAAAACTGCGCACCCAGAACTACATCCACAAGGTATCTAGTAAGTCTGCTATTTAGAAATATAACAGTAAAAGTTTCTTAAGATACTATTTTAAGGTTACATTCTGCATGACTGCTTAAGTCTTTTTCCATTACCCCTTACATCATTAGAGTACTCTGTAGTCCTTGCATTAACAATTTTCCTATTTACTGGGACAAGTAAAGTTAAAGTTTCTACAATAATTTATCAAAATTAACACGAATTATAATCAGCAGAATTAACGCCAGCATTCGCTGTTGTCACTTACAACTAGATGTGGTTAATAGCGCAATTTTTAATGCGTTACTGCGTTGGGCTAGAAAATTCCGCCAAATCACAAATCTATTCAACTCAAATAAGTTGTATTGATTCTATGCTCCATAGGTGGTATTTAAACACATTTCCGTACTAACAAAGCTAATGCAATGTTAAGTATCAGCGCAGTAACGCAATGCACCGCAGAGTTACCCAGATCTACCTGCATCAATCGTCGATTGCAAATTATCTAAATCTCGAGTTGTAACACGCCACATCGGATATACATATATAGTAAGTTGCTATTTGCCATGCCATGATCTCTGCAGCGGTCAACAACATTTAAATCTGACGCATACCACAGGAAGCCGTGGGCAGTGCGTTGTCTGCAATTGACGACAGCGTCATTGCTTCCTTTCTTGTTGTTGTCCATTGCATTTAGCGCAGACAGTAAGGAATTTGATATTATTTAATATTTACAGAGCTCATAGCGTACACTAACTAGGCACTTTTTGTTGTTGCACTTTTTCAATTAAATTTAACATAAAATGACTTGGCTCCAGCGCAACGACTTGCAAAAAAAAAAAAAAAAATTCTTTCTTTCTCAAGACATGCGTTTATGAGTTGTCTCACTTACGACTCCACAACCTTTGACACCAGCTCAATTAAAGACAATTTCCATAGAATTGTCACAAGTCATAAATTAAACGGTTAAATAAAGTCCTGACAGAATGAAGCGAAGACTAACACTTCCGCGCATAATTTTGTAGTGAGCGCGCTGTAACGGAGGGATGGAGAGCACGGAGTTACTGCAACCGGAACCCTAAGTTTTTCACAAGAACCGCTTAGCGGTATAAACTTAAGGAGCTAAGCTAACTAAAATAGGTTCAGAGTTAGGCGAAAACAAGTTTCGCAAACAACAACAACGAGTCGAAGTAGAATGACTAATTCGTTCGTCACCCCTGCGGGTTAGGAAATTAGAATATGCCCGCGGTAGGTATGACGGCCGTAAGAGGGTAATGACGAGCAACTTCATGGTTGATCTACGAATAGGAGGCTTCTCACCTCTTATCACGAACCTTCTTATTCTTAACGGAAGGAGAGTTGTAAATTACCTAGAAGATTTCACGGGTCACATCAAATTGCAAGTTGTTGTTGTTGAGGTCGCCTTAAGAGATCTATAAACTTTAACTGACCTTCCATCAGCACTGATTTGTCGCATAGAGGCTACATGTAATACATACTCACATTGTTGTTGTTGTTCTATAACTCGTGTCTGCCTCTTTAGGTGTCACTTAAGTAGCTCGTTACAAATACTGACAGCGTTGTAAGAATTTCATATTTATGACATTTTAAGTGCTTTAGGAATTTTTCAACCTCACCTCCCATCCTTTATTAGCGTTGCGCGCGTCCACTTAACACACATTTAAGCTAGTTCATTGACGCATTAACCACAAAGTTAGCGTTAAAAGTGAAAATAGTTTAAGTGTTAAAGCTGCTACTTATGTACCAAAGGGCTTATGGTTCAGTTATTCATACTTAACATAGGCAAATATGGCTTTGAGTCAGTCACTTTGAAATTGTGTGTGTGTGTGTGCGCCGCATGACATTTTGAATTGATCAAATAACTATAATATATTCTTTATATTTTATATAGAGTAAGGTCTTGTCGTATAAAGTCATTGTACCGATTTTTTAAGTACTACGCAATGTTAAGTAGGTATAAACGAGCTTTTACAAATAAAGTTTGTATAGAAGAATAAGAGTTAGGCGCTTATTGCTCTCAGAAAATTGTCAGTGATGAAAGTGAAAAAAAATTAACTCAGGTGATAAGAGTGATTTGAAGAGTTTGGACTAAAAAAATTTTCGTTGGAACAATTTTTTTTTTAATCTAGTAAGTCATCTGAAAGTTTTTATTTTTTGTAGAGCATAGTGTGTGTGTGATTCTATGCTGAGCGAAAAGAAAAATATTTCAACTGACCTTAGTGGATATAGTAAACAAATAATTTCGTCCAGCGTTGCCACCCAGTTTTATATATTTTTTTTCTAACTGCTATTACCTCGAAAACCACTGATTATATGTACTCATTACATTTTTCGATCTCCTTTTTAAATGTTTCCATTTAGAGAATGTGTGTACAAGGTTGCCACCTTTTGGCTATTTTTTTTTTCTAAATTTAAGTGAGTTATGTCCATATGGGTGTTTCCATGCAGCCGTATGCGACATTCGTACACTTTTGAAGTAATATAAATCTCACATAAAACGAGTTTTCGGGAAAATAAAAATACAGTTACGTTGCAATTAAAAAGAAGTATGTTTGGAAAAAAAATGGTCGCCCTGAAAGCTTTGGTGTCTAAAATATCCGTTCAAAATGAGGTGATAACTTACGCGACAAAAACGGAAGTGCTTATATTGCGCACATACATATATGCGAAAGTCTGCGAATTAAGATAGTTCTTAATTTTTTTGAATATTCGTAACCTAAGCTAAATAATGCACCTTTACAATCCTCTCATATTTAGAGAGAAATCATCTCTTTATATTTTTATTTAAAAAAAAAACTAAATAACGTACGCGACATAACGTACGCGACAATTTTTCTAGTATGTTAATAATAAAATGCAGGGACGTAACTGTTATAAGAAATATGATAAAAAGGTCCCATTTAACCATTAATACTGATATATTCAAATACAGTCGGACCTCGATTATCCGTGATCCGGTTAACCGGCAACCCCGATTAACCGTGATGGCCAAAGATCAGTATATTGTTTTTTTTTTGCAGTGTTTTCAAATTGTTTGCTTCGATTAACCGTGATTATCTCTATTATCCGTGATGGCATCGAAAATTGTGTTTTTGTTAATATGTACATACATATGTATAATAAACATGAAAACGGGGAATTCCCTTGTTTGACGATGAGCCAGAAGCATTTACAAGTTATTATGCAAGTTATTTACAAGTTATTATGTTCACTTGTTAAATAATAAAAGTATTAAAAAAACTATAATCAAAATTGTTATTCGATTAACCGTGAAAATCGATTATACGTATCGCCTCTGGTCCCGACCATCACGGATAATCGAGGTCCGACTGTATTGGTTATAATTAACCATTACCGTAAGACATATTTTATATTGGTCAACATAACCATTATAAATGAGAGAAACATTTTTTGGTTAACAATAACCATTATTGTAAGTAATATGATTTTTTTGGTTATCGGTAGCAAAAAATTCAAACAATATAAAACAACTTGAGTTGCTGGAGTGGCATGACCAATGTCTGCAAGTTCCTCGGGGAAAAATTTACCACTATTCAACAAAAATAGTTTGCTGTCGAGTGGGTCACCGATAACCAAAAAATTTAGTACTTGCGATAAGGGTTATTCGTAACCAAAAAAATAAATCTCTCATTTATATTGGTTACGATGACTAAAATAAAATACCTCTGATGATAATGGTTAAAAATTCCCTAAAACATATAAAGGGAATTTTCGCGTAACCTTTTCTTCTGAAAGAAAAAAATAACAATTATTTTCGGTCCCTGATAAAATGTTTTTGGTTTGAAATTTACACTTTAATTAGGAAACAAAATAAAAATGTATTCTTATTATAAAAACTATATGATAATGAAAATAAAATCGAATTCATAACATATGTATTTGTTGATATACATTCTTTATATATTTACATAAACTCTAATATTTTCTCGTAAGGAGTAGCCCGTTCGAGCAGCATTTATATGTTGACTGTCGACGAATATATCGATATATTCACAAATGAAAAAGCATCTGGTAAAATTATATTATTAGCTTTTACTATTTGCCACACCTTTCTCTTTATAACAGCACCTATTCCATCCACAGCGCCTTTGCCATGCGAGGTGGCAAAGAAATTCCATTCAAAATATTTGCAGCTAAATTTATTTACATACAAAATAAGGGATGCTTGTTAAAATAAACTTATTTTTAAACTGCACCTATGTATTCAGGATAATGTTATTGAAAAAATTGCTTTTAACGTCGATTTTAATGTATTAAAATAAAATATTCATGCTTAGAATAACGTATGCGACAAACTTTAAAGGGTAATACAACTTTTATTACTGCGATTGAAAAGAAAATTTCAGCGAATATATTTAACTAGAAGATCTCTTGATTTGGAGTTGTAATATCTATTACTTGCGACTGTCAATACACAAATGATATAGACAAATAATGTTTTTGCATAACGTACGCGACAAAGGTTTACTATCAAAAGTAAATAAAAAAAATACCGTTATTCGAGTTCAAACTTCTCTTTTTCTAATTTTTGTAAGTAGTTGTTATTGCTAATTTAATTTTAAGATGTATTTGCACTACTTCAAATCTCTTAATTTAGGTAATAAGGAAGAGAAAATAGTTGATTCAATTTGCGAAAACTGAGTTGAAGAAACCCTCAGTTTTACTCTTCCGCTTATGAGTTTTAAGATACCAACAAGCTGAAAATACTCCCATTTTATAAAAATTCAATTACTTTTCCCTTAATAATTCCTCTTAAAACCCATTTTCTGGTCATATAATTTTTTCAGTCGTGGTTGACCTTCTCATGGAAACACCCATATGGGTATCATACGAAATTTATTTTAAGTCGAATTTTAGCGAAAATGTTTCTAGCTAGGGTTGCTACCTAGGGTTGCCACCTAATCCATTTATATTTCATCTTTTGTATAGCATTTATCGAGAAAACAAGTTATTATATTTCTATGAAATTTCGTTTATACATATGTAGATTATCCGCTACACAGCGAGAGGTCTGACTTAAGTGTTGCCACTTAGAATGTGTGTACAAGGTTGCCACCTTTTAGTTTTTTTTTCTAAATTTTAGTGAGTTATGTTTATATGGGTTTCATACGAAGTTTATTTTATGTCGAATTTTAGCAAAAACGTTTTTAGATAATGTTGCTAACTAGGGTTGCCACCTTATCGTTTTATATTTCTCCTTCTGTCGAGAAAACAAGTAGCTACATTTCTTTGAAACTTCTTTTATATAAAAATTATCTGCTACATTTCCAGCTCTCTCACTGAAGCCTCTTTAAATATTTTATAGAGTTGCCACCTTTTTACTACTATAATGTTTTACAGGGTTGCCACTTTTTAAATTTTTTTTTAAACAAGTGAAATATGTCATAGTCAAATAGTCGTTTGCTTCGTATTCCAGTAAAAAAAAACCAAGATAGGGTTACCACTTAGGGTTGCCACCTTATATTATATTAATATTACACTATTCCCTTGCTTCCATTACAAATTTGCGTTAGAAAATTAAACATTGAAATGACGAAAAATTCGCATCCACAATCGCAAGCTCTGTAAACAGCCAAAAATTCATTTTTATGTTTGTTCAAAATTCTCAAATGCTAACAGAAAACATTCATACATTTCCAAACACAAATCGTATTTTTTGTTGAATTTTTTTTTTTTTGCACGACTTTGTAGCTTTAACAAATGCCAATTTATTTGAAGCAAATACGTACAAAACTTTTACGAGCAGTAAATTTAAAATAACATGTAAAATCAAACAAACAAACAACCAAATCTCAAAATGAAAATAAAACTAAAAATAAATAGCGAATATGTAAACAGTAAGCCGGCTATAACAAGCTTCCACAATAATATTTGTCTACCATAGCAGTGATGGAATATGGGTATGGTAGCGTAAATTAGATACAAAAATAGTATTGAATTCAGTGAAATAGTACTGAAGGCAAGAGGCTTTTTAAAGTGTTTGCTTTTACTAATTAGCGATGTAACCTCGAGAAAAATCGATTACTCTATAAAAGATTTTTGTTTAGAGACAAGTCGAGTTGTGAATAATCGATTTTATAAGAAATTAATCGATATTTGTTTATAAATATATATTTTTACGAAAAGTGCTTATTTGATAAATTTGTAAAAATATGTATTACGAATAATTAATTTAACTACAAACCATTTAAAATAATAAATAGTACGAAATAGTGGAATGAACGATTTCAATATTTTATTAATTCACATCTGCAGCATTCAGATACAAAGTTTTAATGCTCTTTGAGTTAAAATAATAAGCCTAAAATATCTAAAGACTTGCCACCAATGTCCAGTATTACCCAACATTTGACTAGCATGAAAATTGACAAGAAGTGATGTATACGAAACTAAGTGTTTTCAGCTGCAGTGTGAATATAGTTTTATTAATTTTTTCATACGTCGCACAGATGACATTATTTACAAAAATTATAAAAATATGTTTAAATTTGTTTAAAATTTGTAATTCTTTTAACCGATTTAATAAAAGTCGATGCTAACCATAAAAAATCGATGCAAAATATATCGATAATAAAATAAAAAACAATCGATAATGAAATAAAAAATAATCGATTAAAATAAAAATCGATTATTTATTTATTCCTATAATCGATTTATTAAAAGTCGATGTTAACCATAAAAAATCGATGCAAAAAAAATCGATAAGGGCATAAAAAATTATCGATAACGAAATAAAAAATATATTGATTAAAATAAAAATCGATTATTTATTAAGAGCGATGAAAATTTTCGCTCCCAGAAAAAGCTACCGGAAAATTTTAAATTAACCCGCCGCAAGTACTTTTTAACAGCCACTGAAAAACTAAAATTATCCTAAAAGTTCCCACACTGTGCCACACAATATGCGACTACGAAATTGTGCCAAAATAAACTCGACAGCAATTAAAGCGCAAATCATTATTAATCCGTCAAATTACGATACATTCACATGCAACTAGTGACTTGGCTAACGTATTAAAATTGTTTATATGGACATAAATAAGTAAACTTAAGCATACAAAGTGACACAAATTTGGCTTAAATGGAAAAATGCCGCCGTTGTTAGACGCCACTGACAAATTTAGTACTTAGAATTATTCATGCCACGAAACTTTAAAATGTTATTTCTCTACGACTGCAGTTGAAATTTGATGAGAATAGACAGACAAAGGTGCAGAAAAAACATATATGGGGTAAAGGAACGAATAGGGGGTCACATGCCCCTTCTTGATTTATGAAATGTTTAGATTGGAACGCGTAAATCAGTGAACATGTAATGTTACTTCTTACAGAGATGAAAAGTTAGAAGGAGTTGACGCATAAGTTCCATCCCACTATTATACAAATCTCACTACGCCCATGCATACACTGGAGATGGGGAAATGCGCAGTGCTATGTAGCTTATGTCGGCGGATCTTAAGGCGAATGACTACTTGCCAATTCTAAGCAGGAAAAATAAATCAGATAACTACAACACTGACGTTGTGAATAGCGAGAGAATAACAACAACAACAACAACAGTAGCAGCGCCAAACATGTATGAATTCAATTAAAAATTTGTCGACTTCTAACAAATTTTATTACACTCAAATGGCCCGAATGGCCGCAAGCACTTGCAATAACAACAACAACGTGAGCTTAAATAAGTTATAGTAAATATTTAAAATTCAAAAATACCTAAATAAGGTAAACGCTTACAAAGTGTTTTGGAAATGTTTGCTATAAATTTCGGTGCGACAAGTGGAGTTTCACATGACAAACAAGCCGCTAACCGATGGGAACTTTTTAAGCTTGGCAATGCTTTGCGAAGTACCGTTAGAATTATACGGTGGAGGGTGCTTCTACTTATGTGTTGATGTGTCTGCGAAAATAGCGTAATGAGTCAGAGCATAGGAAGAAGCAGATTACGACTTTAAAATATTTGGGGTTTGGATAGGCCATGGACGATGACTTGTCTCTTTCACACAATCATCTCTCGCTTAAGTTTACGCCCTCAACTCATTTTTTTCTTCTTCTTTCTTGTTTTTCTCTCCCATAACACCTTTCTCGTTTTCATGCTACATTTTACTCTTCTTCTACGTAAGCCTTCCCTATTTCATCGTCCTCTACCCCGTCTCTTTTATCCTCCTATTCGTATTAATATTCTTCCCTATTACTCTTCTTCTTCCTCTGACTCCTCCTCATCTATCTCTATCTTTCTCTTTATAATTATTGTCCTCTTCGTCGTCCAATCCTTACTTTTTATCTTCTTTCTATATTCCGGGGTAGAGTTTATCGTTTGGCATCCTCGTTCATTCATTTCTAAGTACTATTCAGCATCAAATATTAATTATTACTCATACGCCCTGCCCTACAAAAACCGCACTAGAAGAAAAAATAATAATTTTTAGAATTTTCATTTTTCTGTTATTATGTTTGTTCGCGCATCACTCAAAAACCAATGTATATAATTGAATGAAATTTTCTCCGATGTATTGCTGGATGTCAAACTTAAAGTTTAAGACCCATTTTAAGGCAAAAAAAAATAACTGTATCAGCAGCTTCCTTATTTCTAAGTTTCTCCTGAAGAGATCCATCTTAAAGTATAGAACATATTTCTTAATTGAGTGTGTGGCGAAACCTCACTACAACGCTGGCATAGCGTGCCAAATATTTGGATATTGCTTTCGAAAAGTTTCCAAATTTAACTAAAAAAAAAATATACAAAAGTTCGAAGGAAGTAATAAATTGTGCGGAATTTGTTGTTTCGCAGATTATCTTTAAGCAACAATCTGCAAATTTGCAAATGCCAAAAGTCATATCTAACTGCTAGCATTTGAACAATTTCATTTATTTAGAAATTTTTTTATACAAACCAAAGACTATATTTGAGGCAATTTGTTTTTCGCATTTTTATACAAAAAAAATTCCAATGCAAATGAATGCGAAAGCTTGGCTATCAGAGGCTGGCAAACGAGGTGATAAATATAAAAAACCTGAACTGTGCGGCAGAGTAAGAAGACACGACAGAAATGCGAGAATGCTGGTGTAGCAGTGGCTGCCACAAAAAAAAACAAACAACAACAACAAAATATTATATTCAACAAATCACACAAAAAAAAACGTGTCTACCTATTGCTATAAAAGATATACTCATATAAAGCCGCATAAAAACCCAACATGGCTATATCATGTATGAGCACTTTTTGGCTTGAGCCACCAGAGCCAGCAGAGCAACACACAGCTTAACCGCTCGTGACCGCAAAAAACCAAACATCAGATAAGCGTCAACTGATATTTTATGGTGTAACTAAGCCGACTACCGACTTACGCAATGTGAAACCCTTTTATTTTTTGGCAGCTACAACAATAAAAGAAACAAGCAGAACAATGTTAGTAGATCAGCGGATAGCTATGGAATTCTGTGGTTAAGCGTTTGGAGCGTACTTTTGCCGAAATATAAAAAAATTCATACTCGAAACGGCTTATAAAATTTGGTTTGTTTTTATTTTAAGTAGTCGATGCACGGCACTGTCGAAACGGTTTGGGAAAACCGGTTTAGTTTAACGCAATTCGAACTGGAATTGGATCCTTTAAAGAACCGAAACCGGGTTTGGAACTTAGCCGAAACTCAAAAGGAATACGAAGAAAAAGCAAATCGATTCGAAAAACGAACCGTCTAAAGACCAGACCAAACATTTGCAAAAGAAGCGATACTCGAATCAAAGAAGACTTGAAAATAGTTCTAAAGGAACAGAAACTGCATACAGTGAAACTCAACTTTAATTGAATGAAACTCCAGGAGATCAGAAAACGGGTACAAAATAAAGCGAGACTCCAATCAAAGAAGACTTGAAAATAGTTCTAAAAAAGCAGAAACTCGATGAATGGATACAATACTCAGTTCCAAAAGAACTCAAACTCCACAAGAAAAAGGATTCCAAAAGAAGTGAGACTCGAATCAAAAAAAACTTGAAAATAGTTCTAAAGAAGCAGCAGCTGCATACAAGAACTTTGCTAATGAAATCGGCTTCTGAATAAATTGAACTTCCACGGGGCGAGAAAAATATTTACAAATCGAAACTCGAATAAAAGAATTGAATACATCTTGGTATGGTTCTAAAGGGACTGTCATCATAGAATCATTTCATGTTTAACTGACCTGCTTTTGGTAGACAAAACGAAAGTGCCCTCGTCTCGATCTTCTCAGATCTTCGGAGAACATACATATGCGTGATCGATACATAACTGCCTCATTCAGACTTATATTAATGTAACATATCGATTCCCTTAAGTACAGGAAACTCGCATTGAAATGTAACTTTATGCAGTCAAACTAAGCTTCTCCTAACGGTGGCAGCTTCCAGTGAACTTAACCTAACAGAAGAATACAGACAGCATACAGACTTATGTAAATATGCATACATACATATATAATTGAAGTGGATCTCCAACAGCTCCGACTTCGGTACATAAAACAAAAGTATGGCTGGTAGCCGCATTTATCGCCGGCTGGTAAGCCGATACTGTCGATTTCAAGAAATTTTACTTAGTCATACGTTGTGCTGTTTAGATATTTTTGGGATTTCAACTCTAATTACTTTTTATGAATTTTGAGCTTCACCTTTGGCTTACAAAATGCGAAGTCAGCTGAATCATAAAAAGCTACACTTGATGAGATAGCCAACAGCTCACCTGTTGAAAATATGAGACAAGTTTTTGATGAAAGGGTGTTTCGCTTGGATAAAAATTTTTTTTGTTGTGATGAAAATTTTATATCCCGAAAATAGTTCGTCAGCAGTAGAGAATATAAAGACTAACCATTTCTGCGACCTTTGATGAAAATATCGTGTGACCTTGAGATTGGACTTTTATCTCTTCTCTTTACCAATCAATCTATCGTATTGAAGACAAAACACAGTCATATTATACAACATAATTCGTAGATACTACTTCATTAAATACCCCCTCTATTCTAAAAAAATTAACTTTGTATACCCTTTATGAACATGAAATAGTGAAAAAACTTTGGACCGGCGTCATACATGGTTATAAGAAGAAGATATCAATATATGTATGAAAACAAAAAGAATGCCAACAAATTTCACAGTTTTGAGATATCTCTGTGAAATTGAAATGGACGCGCCCCCTTTTCCGATAATTACCATTTTCTCCGTGAGTATGGCATTGATATCGAATTACTCCATAACAATTTTAACAACTCCCCTGGCCCCATATAAAGCGCTTTGTGAATGCCCCACATCCACTAGTTTTTTGTATTGCTTAACTGAGTAATAGGAACATACATATATTATAAAAAAATAAATTTATAAAAAAAATTGTGAGTCAAATGTGACTCATGAGCGTAGCAAACAAAAACATGTTCACCACTTTCAATGAGTCACATGTGACCATATAGGACCTTCTTCTTCTGTAAGTTGCATAGACAAATGAGTCACATGTGACTCATGAACTTATTTCAATACACTATCGTGAGTCACATATGACTCATTGGGCAGGGCACTTGTTAAGATCATTTCTATGAGATTTATAGATAAATAGCCAGCTTCGATGATCCATAGATTATAAAATATCGTCGCCGTTCTCAGTAAGATCTTCGCAATCTGTGAAATCATGAGAGAGACCCTCTAGGTGTAAAAAAGTTCTGTTCATCTAAATTCACCTCAATCGTCAAGGCGATTTAAGTTCTGTCACATTCATGAGCGGTATAAGGACTTCACTATGTATAAGTATTCGTTTACTTGAGTTGTCATTAGCTCATTTGTGGATGAGTGAGCATGTGCCATGTTTTTAAGAATGCAAAAACCAAAATAAAAAAACACCAACTCAGCGAAATGTATGTAATTAAAAGCGCGAAATAAAAATACAACAACATTTCAACCACATAGGGGTGCATGAAATTGTTGATACAAAAATTGTTGTTGGGCTTAGTCTGATCATTGCATATAACCTCAATATCTGCGATACTCCGATCCCAGTTTTGGTTTCTTTTTTTTTTTTAGGAAGTTCCATTTAAGTTTCGGTTCTCAAAACTATTTCGGTCCCATTTATGGTTTAATTCTTCAAAATGTATTTAATTTAATTTAAAATAATTTTAATTAATTATTTCGATCCTAACCTGGGTTTCGAAATTCTTCGTGTTTCCATTAAAATGATTTGATTTTTCATTTCATTTAATTTTTCAAGCACTTCTGTACTGTTTCCATTCCGTTTTTGATATTGTTTCGTTTCGAGTTTTCGTTTCGTTTATGAAAATGTTGTTCGATTTCTGTTCCATTCCGATTTTCCAAATGGTTTTAGTACCGATTTCGGTTTCGCTCCTTAAACTTTATTGTTTCTGTGCTGGTTTTGGTTTCGTTCTTTAAAATTTATTTGCGTTTCATTTTTTGTTTTCGAATTATTTCGGTTTCGTTATTCAGCATATATTTCGGTTTTGCAAATTATTTAGATCTCGGTTTGGGTTTTCGAAATTGTCTCAGGTTTTGGTAATTCTAAATGGACTAGTAGTGGGCAATTGACAACTTTTCTTTTGAATTAGAACCGAATCGGTTTATTTTCTCGGTTGAAATTTGACCCACCTTCATGCAAAAACCAACAATTCATAGTTAAACGGAAGCAGCAGAGATGCATTACTAGCCTCTGCGGCTGTGCGGTCAAAGAATTTAAAAATATATGAACGTATGTTGTCATCAAACTATATTTAGTAGGTTAACAACAATGGAGATTGCTAGGCCACTGAAGTTCTTTCCTGAACTAGGAAGAATGCAGATTTCAATCGTTTTCACAAAAGAGTCTAGGAAAAGGTTTTTTCTAATACCAAAATTGATACATTTCACTAAAAATTAAATAAATAAAAAAAAATCAAATAGGTGGCAACCTTGCAAAACTATACACGGTGGCAACACCGAAATAGAAATTGCTAGAATGTAGTAGAAAATCTACAAAGGAATTTCATTCAAATTAATTCTATAACAACTTGAAGTCATCAAACAAGTCACAGGACGAAAAACACAATAAAAATTTCCTACAGGGTACATGCAATATGCAAACCCATACATACAAATAATCGCATTCTGTAGTTATCGATGTATGGGTGTTATCGTTGCAAAAGTGCTAAAAATTTAGTCCAAGGTGAGCGACTTTTGTTTCGGTCGATCTTGACGAGCACACACACACACACACACAAACATACATGCATACCGATGGATAAGAACAATGAGATGCGAAAAAAAATTACTAGAAGAAGAACAAGAACGCAGTGCAATAAAAACATTGAAGAGCAAGCAACAACTTTGGTGCTTGAGGTATGCGTTGAAGCCGGTATATTAGCGGCGACGTGGTTGTAGGTAAGTAATTTCGAAAAGTGCAACCTGACGATGCCACACCAAAGCGAAAAGAATGCAAAGAACACAATAAAAAGGGTTGAAGAAGGAGCGGAAACTTTAGGAAGAACACGGCAAGTGAATAACTTTAATGGGATTTTCAAATATGCGACGGGTAGTAGTTAAGCCATTTCTTATGCGCGTAGTTTAAAATGCAACCAAAGTTTGAGGACACCAAAACTCGACTGCAAGACTACCTGTTGTTGTATAAATGGAACAAGAAGCGGCAGCCAAGTTTTGCTGATTGAACTGCGATCAACTTTAGCGCGCCAAACGGACACCGAACCGATTGTGTCCCTGCAAGACTACAAAGGGTTAAAATTTAAGATCGAATCTGCTTTCAAGGCAGCTGCAAAAATCGGCCGCCATATTCAGTTTTGATTAATCTCTCTTCAAAAAATCGCATTGCTGTTCACTTCCCTTTTTTTTTTTTTGTTGTATTTGTTTTATACAATTTTGTTGCTTTGCTGTTAGGCCATCCACTATCATTAAAGTTTTACCAAGAATTCGAAAAAACTTGACCTTTTGTAGCAGCTGCCAAACAGGCTTGAAGTTGTTTTTTTTTTTTTGGCAACAACCAAAGGAAATAGATTCCAAAAGAAATCAAATCATTCGGCGATTTTCGTAAATTTCGCATAAATTTCTGCTTTAATGTAGAATGCAATCAATGAGAACGTAGCTTGAGTGTTTCGGTATAATGAAATATTTCAGTGAAGGAAGTTGGCTGAATAAATAAATATTTGGCATGCACATTGAAGATATGACAGCCCATCTTTTTATACTCAGCTGTAACAATTGTGTTAATTTTTTGCTTCCAAATTCATTTTTTGTTCAAATGTGATGGAAAATGCGTTCCTTATAATATAAGTTAGGTGGCAACTACATGCAAACAATCTTAATGGCAACACTTAAGTAAGAGAGCTGAAATTGTGGCAGATAAGCTATTGATTAGAAAGAAAGCTGTCAAGTCGTTATCGGGTTAAAAGCGGTTATAAAAAATTATAAATAAAATAGGTGGCAACTTCACGTATAAGCCCTTCAACACATCCGAATCCCCCACTACCCTTAAATTTTTCATTATGTGAAATGACTTGTGAATGATTTAAATTTTTTTTTTATCCAACAATTTAAATCACTTCATGCATTAAACAAATTCTTTAAAATATTTCCGACCACTGTAAAGGGGTCTTTTTTGTTGCTTTGCCGTTTCATTCCAAAATCACTTCAATCAACAAACAGCGAGCGTTGACACGATCTTCTGACTCAGTCAAACACACCTTAAAAAAGTCAAAGACAATTTTTACTTTTTAGCCACTTTTGAGTGCAATTGACAGCTGCAAAATCTCAGGTCATTTATTTTTTGAAATTTAAAAATTAAAAACACGTGTGCATAAGTGCATAACCTACAAAAATAAAAAAATATTTTTTAAAAGAGTGATGTCGGATAAGGCTCGTGAGTAAGAATTTGTTGTGAAAAGCGAAGAAGTGTAGTTTTGACCTTATAGTTAGGTGCTGCCACTGAGAATGTTTTTACCATAACATTTTTCGAAATTTTTTAATTAAATAAAATATACCAATAAGGGTAACAAATGATATATTTATACGTATTTACGTAGTATATAAATGTAGGGTTGCCACCTAATCCTATTATATATACACATTTGTTTCTAACACACAATGAGACAATTTTTTTATTAGCTACCTCCACTAATTTAAACTCTCCTACTTAAGTGCTCACAGTTAATGGATTTATAGAGTTGCCAGCTATCTAATTTTTTTTTTAATTAAGAGTTGTACGAAAATCACGCGAAAGTTATTTGACGTCGTATTTCAACGAAAATATTTCTACATAGGTGTTTAAGCGACTTAAACAATTTCTTCCGTTTATTTCATTTGCAACCCTTTTTATAATTCTCACCCAGCTTATGAAATATTCTGAAGATATTGTTTTTGGCTGCCTAACCCAATGGGGGTTTTTCCAAACGAAAATGAGGAAGCCAATCTCGTGCAATGCCTCAGAGCCAACAGTGCTCGCCCCCAATGAATACATACAAGGTGTAACAGGTGCTCTGCATCCTCCCAGTTCTATATAGAACACATAAATTAAATAAATAATAAAGAAATATGAAAAGGGCTCCCTAGTTAATATGTGCTCTGCACGCCCCCTTTTCCACCCCAAATAAATAATATAATATAAAAATTAATTAAATTCAAAAAAAAACTTCTCGCTCCCTCATAGCTTAGACATGGTCCTTCGAGCCGGATGGATTCGAACCGGCGGCTTCCAAATATCACTAGACGACTAAGCCGTCTAGGGGGGCGAGAATGTTTAAGCGACTTAAACAATTTCTTTCGTTTATTTCATTTGCAACCCTTTTTATAGTTCTCACCCAGCTTATGAAATATTCTGAAGATATTGTTTTTGGCTGCCTAACCCAATGGGGGTTTTTCCAAACGAAATTGAGGAAGCCAATCTCGTGCAATGCCTCAGAGCCAACAGTGCTCGCCCCCAATGAATACATACAAGGTGTAAGTGGCTCAGAACGATTCGTAGAGCATTTCCCAAATTCGGATTTTTCTGGGATCAACTAACTTAATTTGCCTTTGTTCGTTTTTTATTCGTGATTTCGATGCTCGGTAAAATTTTTGAATTGAAAACAATAAAAAACAAGTAAGGAAGTCTAAGTTCGGGTGGAGCGAACATTAAATACCCAGCGTTAGTTTTCAGAACGAGATACAAATACCATGACTTAGCTATGATATAGGCCCTAGAATCTTATTTGTAATTTTATCATCCGATTTCGCCCATTTTAAACACCAACCTGCCTTGGCCAGAAAGTAACCAAATTTCATGTGAATATCTCAACTTATCTTAATTTATGTGATTTTCGAAATTTTCGATATCGAAAAAGGGGGCGCGATTTCGTTCATTTTCAATAGCAACCTACCTTGGCCAGAAAGTAACCTGTATGCAAAAATATCTCAATTTTTACAGACAGACGGACGGACATGCCTTAATCAATTCCTCTTTTCAACCTAAGAACTTTCATACCTGGAACTCTATATCTAACTCATTATAACTCTCATTTCATATAAATAAAATATAAAAACTGCAAATTATTTTTTTATATATGTATTTTAAAGTCCGATAGTTTTTACAACAATTGCCAGCAAGTACCTAAATTTCGGTACCAATCCCGTTATCAAAACCATTGTTCTAATCAAAAAATGAGCATCCCTAGTATGCATGCTTATTATAACAAAAAAAAATTGCATAATTATTTACTGTTCTGTAACAAAAAGCTTTTGCCATGCAGTAAATTACGAAATTTACAAAAAAAAACTCAACCAAAGAGGAACAAAGGCAACGACTCATCCGCACCACTTTCAAAGTTACTTGCAATTGTACGGCTGCCACATGCAACTCGAGTCTTAATATTCTGCTAAACTATGACATGAATATTTGCCACATCTAGCACACACCTACCTACCTACCGTCAAACTTATTTAATGCGATTCGGATTCAAATGTGCGCAGGAACTTTATTTTCCATTCACAAACAACCTACAATTAGTTGAAGGTGGCAAGTAGAGGAGCATAAATATTTGCCACGCGTGACCTACTGGGCATAAACGAAATTACTACATTTTCACTACTTATTTAAGCACATACAGACAAACATACATACATAAGTACATACATACATATACGTGAAGTTTTTAATATGCAAAATTCCCATACAAAAGTATTTTTACATTAGAAACAAAGCAATTCGAAGGGCTGGTTGCTGCTGAGCTGTGGAAAGTTGAGCATGACTGTAGCATAAATAAATTAACATTTTTCTTTTTGTATTTTCTTTTTTGTGGGTCAATTGTTAATTGTGTCATTATTCCATTCTCCATTTATGTACTCGCAAGTTACTTGGGTTTTCATGTAATTTCACTGCAGAGAAATAATTTACCAAACATTACAAAGGTAATCAGCAGTTCAACATACTCTAACGGTGTAAGAGTGTTAAAGCCTTTGCACAAATACAACAAAGAATGCTTACAAAGTATAATAAGAATATATTTAGGTGAAAATTTATTTTGCTGACAAGCAAAGAAATATTAGCTTTGTTCAAAAGTTTGTTGTTAAAAGTTTCAAGCGAATAGAAGTCAGTAAAAACTTGCAGCAAAAGCAGCTGTTGGCATTTTGATTGGTTAAAAGTTCAATTTTTGTTGTTGTTTTTCCTTGTCACGATCAGCTGATTTCCAGTTACAATTTTTACAGAGTGGAATTCCCACAGTAAAAACTTGTAGCTCTCTCTGTCAATGTCAATGACAAAATGCGCTCTCTCGCACTAAGTGTTTTGTGTAAGTGAACACTTTCCCAGTAAAAATTTTATAAAATTTAAAAAAAATATTAATGTACGCGAACAAAGCTATTATGAGGGTTGTTTTTTTTTTAAATCCGCACCACCAACTGTAAATTTAGTTGTGTTCTCGCATAAGCCAGACATTGCCAGAAGTAGTCGGAGTTTACTAGAAATCAATCTCGTACTTTTTAATGTTACTCTTACGCTCTCAGAAATTTTTGTTTTTTCGAAGTTTTACTGGTTTTACTCATAGAAGTATAGAGCTTGAGGCTTTTCCTCAAAAATAAAATTTGTTTAACCTACCGAAGTCACGAGTGCTCTTAAAAGTTGTACTAATCGTATTTTTATTCATTCGAAAAATATTTTATTGAAGATCCTCTGCATTATGTGGTATTCAAGCGACATAAGCTGTGATTTTTTCTTTCGTATATTTCATTTGCATTACGTGCTATTGTAATTCGCAACCAGGTTATGAAAAATTTCAAATAAATAGTTTATTTTTCAATTCCAAATCATTTCGTTGACCGCTTTATTAATCAGCAAACATTATTAATAAAGTGAGGGATTGGGTTTTTAACTGTAGTTTCATTAGCTTGCTCACTGCTCTCAACCTGCTTTTTGTCTTTAAGAAATTTTGTATACAATTACAACAAATCCTGTATAGAGTTTAAAACGATTGAGTAGAGATCTTGAAACGAAACAATTTGATTGCCTGCACTCACTCAATTTGTACCTACAAACAACAAGTAGATATTGGCTCGTTATTGTGTTGGCTAAAGGAATATTGACGCTGCATAACAAAAGCGGCTTCCTTGTCAAAAGCTGTCCTGGAAAAGTGCCCTTGTCCTTGTTGACTTATTTTCTTTTTCTAGCATTGTCATACACTTTGCCGGCTCACACATTTTCTATTGTGTGAATTTCAAAAGGTTTCCCAGCATTGAGTACGAGTATAAACAAATATCCCACATGTGCCTGGGTGCTGCGTACACACAAACAAATTTGCTACACTCACTATATCCTTGCTGCTGTGTGACGTTTTAGATGATGAGAGGGTGGATAAGGCGAACATTTCGGGATGGGGTGTTGGTTGTATAAAAGACTAAATGTTAAATTAAATAAAAATCATGCTTGAAAAGGAGAGGAAAACGGATGTGAGAAGTGAAAAGTGAAAAGTGAATAGTTGACGTTGTGACGAATAGACAATGAAATTATTGTATGAGCGTTTACTTGGTTATTGATTTTGGAAAATCACATCGTCAAGTCAATCAACCTCGTACCTTTGCGAGATTTTATATCGTGGACAATCAAGCATGTTTTTGATACCAAAGCGGATATCACACTAGCAGGGCTTTCGACCAGCATCCGTCTGTTCAGCAGGCAATAATGAGCTTAGCAAAGTGATGTTGAAGTTCTTCGTTTTGATACGGATCGTGGAGAGACTCTCAATCAAGAACGTAGATCTATAGTTTGTTATTTGAAAAATAGTCGGGACACTTCCATGCGAACCAATGGAGTCCGCAAGGTACTCGGTTAGGACTCCCTGTGCGGTACGCTTACCTTCCTAGAAAGCCTTTTAAAGCTTTCCCAATGCAGCGTATCCGACGAAGACAAGTGCCTTTTAAAATCTATAACAAGAGTGTTCCTTAAGGACGCCTTCAAGACAGCTTTACAGAGTTCCCAAACACTCCCTCAGATAACCTTGACTCCGAGGAAGGGAATTGTTTTGAGATCAATTTATTTATTAATTATAATAAACAATTAGGGTACGTCGTGTTGTAGCAGTAGTGTTGCTGGATCCCATACCCAAGGTCAAAGCAGCACACGACAAATTAGAAGGAAAGGTCGGCGCAAAAAACTACTAATTTGTACCTAAGTAAAGTCGAGTGTTTCGGGATTGTTTTAGGGACTTTTCCGCAATCATTTCAAGATTTTTTCGGAACTTTTCGGGTTCATCCCAGGATTATTTCGAAATTGTTTTTGGGACTTTTCTAGGATAATTTTCTAGATATTTCTTTAAGATCATTCCATATGATCCCGAAAATATTACAAAAATCCCGAATTGATCCCGAAAAACCCAAAACCGGTTCCGAAATAGTCGTGTGATCCCCAAAAAGACCCGAAAACGGTTCCGAAATTATACAAAACCATGCGAAACAGTCCCGATATTCACATAGTTATACAGCGAGCAGCTTGCTCTAAGGCAGACGGTCCCACTTCCTGATGTATAGAAGGTTCTAAGTGAGTCTTTCAACTTATGATGACTTATGATAGAAAATCTTTTTAAAATGACAGCATATAGGTACAAAACTAGCTCCACCTGAGACCAGTTGCATTATACTTAACTAGACAGACAAGAAGACAGATCCTTCCTAATGCACTCTAAGTAGCACTCGCTATGCCGTGCCCACCCAGAAATCAGACCGCAATGAACTAAAGAGGACAATAATTTCTGAAAACTAACTCATAGCCACTCTCGGTTATAAAATTTATGAGTACGTATTTTTACTTGCGATTAGCCCTAAAGCAATTATCGACATTTTAAGAAACTTCTAAAAATATTTCAAAATAGGAAACAACACTTCATAAAGACGAATGGCTGTGTGTTGCCTGCTAAAAGCTAGAGTCTTAATGTAGATATTGAATACAATTTATGGGATTACGAGTACATTGTGTGGTGTGTCTGGGCGGCAGGAGACATAAAATTGAAAAACAAAAACAAATAAATAAAATTCAAACCGCGCACTCAGCACAAAATTTGTGTGACAGCCAAAAGCGATTTGGCTGCACATTTTGCATTTCATTTCAAAGTTTTTTGGATAGTTTTTTTTTTCAAATTTTTTTTTTATTATTTTCTAGGAGAACCGGGTGCGCCCAGAAGGTTAACACAAAGTAAATGCCACATGCGGTGTTTATAAATTTTGTTTTTGTTTTTGTTTTCTTCTTTTTGACACTACAAAACATTAGCTAAGTGTATGAACAGCCGATTACAACAACAATTCTAAAATTCAAGAAATAAAATAAAACAAAAGCAAAGTTGCGGTTGCAAGCAATGTAGCACAAAAACAAAGCAAAAAAAATGTCTAGAATTAAAAAATTTCGAAAGTCAAATGTACAAACTCACACAACCAAGCCGCCATCTTCATTTATTATATGGGCTACATAAATTTTGCTCATAATTACACGCCTCAATTATGGGTAGCACTGGCGACGACTGTCTCCTAAGCGTTTCTGACAGCTGTATTGCTTCTTCTTGCTTTTGCTTGCTTGTGGCTTTTTGGCAACTCGTCGGCACCGCGCACATGACATCAAACGAATGCAATAGCGTAGCATTTATGAGCATCAAAGGCGTTGCAGTGTGCAATGCAGCGTGGAAAATTTAAAATCAAGAAAATACTAAGTAAGAGTATATTTAAGGAATTACGCTTTCGAAATGCGTGACAGCAAACGGCTGCAACAAGTAAAAGTTGGCCAATCATGTTTGGTTGTGGTGGGACAAAATTTAAAAATATCTGAATATGACAAGGTGCTATCGCAGCTGTTTTGTGAGAATGAGTGATAAGGTGAGCGATTCTACGGTGAGTTAGAAATGGTGAAATTCTGAATTTTTTTTATTAGAGTTAATGTAGTTAGCGGAGCCTCCGTCAAAGTACGTACGTTGTTGTTGTTTATAAGAAACAGTGGCGGATCCAGGATTTTAGGAAAGAGGGCCCCAAATTTAGTTCCCCGCATAAATTCAGAAAAATTTTTTTAGAAATTTTTTACTGAAATCTTTTTTGAGAAAGTCAAAATTCAGAAAGTGAAATTCAGATCTAAAAATTCAGAAAGTAATAAGACGGCAGAAAAAAATTTAATTTTGCGTCCCATTACTTTCTGAATTTTTAGATGTGAATTTCACTTTCTGAATTTTTACTTTCTGAATGTTTAAATAGGCTACTTTGTCAAAGAACCTTACAAATATTTATAGCAACTCATATTTAAAGAATTTGATTTTGAATTCTAAGGAAAAAAAAAATTGGACACCAAAGGGTTAATGTATATTTACTTGTGCTATAACGCCAAAAATAACGGCAAAAAACTTTATTTAGAAATTATAAAAATAAAAATTTAGGTCACCAGTGGGTTAAGGCATGGCGTTTAAAGGGTTAAAACGCTGAAAATCAACTACTACTACTATGTAAAACTATTTTGATGTGAAAAAATTTGATTTCAGAGTTAAAAGAAAATTGAGGTCATCAATGGGTTAACGTATGGCCGCTCCTGGCTTATAATTTTAAATATTTACCAATTAAGTGCAGCACAACCCATTCCAACCTAACGAAAAAATCATCATTGATGATATCGTTATAAAAATAAAAATGTAGATAACTAGTGGGTTAAAGCATGACCGAAAATGTGTTTCTGAATTTATGGTTTCTGAAAAAAGTTTTCTAAATTGTTCCTTATGACTTTTGGTTTCTGCAAAATGATATCTGAAAAAAAATTCCCGAAAAATTTTATTTCTGAGTTTTTTCGGTCTGAATTTTGTTTAATAACAACCCTTATCAACAATTTCTAAAAAATATTTCTTGTTGGATTCGGAAAGGGGGTTTGAACCCGAAAATCAGATACAAAAACCAAACGCTGGGATACCTAGAGTGAAGACAGAGTAAAAGAAGAACATCGTGGAAGGCACTCCACATATTCGACTTTCTGACGCCTGTTTGTCTTGAAGCAAGCGCCTCTCTAGATAATTGCTCAGAAGGATATGAAAATCGTATTGAGCTACTTTAACCATGCAAGATTTCTACAGTGGGATTCCAAATAAGATATTCTGTGGTCAAGCTGCCCAGATTAGCAAACCTTAACGTGCGTACTTCATGAACTCCCAATATCGACTCGAACCCGCATCATTCGTTTCTTTTAGTCTGGTTGCAGGCACTGCGATAAAAACAGCTTGAGTTTTTTCAGGTCAGATATGATTCAAAATTGCTGAGATATTGCTCCAAATAAGACTAACTTTGAGCTTACCATGTCCCACGTGGAACTGAGTAAGCCAAGATACCTGCCAACTGACCCCTTGAAATGGTAAATCATGCAATGAAATGCACCCTGCAACATCCAAATGGAATTCAAAATAATTCTTTTTTTTTTGAAAAATTAATTCAAACATTTATTGCACTTTGAAAATGGTTTATATGTGTATATTAAAATTTTTATAACCATAATTTAAAAAGTAATATACAGTTTAGTAAAGTTTGAGCAGTTGACAGCATTCACCGTCAAATATAAAAGCCAACGAGATGCTGATGCGAAATGACGACGGCGATAGCGATTGCTATTATGGCCATTAGATGGAGCTCCATACACAGTATTAAACTCATAAATAATGTTGGCGCTAATTGTAGAAAGTTTACTGCAACACTAATTGTTCCCGCTTTATATAGTCCTAGATACAAACACTCAAATGTACCCAGCAGAGCATACAACTAATGGCAAACTATCCTCCCCAAAACAAGTATGCGGTACAAGAAAACTGTTTTCTGCTAAGATTTGAATATTTTTTTACTACAGATTTGGCGTTTTTCGGTCAGTGACTTCTAGAGTATTTTTGTAAGCTTTAAGCTTTGAACTTTTCTTGCTACGAGTCTAGTCTTTTTCGGACTAGTTTCATTTCGTTTAGAATACTATTTTTGTATGCCTGTATTTTGTCTGATCTGTTCAGTGTTTCACTCCACGTACTATATACATACATATGAACATATGTATGTGTGTCTCGATTACTTTCATCTGAAATGAATTTTTAATGCGATTGTACCGTATATGTATTTCTGTACTAACTCACTATTAAAATAATGAGGAAATAATAGTTTAATATTATACTTATGTGAATGTTTATATATACATAGGTACATATGAAAGTAGATATATGGTATTTATGTACATAAGTGTATTTTTTTAATATTTCCTTTAAAGCTCAATTTTCTCTTTGAACTCTTTTAATGGACAATTTATAGGCCATATATGCTGAATGAATTATTATCATTGCCAGTATCATGAATATGAAGCAAAACAGAAATACAGCAACTAAAAGTAATAACTAATAAGCTCATATCACAATGGGAATTTATCTAATTAACGCTACTGTTGTCAGCAAGGCAACGCACAGTGTAACGTTTTCATATTCGATACGGATAAAAATTAAATTCCTCCACTCGACCGAAAAAGAATAATACTGAAATATGGTAGCAAATAAGCAACAGACACGCCTCATAATTTAGTGGGGATAAAAATTTAGGAAAAAAGGATGTGCAAAGAGATATCTCTACAAATGCCAAAACACTTAGTCATTCTAAGGAGACACTGTGTTTGAAGCATGTATAATTGGATTGATGATATTGTATTATGCAGTGATGTGGAATGGATAGTGTGCATGCACGAAGAGTTGATTTCTAAAAGTAATAAAATAAAATAAAATATAATAAAATAAAATAAATAAAAATAAAATAATATAACTAAAAATAAAATAAAATAAAATAAACTAAAATAAAATAAAATAAAATAAAATAAAATAAAATCAAATAAAATAAAATAAAATAAAATAAAATAAAATAAAATGAAATGAAATGAAATAAAATAAAATAAAATAGCATGGTATAGAATAAAAAGGAAACGAACCACTGAAATGAACAGCAGAGAAAGGAATCGAAAAAGATGAAAAATAGAAGCACGAGGAAACAAATTTTGTTAAATAAAATTTCTCTTCCACTCTTGCGATATGGAGAAGAATGAGGATAATGATAGTGGCAGAGATAGGATAGCGAAAGCTATATAGATATTGAGATAAAGACAGAAAGAGAGATCGATTTGAAGATAGATACGGAGATATACATATGTACATATGTAGATGTAGGCACAATCCGTTACATCACTAACAGCATTACATTTCTGCAAATTGAACTCAGCTTGCTCTCTGACTGTATGTGGCATAAATCTTTTTAACTCACCCGCTAGACTGTCATGCCATAAAGCGAATGCTGCTTTTATTGTGGTTGCTATTTTGCCCGCTTACACAAAGTCAAACAGCGCAACACAACCCAAGCAGCAAACACCAACAACACCAACAACACCACACACACACAAACACCCAACAAGTGTTGTTAATGAGTTCTTGTGTCAAATGGCGTAAAAATAATGTCAACTTGAGTAATGGCAGCCGGCAGCAGCACGCACTTGACGCCATCAACTTTACGGAGCTAAAAAGTCAGATAGCAGAAACACCATCACCAGATATGGATGAGTATTTAGTACAACGCGTAACAGAGCAGCGGGTCGGGCCAAGCAAAAGCCAAAGTTAGCAGCAGACACAGTCGTCTATCAACAGCAAGTGAGTTCATATAAACTCAGGCGAGCATACAAGATATTTACCAGCCCCTTCACTTACCAAGTTTGTTATTTTTCTCACGAGCTAAATTCTCTTATTTCATGACACCATTTGACACTTTCTTTTACTTAGATGTTCTTAATATTTTAATTTGCCGCATTTCTTTTCTTACTTAAGTAAACAAAGTGTGAGTAAGTAAGAGTTACTTGAGTTGCCGTGTTTCCTACCAAGTCAAATGTTTATGGCTGACTGCTATCTTGTAGTCATCTCGCTTCCTTTTTTTTTTTTAATATTTATTTTAAGCGACTTGGCAGCAGTGCAAATGAAGTTTAATTTGCAAAATTAGGCAGCGAGTCATATATTAATAATAAATAATGGCTTATTTCAATTTAAAAATAAATATTTCCAGTTGCTTCTTGTGCGTCAACACTGGCAGTGAGGCATTTGTTGCTGCACTTGGGCAGATACAAGATAATGAGGAAGTCAACATTGGCTGCCACCGTAAATGAGAATGAAGTGTCAATGTTGTCAAATAAATTTAAAGGGCTTATTTAATATTTTTGATTTTTCAAGGCGCCACAAACTAGTGCTTTTTGAACCAAATTTGTAGTGGTGTACGCAATGCTTCCAGCAAAATTTAGGACTGTCGGTATTATTTCTATTTGTTAACTATTTTTATGTAGGTTTCTTCGGTTCTGAAGAGGTCTAATATCGATCGATATTCGATACTTCAAAATGTATTTTAATTATCGCTTTTGTAACCGTCACAGATCGAGATATGTAGTGTGAATATCTAGGAATGTATTTTTTGGAGACTGGTTCGCAGTTTTACTTTACTTAGAAAAAAGGATTCGACATAGTACTGGGAATAGAAACAAGGTAAAGGTAAAATGAAGAGGAAAGGGAATGGGAATAGAAGTTGAAAAATAATTTAAAACAAGACCAAAGGGACTGAGGACATTGAAGAGGTTCAGTAGAATAGGAAACTAGAGATGAGATGGAGAAAAGGCACAACTTTTTCATGTAAGCAAAGTGCATTTTCGGTCCGGACAAAGTCTACAAGATCTTCTATTAGTTAACGAAATGTATTGTACTTACCAACTTATGTTAAACTACAATGATTTCGAAAGTGTATTTGACAAATCTGAAAAAATAACAGGAATATTAAAATAGAATAAAATAGTAAGAAAGCAAAATAATAGGTACTCGTAAGCTTAACGTATATAAAACAAAATTAAAAATCTTTAAACAAATAGACTATATGATGCCGAATAAAATATTTTTACAGGGAAAGGTATTTTAATGGTCGACGAAAAATTTTGTGTCTCAAGTTTCAAGGGGGTCCCAAATTTGTTTTATGAAATGTCTGAGACATCTTTCATTCACAGTTCCTGAAAAATAGGACCCAATACAAATACAGAAACGCGACTTTCAGAACTAAAGATGGAAAGTTTTCCCAAACTATTTTAATGAATTAAAGTTTGTTTTGATAAGATTTTCTATGAATTAATTAACACACACAACATGTGATCTGCAACGATTCCTTCGAGTTAAAATATTTGCTTTATACGCTCATCCAAAAGTTCGTACAAAGTGTAAAAGTGTAGACACTACCTCCGCATATTCGCACTAGTGTTGCCGCGAACATTCGCATTCGTAAACACAGAACTTCTGCATAAACTGTAACATCTGTCAACAAAAAATGTGCGATATTTGGCTTTTGTAAAATAAATGGAATATTTAGCTGTAGCCCTGTGAAGTATTACAAATTCTGAATTACAGTTTACGATTTCTGAAGTACAATTGATTATTCTGAAATATATTTTACGGCATCTGAAAAATAATTGACTATTGTGAAATACATTTTAAAGTTTCTGAAATACCATTGATTGTACTGAAGTATATTTTACAGCTTCTGAAGTACAATTGGCTATTCTGAAATACATTTTACGGCATCTGAAAAATAATTGACTATTCTGAAGTACATTTTACACTTTCTGAAATACAATTGATTGTTCTGAAGTACGTTTTACAATTTCTGGAGAACAATTTACGGGCTCAGAAGTACAATAAATTATTCTGAAGTACATTTTACAATTTCTGAAATTCAATTGACTATTCTGAAATACATTTTATAATTTCTAAAAAGCATTTTACGCTTTCTGAAGTAGAAGATGTTGGCATCGATTTTATTTGCAAGCAGAGTTTTCATCCCAGGATTTGATTCTAAGGTCAGCACACATTGAACTTTGTACCATTTTCAAAATCCGATTTCACATAAAATTCGAACATCTCCAAAATGACACATTCGCAACATTTTTGCAATTCTTACGCGTTCCACACAATACGGAATCTAAAGTAGATTTTTAATGCGTTGCTTGAGGCGCGTGCAACTTTTCACATTCATCTCTTATACGGCCACGTAAACGTCTGACCCATCAAAACGTCTAAGGGACCAGTAGAGTTGTTTGTTGTGTGTGCAACTCTTCTTCTTATACTCACATTGTTGTAAACAGTAGATTACACGATGCCTCATGGAATATGTAGACTGAAACAACGCGTCAAATCAGAGTGGCAATGGGCGCCATTTGTAAGCGCAAAACAAAAAAAAAAAACAAAAACAAAGCGAATAAATCTGGCCATGACTGTCTGTTGTTTCGTCTGTTTCTTTCGTGACGTATTTCAAAACAAATTCCTTTCTACAATATTTACAAGATCTGTCGCTTCATCTTTGCTCTGCATTTGTATATCTCAAACAAGTGCTTGCATTCTACGTAGTCCCAAAAGCACGACTATTTTGCTGCTTTGTCGAGTGCGCCATGTCTTTCATTCAGCCATTCCATTGCTATCGGTGAGTATGATTATATTCGATTGTCAGGAGATTTGGTTTTTGTGCAAGTAATTGGAAGTTACAGCCAACAAATCTGTCCTATAAACAACAAAGAATGTTTTTTTTTTGCTGTTACTCTTGTTGTTGTTGTTTGCAGTCGATTTGTGCGCCCTTGTGTGGCCTATTTTGTGCTCGTTTTGGTTTGTGCGATTTGCTCATTTCCAAGTACTTGCACTTGACGGCTGTTGGCTCCTGCCGTCATTTATCTTTGGTTTACTTCTTCTTTGAATTGTCTAGATTTCTTTCGCGTTTTGTTATCCAGTTTTTCTGCAATTTTAATTGAAATTCAAAATAGCTTTCAGTTTTGTTGTTGTTGGAAATTATTGTTGCTACAACAAATTCGCATTTAGTTAATTGCTTTATTCTGTCTTTGATCAAACTTTACAATCGGAAGTTGTTCTGCAGCAGTTTTGATATCGAAATATGTACATCTTTGGATGAAAGTTCGATACAGATCCTTATAGAAAATGTAGCGAGTAACTCGCCACTCGTCACTTATAACCAGTTGTTATGAAGGGAATAAGACACGAGGAATCAGATTCAAACAGTGGACTTAACCCAAGTCCGAGCAATAATATAGAAGAATTAGCAAAACAGGAAAACGGCAAGCGTAAACCAAGGATTAAAGCGAGCAGAGGAGCTTGAGGAAAGGCAAAAAAAAAAGTCAAAAAGAAAGCAATAAGGTAAGGAAAAAGGTAAGTTGAAAGAAGATGAAAGAGGAATAAAGAAGAACAAATAAATGTATAATGATGAAGATGATGATGACGTTTGGAATGATTAGAGAAGTCGAAGGCGGTGAACGTTATCAACTCTACGCGCAAGTGTGTCATTATAATAAACGGAAGTAAAACCTCAGCATTTACCAAAATCCTGACCGTAACTGTAACCGTAACCATAACTATTACCATAACCATAACCATAACAGTAGAAAACACGTAAGCATAACAATTAACCTAACCTTGCCGATTATCAAAACAGTGGCCGTAACTGCAATAGCAGCCAATACAGCGGTACGTAAAGATGCCGTAGCGCTAACCACAGCCATAAAGCTAAAGCGTAGTACCCGCAGCCGTAACCGTAACACTAAAATCAACTGTAAACATAACCGTAACTGCATCTTGAAGATACTTAAATGAATACTTAAATTGCCAGCATTGTTTGAATAATTCTGTTAAATTTTGATGTAGGGGGTGTTTCGAAAATATTTTGAAATAAGGTGATCTTCCGCTCAGCCGTCGAAATTCTAACGGTGTAAAGCATTTGAGATTTTGTATAAGTTTTATAAATATTATAACAACATTTTTAAGCAAACTCGTGTAAATATTACAAAACGCTGATTTCGAAATTAACATTAAGAAACTTCAGAATGATTTGTTTTAGATTATTTCTCATACAAAATTAAAACCACCTTTTGACCTGATTAAACAAATTTAATTGCTAAAACATGCACTTGGTAAACACGAACATGGTTCAACTTGGGAACACATAAGACAAATAGACTTAGCGATAGTAAATGAATTAAAATTTGCAAGGACTAAAGTTCTTTCTATGTTAATAATTCATTGCTTGTTATAAAAAGAAATAAAACTAGATAGCAAAGAAGGATAATGAAAACAAAATACTCATTTAATATTACAACGTTAAAAAAAAGGAAATTGGTGCACAGACAGAAGGTAAACAAGCAAACCCATTTGCATACTTACATAGACCACTTAACACACATCCGCTTGAAGTTTTTCTTTTCAAAGAATATGCTCAGTGAATTTTATTAGTTTCTCTGCAAAAGGTTAGGTATTAATTTGTAAAAAGAGTCCAACCGGATAGGTCTATCTACCAAAGTTTGATTTCAGTTTGAAAGCCATTGGAGTATATTTTGCAAGTGCACCTGCAAATATTTACTCATGGCAACACTCGTACTCGCTGTCATATCTGACATAAAAAAGTAAGCAAAACACGTGAGCGAACGAAAAATTTGCAAGCCATTAAAAAAGGAAAAAAATAAAAAGATATCTATTTGTGTGACAAATGTATATGATAATATATATTTAGAAAAGCGCATTGTGTTTAGAAATTTAGTGAAATAGCTAGCAGAAACGTAAAAAGTGAAGATTGAGGTTAGTTGGAAAATATTGGTAGAATTCAATATTTTTGCAAGTGGAGAAATAAGAATATTTTCATATCAAGTAACAGAGAGCAGCATTAGAGATAGTACAATCTTTCAGACAGCAAAAACTCTATCGGAGCTGCTAGTTGAGCATCACATCATTTGGAATTTTTAGTGTATTTTCTAACCTCAAAAATGTATACACTTCTTGCCTGACATTTCAACAATCTCATTTTGCAAATAGTTTGTGTTTTGTTTTAGCTCATACTGAGTGAGCTGCTTTTCATTCATAACCATTTTCCGCATACACGTCATGTCGTAAACTATTGTTATTTAGATTTTTTTTACTTTTCTTTGTTTTTTTTTTTTCTTCATTGTTGCTGTTGTTTGTATAGGCCATACTTGCAGCTATCCTCCATCTAACACATACAATTCAACCAAACTTTTTCCACTTAGAGTTGCACATTTCGCTTAAAGTTGAAGTGTCATACTTGTGCACTCCTACACTCAGCTACGGAAAGCGGTAGAAAATGCCCAAGCTCATGTTCAGGTAAAATGGTTATGTTAACGACTCAAATATGCACTTGAAAAAGTTTGCACTCTTGCGCGCACATCCCACAACAAATTGCAGCAGACGCACACCTCAGCTACGTACGCTGGATAAGTGCTGCCAAGTGAGGAGGGAGAAATGCGTGCCAAAGGATGGAAGTTTTTGGGCAATTAAAGGAGCATGCCAACGATCATCACATTGCGCCCTTGGCATCATTGCAATAGCCAACTCGCAAATATGTGCTCACCTTACCCAAACACCTTTTGCGTTCTAAATATTTTATACAATTTTTTTTTGTTTGTTTTAACTTGAGATTGCACTTGAATGGGGCTAAAAAAAACTTTTGTACAAACTTGAACAAGCAAAACCAACTCCCAATTCATGATTTCTGCAAGCTCGTTTGCAGCTTCTTACGTGTGCGTTCGCATGAACTTATTTAATATTTGTTGGTTAGTTATTGTTTTGAGTGGACTTTTTGGAACTCGTTAAAAGTTGTTTTCTGTTCATAATGAGCGCGTCTGGTTGTGTGCCCTCAGCATATGTAAAATGGAGTACCATTTTACGGTTAACGTAAGCTGGAGTTTCAATGTACTAGGGTGGGGCAGTTGAATATTCTAAATATCACGATATCCATAAAGACATCTATTTTCATTTTCTAGATTATGTCCGTGCTTGTTTAGCCATCTGTATTGCAGTATGGAGGCATCAAATTATAGACTCGTGGAAGTGAAATTTTTCCAAGACTACAGGGCGCCCTCCTGACTATGTGGCACCCGGGTAGAGCGAGGGCGTTTTAAAAGAAAATCTATGCTTCCCAGGGGGAAGGAGATTATCTAATGTTAACAGGGTAGCTATCTTCTCGTATGACCATTTGACCAACAACAACCAACAGCTGTGAGTATCGTTAGTCATGGGCCGACTCAATGCCGTTTTTCTGGATGACCATCGAAGTACTTTAGAGGAATACGAGTTGAGTGAGGTTTTCGCGATTAGCTTTTGATGTTATAAATAAGTGCGAAGAAGTTCCTAAAACACAACAATCAGCTTTTTTAAGGTCTATTGTGTTCGATCTTTAGGTACCTCCTTGTGTTCCTTGTTCCATATAGCAAATGTATGCAGTTTACAGATTTCGAGAGATTATGGATTTAGAATGTGTCCGAGGTAATCAAAGCCAACTTGTCACATTTACCAAGCAACCAAGTCAGAGATTGGGGGTTAGGGGGTTTTTGTACCAGCTTTCATGGTATGATTTTGATCTAATCTCGGCGTCCAGCACCCACCTAATTAATAAAAGTGACTGTAAATTAAAGAAAGTTGTGACACACAATTCTAAATTCAGCTATTTCCAAGCAACCAACAACAAAACTTCACAAGAAAACCACCCAAAAGCCCACAATATGCGATCGTAAAAACGCCACCCTACGCCTCCACCGACCTATTGTGGTAGTGTCCTCATTATCTACAAAAATTGCATTAAATGTCTAACTCTCTAAGCTCATGAAATGTTTATAAAACAGTAGCAACAATAACAACAACAGTCCCTACGTAATAACAATAATAACTACTAGGCCAACATGAGCGTGTGGCGGGTACAAGTTGCAATGAAGAACGACGCACCAACCAAATTGTTTGTTCAATAAAAACCCAAACAAAATACAAAAACTACAAACAAACAAACAAAAAGTACACGCGATTCTAACATTTTTATACAAAAACAAAAATTGTGTGTTGTTAACTTAAACAAAGCATGTAAACAGAAAAAAAAGAAAAAAATAAAAAATGTGAATCACTAAACACCGACAACAGACATAAAATGCAAAGAAGAACCACTGCAATAAAAATTTCAAATGAAAACAAACAACGGTTATGAAAAACAAACAAAAATACTAACGACTTGAGATGTACTATGTTGTACTAAAATATTCAATACCGATGCCGTCTGACAGGAAAACAACAGTGCTGACATAAAATTTTCAGTCCGTTCCGTTTTTTTCAATTCTCATCCAGATTTTGTTCTGTTCTGTTGAACATTTGAATAAATTATTTCCGAGAATAACTAGGAGCCCCGCATCAATGTTGACTTCAGTCTTGAAAATCCGAAAACCATCTGTCTTATTCTACAAGAAGCGGCGCAGGGGCTTTGAGTCCGCATTAGTCTGTGGGAATATCATTAATGATCCACAGTTAGGTATTCTTGGCAAGGCGGATTATTGTTCCGTAGTGTTTAGTATTACAGCCACCCATCATTCCTTTGGCCTGACGCAGTTCGACCCCAAACGGCACTACCGAATTGGCTGATATTTGGTGTGTGTAAAGTAGCACCTAACACGAAGTTTAGGGCGAAAAAAAAATTGTAAAAAAAAAATTCCAGAGCAAACAGAAAATTTCTAGTTTATATTTATTTTAATATTATTGCTACAATTGGCTGCATGGATCCCGATACGATGTGCTCATCTCTAAGTGTGATATTCGTATTAGCATACACATACATACCGATGGACAGTATTTACATATTTATTTACGTATGTTGTAAAGGTACTCGTAAAAGTCCTCATTAAGGCACGAATACAAGTTGTTGTCACAATTTTATGGCGGACCACAAACAACTTAAACTGCACCCGTATTTTTTATCGCAAGCTTGCACAGTGGAGCAAAAGGTAGCTAAGTAGCTGGTAGGGGCTGTAAAAATTAATAGAAATAGTAGTTCAGCTGACAATAAAAAAGGAACGTTTTGATATTCTAATAGTCCACAGAACATGGCAACATTTATCTGATGAAGCAATTTAGTAGCTTTCGAAATGGATTTAGATGTATGAAAATATTTCGCAGTTGTCTCTATTTAAATAAAAAAATCTATAAAAAAAAATTAACAGTAAATATTTTTGAAAAATTGTTGTGTCCAATTTTTTATTTTTCATGTTTTTTTGTTTTAATTAAAATCTTTATTTAACTTAAAAATACATTTAAAATGTTGCTCAAATATAATCAAATTAAACAAAGATTTGAGGTAAAATGAAATGCAACAGGGTCAGTTAAGTTAAGTTGCTTGATGTTATGAAGAATTTTTTTATGTTTTACAAGGTTGCCCTGTGTCAACTATTTTATTCACAAACCATAGCATAGCTGTGGCAATAAGCGAAAAAAGCCAAACTCAAGTTTGTTGTAAGCGTTGTCACAGGTACAACCATAGACGCAAACCATGATTTCAAAATGATGAAATGATATTTTAGTCATTTTGAAATTAAAACTCCGTTTTTAATATAAAATTTATTTTAAGTTTACTATGACAGACCCCAAATGATGATTATTTTGGAATCATTTTTAAGAAGATAAAACTCAATTTTAATTTAACTATGATTATGGTCGTATGGATCCAATATACAAAATGAACACCTCGCTAATTCTTATTTTCAAAAGAAGCATACCTCGACAAATTTATTATTAGTATTTTTTTTTTTATTCAAAAACAGAAACAACACATTTACCCATGGTATAAAAGCAAACAGTCCCACTGTGCGCACTTTGGAAAAACTAAAACAATCAACAAAAATAAAAAAAAAACGAAAACAGGACAGCAACCTTCTTGTTTAGCGACATTTCGCTGTTTGTTTTGTTGTTGACGTTATTGTTGTTGTTATTGTTGTCTTTTATTATTGCTTTTATTTGCATGTTAATGGAATCAAATCGCACAACTGGTTTTGTGTTATAAATGTTACGAAACAAAAAAATACAAAACAAAAACAATCCCTGCTCTACTGCATGTCGTTAGTATTTGTCATTGTACATGTACCGTTATGTCTCAGGAGGACTTTTGTAATGCATTTTTAATTGCTGTTGTTGTAATATAGTCAACATCAACATTTAACTAAAAATACAACAACAAGTACAATACGACAATTCAAAGAGGACACATTACACCTGCTGCCCACTTTCGAGTACAAGCAAAACAAAAACAAAAACAAACTAAAATATGTCCCATAACGCCAAAAGGACATAGTGCTAACATTAACGAAATGCCACAAATTGGTTGTAGCGGTAAATCACGTTGTCTGTAGCGAGCAGTTGACCGTTCAATGGCGGGACAAAGGGAGAACTCTACATATTAGTGATGCCCTTTTTTTGGGATGTTTAAAATCCCGGAATTTTTTAAATGAGATTTCATAGTCCCTAAATTTGCTTACCCAAAATTTTAAATTGTAAAAATTTAAAAAAAAATTGGAAAAATTATTAACCTCCATTTTTTTTCTTTGTTCCCCCTTTTTATCACCAAAATCAAAAATGTTAGCCAAAGTTTTATTAGCTAAATTGTTTCCCCAAAAAAAAAAAAAAAAAATTCCCCAAATATTTTGAATTTTTGAAGAAAATGTTTCTACTTTTTGGGGATCATCTCAGTGTTGTGCCCCAGGTCCTACAATAAATAAAAAAGGAAGCCAAGTAAAACTAAGATTTTTTTGAAAGGATCCGAAATTTAGACCAAAGGAGCAAAAACGCTCCGAAATAGGAGATCAATAAAATCACTCGAACATTTCTAATAAAGAATTGGATTAAGAAAAACTGAAACATAATACCAAGGAACTGGAAAACGAAAATATGTTGAATCGAGAAGGACCCATGACTCACTTTAAACTATGAAAAATGTTATAAAAATTTAATTATCTGCTAATTAAATATCTAAAACGGTAAATGATCTTAACAGCTTTCAATAAAATTCAGATTCAAGAAAAAAACTTCCAAATAATTTTTGAAACAAATTTATGTTATGTGCTAAGGTCATTCTTATACAAAAGGTATATTTTAGTAATAATTTTTATGGTAAAATTTTGTTTAAAAAAAATAAAAAAAAAAAAGTTTACACCTTTAGAAAATGCCATAAAATAATCCCGAAAATCCCAAAATTGTAACAAGGAAATCCCGGTATTTTCAGCAACTAAAAAGAAAGAGGTCCCGTACGTACATACATTTGCATATCACATTCACTTCTAGAAATCGCTCTCGCACGTCAACATTTAACTAGCGACCCATCACTCATCGCCTTTTTGTCGCTTGACCCCAAAACGTGTATGTCACTCATGAGTTGATACAACTTGAAAACACCAATCATTTGTGAACTCACACCATCAAGCCACTTGATTGCGCCTCAGTCACTTTAACGAGCACGCTGTCCATCCACAAATGTGGCGGTGTATGAATCTATAAAATGTCAAAAGTCAGAGCGTGCTGGGACTAATGAAAGATGGCAGGTTGTTTGGCATTTAGATTATAAGACACTGCAGCAACTTGGCGAAATCTGCATCGTAGGCAAAGTATCCCGGAGTCTACTGGTACTCATTTTGCTTGATTCGCAAAATATCGACCGCGGCAGCTATAGAAAAATTAATCGATATATCGATCGATAGTAAAGTCGATTGTTTTCCATCTTCAGTATATTCAAGAAGTAATACTCATTCCGCAAGTATTTATGGAATTAAGAAACATCAATAAATTTGCCATAATTTACGATTTGTAATAAAATATTGCTTTAAGAAATATTTAAATTAATTTACAAAACACATACACACATATTTCAGTTTAAATTATTTACGAGCAGGTAGAGGCATGCACGAAGCTTACATATGTACATATTTACAGTTAAACAGTAGCAACAACAGTGCTCCCACGCCATTATTGGTATCGATAAGTTGCGGTGATTAGCGTTGTGTGCGCGCTCAAATAGTTTAAGTGGGTTTCTAACAATAAACTAAAACTTATGAGTTAATTATTTAATTTTTTTTTTGAAATTATTTCATTTTTTTAAATTTGTTATTCGTTTTGCAGGTTTGAGTAGGGCAGTTCGAGGGTTGTTTAATAAGTACCTGACTTTTTTGAATTTCAACGGAATTGTACAATTTTCAATGGATCTAACAGCTGTTACAAAACTATTATTACCTAAAAGCTATTATTACCCGGTTAGTTAGCTAAAATTTGCAAATGAGCATACAAACGAGAAAGTGACTTAATATAAAGGTAATGCGATTTCGAAAGCCTTGAACATTTTTATTATTGAGAACGAATGCGAAAATTAAAAAAAAAACGCTGAACTAAATTTATCATATTGTCACCCTGTTGCCAAAAGCACGAATTATTCCCATGAATAGTTAAATTTTGACCAAAATACCCAGTATCATTCATACAAAGAAAGCAGAATCAATCAGCCAAAATACTCTGGTTCATAATCATAGTCCTTGCTTAGTAAGCATTTTACTTAAATCTTAACGTAACTTAAAAAAGACTTTTAAAATGTTGGCCAATGATGATCATATTAAACAAAGATTTTAGCTGGAATGAAATGTAATAGGGTCTCCATATGAAAAAAAATTTAGTTGCTTGATTGTATAAGGAATATTTTTATATTTTGCAAGGTCACCCTGTGCCAACTATTTTATAAACAAACCATAGCATGCTGCAATAAACAATAAGCGAAAAAAGCCAAACTCAAGTTTAGAGTAAGCATTGTGACCGCACAACCAACCATAGACACAAACCGAAAACGTCATTTTAAAATTAAAACTCCGTTTTAGACATAAAATTTATTTTAAGTTGACTATGACAGAAATTAAATAATGATTATTTTAGAATCATATTTAAGTAGATGAAACACTATTTTAATTTAACACTAATTTTTTTTATATTTCCTAACAATTTAATTTTACTAAGGAAAACTATTTTTTATTAATCACAAAGTCAACGAACTGCCCTTGTAATTTCCAAAACTTAATTAGGCAGATCCGCTCATGGCTTTAATTGTTGTTGCTATATTTCAGTAACTTCATAATTATAATCGAATTACGAAGAAAAGCAATAAAAATAAATTCATATTCATTCAAAGTGCCTGCGAGCATTGGACAATAAGTCGTGGGGTCAAATCGATCCCATCCGACATGTTTACATACATACATTTGTACCAACCAAATATTATTGAATTATTGTATTTCGTACAGTAATCAGTGACATTTGACCCGTGCAGCATAAAAGTGAATAATACCAGAGGCTAACTACACTAATCACTCAAATAACTAATCTTATAACATTAAACGACTTATTCTTGTATATATATTTGTATATTTGTATGTTTGTATATTTGTATATTTGTATATCCACTACTATCTCCCGAACGACTTCATCGATTTTAATGAAATTTGGTACACAGGTACTACGCTTTCTTTTAAGATTTTCTACTTTGGTGTTGCCACTTGGGGTGGTCCTTAGGGTTGCCACCTATATCAATTTTTTTTAAATATTAAGCAATATATGGCAAATGAAAGGTATTTTAGGCCGTATACCAACCAAAACATTTTCGAGTAGGATTGCCACCTAGGGTTGCCACCTGAACGCATTTTATTTATTCCTTCAGATATCGACCACTATCTCGGGAACTGCTACACCGATTTCGATGAAATTTGGTAGATGGATAGTATGCTTCCTTCTTAGATTTTCTACTTGGATGTTGCCACTAATGGAAACTTAGAGGGTTGCCACCTTTCCGATTTTTTTTTAATATATGGCAATATGGGTATCAAATGAAAGGTATACACAACAGGTGTCGCCAATGTATGTTAAGTGACTTTTTGTGGTTAGTGTTCGATATTTTGGTAATCTATTTTGGAAATTTATGCTCTTGGTAAGTAAGATTATGCGGCAAATTCGAAAAATACCGAGCAAGTCTCGGTCACCCAGGTACTCAAATTATAGGCAAGCAAGCTTTTGAACTCTTTAGCAGCAAATCTTGATGGCTAAGGCGATCTGATCTAACTCGGAAACTCACAAATATCTTTTTCTTTTTTTTTCCCCCCCTTCTTCTTTGTCTCACTTTTGAGCTCAGTTACACCCTGTGTTGCGCCTGGCGCTGTAATCAGCGTTGTAATTCTTTGAGACGAGCAGACAGCAAGCCTTCGGACATTTACTAATTTTGTTTTGTTTTCTACTCTCACAAATGCACTTCTCATCGCGCCACACTCTTCCGGCAGATTGCATTCATACCAGGAGGTAGGGATGTCAGTTCATCTAAATAACTGCAAATCATTGATGCGTTCCATTGAATGGTAATTTAAACTGTGGACACAACAAATGCAGCCCAGTCTCTGGTGTGGATGTGCAATCAAGCGTAGAACCGTAAAACGTTCGGAATTCATTCAATTCCATCAATTTGTTGCACAAGTGATGTGTGTAGTGAGTGTGCGACTTGGTCAAACATACAATAAGTGAATTATATTTAGCGCCCTTTTATTGCTGCATATTTGGTTCTGCTGCAATGAATACGAAAAGGAAGTGAACAATTGTGTAGCGCCAATTTATATTGAGAAATGTAATAAAATGTTTATCATACAATGATAATTAAGCACATTAGGGTGTAAGGTAGCGCTCAACTGTGACCATTGCCAAATAGCGCCTAAAAGCATGCCACACATACAAGCAGAGCGGCAGCAGCGATGGCATGTTGACCAGCTGTAGTGAATAGAATTTCGTTGAAGAGAAATAAGAAACCATGGCAAGCAGTATAATTCTCAGTTGCTTTATAACCGCAATTAGTTATTAGTTCGTAGTTGTTTGTTGAAGCGCTACTTGACTTTGGCCACATTAAACTTTAATTTAATCTTCGACAAAACTAAACCTTTAACTTTTTAGGTACGGAAGCTTCTGTACTAGACAACCCTCTTCCCGTGCGTATTCGCCGAAATAACCGTGTTTGCAAATGGGTCACGTAGAATTCGACACCTCGAGGAGGCCGCTCTAATCATGGCTTCAGTTCGGGAATTAATGTATTTCGACAGTTGTCTTAGAAGCTGAGCTTGCTATCTACCTTCACGCCCCGATATTTTCTATAGCGGCACGTTTCAATTTGCTGAGCCCCACCAGTCCTGCTGTTGAAATCCGTCTCTTGAGGAGGAATGCGGTTGTTTTTGTTGTTGTTTTTAATGAATAAACACTCCCAGAAGGTTTTTGGAAAGTGTTCTCGAATGTAGCAGTGGTTTGTCTATATGAAACCGGCAATTTTCGGTACTCCCTTGTTGCCATGCCCGACTGTCGGTACCCTGAAGATGTGTTGTGATGCCTCAAGTATGTCGGTTCAAATGACAGAGTGAAAGGTCTACTGCTATCAGTCTTGCTTGGCGGCTTGATGTCTCGGCTTTCTTGACTGCAACTGTGACACCCTTCGCCGAAAAACATTTCATCGGTCGGACGGCACTTAACCATCTTCAATGGCTGTCATTAGGTGTTATTTATAAATCTCTCCGTCATGTTTCCCGCTGTGTCGAGCATTCACAGTTGTCGGAGATATGATGCAGAGTGTGGATCCACTTTGCTCTTCGGAAAAACTTCGATCAGAGAAGAAGACAAAGAACTATTGTTGGGGAGGCAAAGCAAGAGGAAGTTGTACAAGAGATGGGGAGAACTTTACAAGGGAAATCAAATCAATTTTCGGACAATGTTTGCGAGGTCAGATGACTATAAAACCATATTCGCCTAAACAACAACACAAATAGATTCGACTGTAGGCACTTTAAAATGTTTATTAAGCTCAGACGCATTTGCATAAAAGCAATCAATTATGATCATAATACAAATTTGTGTGTGGATAATAGAAATTAATTGTCAAGCTGACAACTTGATTGCCAATCAAATTGCTGCCGAAACAAGTGTAAGACAACCATAAACAAAATACAAATGGAAATAACATAAAATCGTCATTTGATTGCAAGTGAATGCGTAGGAAATTTATGTTGTCCATTAGCTTGCAATAAAATTGCTATACATACATAGTAGAGAAACAAACAAACATACGACTTATTATTAATATTTGTATGCCGATATGTATGTATGTATGTTTGTGCAACTGGATAGTGCCGGCTCACAATTGATATGTTGTTGACTGTGATAAAGTGCAGATTACTTAACATTTGGCACTTGAGTTTTTTTTTTTTACAATAAAAACAACTTTGGCATTAGCAATGCGGAGACAAATAAGAAAATGTACGCATGCACATTAGACTGCACCCAAAATTTTTTTTATTTTTTAAATCGTTTTCATATTATTTTTCAGTGTCAAAAATGTGTTTGACAATGTCACTTTTCAAATATTACTTACTATGGAAAAACAATTTAAATCAATATTATAACTAAAAATAAAAGAATTTAGTATATTCAAGCTTACATAATTTTGCTAAACAAAATATTTGAAAAATTAGTTCTGCGGTCTTAAAATACGCCATTCCATATCCGCACGCAGAATTTGTCTTACGGGACTTGCTTCGGGCTTAACCTCAAACAAAAAAAACAAAAAAAAATTTAGGTTAGGTACGCCAAATTTCGATACAATTTTTATATTGGCATTACCAATACGGATTCCAATTCAATTTCGTTTATGAATCTGTAAATACCTTTTTTTCTGTATTTATTTTTTTGCTCCTACTAAAATTTCAAATTAAAATCTTGAAATCATACAAATATTCAACACTTGATTGATCTGAAACTGCAGAGAGTTTTCATTTGAAACTTTTTTTATAAGGAATTCTGAAAAATAGTAACAATATAATTTTTTTTAAATACATAAGTTTTTTTTCGACCCGGTCTAATGTACTGCATATGCATATTTCCACCTTATACTAAACGCTCCTTCCTCATTTGTCTGTAAACACCAAGGCTCATAATTAAAATTTTTTTCTAATCTACAATTATTGAAACTATTTTTTATACCCAGACGCAGATAATATACGGCGTGAAAAAATGAACCCGCGTAGCATATGTGGTGCCCACTCGGAGAAAAATTAAAGAAAAGATATTCCTTCATTTCCTTCTAGCTAGACCTAAAGGAGGTTAACTCAAACTCGAGACTCCTTTGCCTCACCACCGCTCTAATAATAATTGCCTTACTCCTCAAATTATACTTTAATGTTGTTGTAATCCTACAACGTGGTATATAATATACCGTTCCACCCGCAGTTAGACTTAACTGTGCTTATTGTCTTTATTTAGCCTCTTGTTTATTAAGCCTGGCCTGGCTGTCGATTGGTAGTCACAGGCGCTAAACGAGTCTTAAGTGAGCCATAAATATGTTGAGCATGATTTGTATTTATTCCTACACAATAACTTGTACGTATTTCACAGTTGTTACGCTATAAACTTAATTTATAAACTAATAGACACAAACAAATGTGTAGTTTTATAAGACACTCGTCGTTAGCTCATAAATTAAAGTTTTTTTTTTTGTTTTCATTTGTGTTTGACGCCCTCACAATGTACCTACTCGTATGCTCAAGAAACGACTCTTATTTGCTATTTGGGCGCGCTTCTATTGTAGTACAATTATTATTAATAATTTTTTTTTTAATTTGTATATCTCTACATGTGTTTGTTTTTTTAATGGTATCTTGGAATTTTTCTTGAAATAACTTCAGGCGTTGAATTTGTGATTTATTAACAGCAAAATGTGAGGTATTTTTCGTTTTTCTGTAGTCCCACAATCATTTCACAATCATCGAAGTCATTTATACCCGACTAACCACTAATCTGTGGATTCATAATAATGATTTATCATTGTTTGTGTAGAAATACTTAAACATTAATTGCTTTATGATTATTAAGTTGTGTCATATAAATTGTCGTCGCGGGTAGGAAGTTGCATAAATCAAAAATACAAAATAATGTGATGGCTTTTAAGTTGTGACTTTGGTATGTGAAAATCGTTTGGTATTTCAAAATTTATGATATTCGATTTGTGTGAAATATTTAATAATTTTTTTTTTCATCTGACAGTTATACTAAGTTCTATAAATGTACATACTACATGGTTTATCACACGGAAAATTAAAAAAAGGCGTTTCACTTCCACTTACTGTCTTTGTCACTGTCACTGTGGCGGTCAAGATCGTTTAAATTGTCACTGTCAATACCACGGTGCCGGTTACCGCTGATCATTGTTCTGATCAGTATTCTAGTTCCGTTCAAAATCTTGTTGATGTCATGTTTTCGGCGGTTCTCTTCATAAATTCAGAAACAAATTTTTTTAGAAATCTTTTTTCAGAAAGTGAAAATTCAGAAGTCAAGATTCAGATCTATATAACAAATTATTTAGAAATTATACAAATAAAAATTTAGGTCACCAATGGGTTAAGGAATAGGTATAAAGAGTTAAAATCATATACTTAAGCGATTGTCAAACTATTTTGAAGTGAAAAATTTGGTTTCAGAGTTAAAAGAAAATTGAGGTCGTCAATGGGTTAACCTATGGCCGCTCATGGGTTACAATTTTAAATATTTACCAATTAAGTCTAGCACAACCCATTCAAACCTAACCAAAAAATCATTCATAATATCGTTATAAAAATAAAAATGTAGATAACGAGTGTGTTTCTGAATTTTTGGTTTCTGAATTTTTGGTTTCTGAATTTTTGGTTTCTGAAAAATGATTTCGGAAAAAATTTGTAACAAAACGACATGAGTACCCAGTACTCATTAAGCTTGATGTGTACACATTTTTGCATCAGACAATCACAATCGCAGTCACTGTCACTGTAGTCGTGACTGCCTGTATCACGGTGCTCAGTGTTCTAGTATATACATTTTTAATGTACATACTTTGTTTTTGTAATTCGTAGGACTAACTTATGCCAAAATCGTACGGAGTCAAAATTTATAGTGTCAAATTTTGAGAGAAAAGTTGCTATCAGCTGATTCGATAATGCCACCTTGTATTAATTCACCTTGATTATACCCTTCTTCTGTTCACATTCTCTCATTTTTCCTGCTACTCTTGCTTTTCTCTTCCTTAACCCTTTCCACTGTACTGTCCTCATCCACTTTCTTTTCCTCTTAATTATCTTTTTTCTTATTTTCTTCTCATTCTACCATTTTGTTGTGCAGTTTTAAAGCCCATGTTCTGAGTCTTGTCTTGCTTTTGCTAATTGCGCTTACGTGAACTTACCCATGTGGTTATGCCTAACTCGCTTTATTCTCTCCTACCTTGAACAAATATCTACTCCTAAAAAATGTTAGGATGAGCGGAATTTATTATTATGTCAATTTTTTACCATCTTTGGAATATCGTAGGACTAACTTATGCAACAAATCTTCCAAACCATAAAAAATAACCTAACCTTAAACTTAAGTACGTACTTACAACAATAAGAAATTAGCCAAAACACTATCTACGCTGTAAACATGAAGTTCAAGGTCGTACAATGCCATCACACGCTAATGTCAGTGAGATAAAATCAGCAAAAGAAAATTTTATAGCAAAAGATAGTTTTTTTTCTATTGTGCCTTGGCAGCGGCTTTTAGTGGAGCCAAATTTGACAAAAATGATGCCCAATCGTAAAACTAACGCACCTTCTTCGGGCAGATACTTTTTTTTCATTTTATGGTAGAAATATCCAGGGGGAGTTTTTAAATTTCTTCGTATTTTGTATGTTACCTATTCTGGAACTTGATCCTGGGCACTGCACTACCCACTCTACTAAATTTTTCAAGTTTGCTTAAAAAAAATTTGTCTTCTTTTTGCACAAAACTTTTTAGGTTCATTTCGATAGTCCGAGAACGATACAGTGCAAATAGTGCTCGATATTCACCACAGTTGCCATCAGTATTCTTACCCAGCAAACACAGCCTCTAACGTTAGAGAAATACTGTAGTTTTACATTAGAATTCTAATGTAGTTCTCTAATGTATCTCTAATCGAAAATCACGTTAGAGAACTAGGCTAGAGGACGATTAGAGAACGATTAGAGAAACACTCGAATAGCGAAGATGCGTGTATTGTCAAGTATTGTATTTATAAACTAAGGTATAAAACTTTGAATTTTATTCCCATTGGATATTTAAGCTTAAAACATGTCAAACATATTTAAAGCAATAAATTTATCGAAATAGAACTAAACAAGAACAATTGGATTTCATTTCATTTCAGTTAGAAATTTCTCATTAGAATCCCATTAGAATTTCACGTTAGAATTCGAATCGATAACTAACCTTTTTCTCGATATCGAGAACTAAGTCCCCTTTTTGTCGAGAATGCTATAATTCGCGACAGTTTCACAAATCGTTCTCTAACCTTCTACCTTAGAGAATAACATTAGAATTCGAGTCGTTTTCTAATCGTCCTCTAACCTTAATGTTTGTTGGGTACATACAATTGTCATACTTTAAGATGTCAATGTATTGATAACTTGTGTAACAATGTACAAAAACATTTATTTTGAGCTACTTGAAGATAACAAACGAATTTGTAGGTACTCAAAGGAAATGTAAATAAAAGAGGCGACCAACTGTGCAAACAGATTTGACACTCAAGAGACCGTAGTTGAAAGATTTTCGATAGTGTTTGCAACAGATGGTAAATTGTATTGTCCTTAGTAAAGAAAGTGAAATTAAATGAAGATTTACAGAAATTTTTTTAACAGCAGATGCTTAGAAATTTAAGATTATTTATCGGAAGGTGAGCTCACTTTGATTGAAATAAGAATCTGATATTTTTAAAAATGAAATTTCTTATGCAAATCATTTGGAATTGGTAGAAGCGAAATTTAAGCCGGTTGTATCTCTTTGCTGCTTGATTAAATTTTGATTGTTGTTTTCAATAAAACACATTTTTTTCGGATACTCCCAAAGTTGACTTTGTTCTCTCCGATTATTAAATCGATTTTCCATTTGACAGAAATCAAAGGAAATATGACAAAGTGCCGCTGAATACTATGTTGAAAAAGTTTACTTATTCTTATTTGCAAGAGCGCGATATTATATTCACCTCACACCTGTCAAAAATTTACAATGCCAGCAATGAACGTAGAACATAAAGACGGTTAAATGCCACGTATTGTGAGAAACACTAAACCATCCACCCGGGATTAGCTAATTCACCACGGCAGTTATTTACTTTTTGTTGGCGAGTTTTAATCCTGCGATTATCATTTTGATACTTTTTCCTCTGCACAAATAAAATCGGTTTCCCCCATAAATTCAGAAAACAAAAATTCAGAAACACATTTTTCAGAAATCTTTTTTCAGAAAGTCAAAATTCAGAAAGTTAAATTCAGACCTAAAAATTTAGAAAGTAAAGAGACAGCTAAAAAATCAAATTTTGGGCACAGATTAAATTTTTTTGTGCCGTCTCATTACTTTCTGAATTTTTAGATAGGCTATTTTGCCAAATAACCTTACAAATGTTTATAGCAACACATATTTAAAGAATTTGATTTTGAATTCTAAAGAAAAAAAAATTGGTCACCAAAGGGTTAATGCATAAATACTTGTTTTATAAAGCTGAACATAACGGCAAAAAAATGTATTTAGAAATTATAAAAATAAAAATTTAGGTCACCAGTAGGTTAAGGCATGGCGTTTAAAGGGTTACAACGCTTAAAATCAACTCCTACTATGTAAAACTATTTTGATGTGAAAAAATTTGATTTCAGAGTTAAAAGAAAATTGAGGTCGTCAATGGGTTAACGTATGGTCGCTGATGCCTTGTAATTTTAAATATTTACCAATTAAGTGCAGCACAACCCATTCAAACCTAAACAAAAAATCATTCATAATATCGTTATAAAAATAAAAATGTAGATAACGAGTGGATTAATGCATGACCGTGAATGTGTTTCTGAATTTTTCCTTCTGACTTTTGGTTTCTGAAAAATGATCTCTGAAACAAAATTTTCCGAAAAATTGTATTTCTGAATTTTTTCTGTCTGAATTTATGGTGGCACCAATAAAATCAACTCTTTCCCTCTACATTTGTACAAAACTCATCTCAAAAACATTAAAACGACACAATTTCCAACCATGTCCAATATCCAGTACCAAATTTTATTTTTCCAATTTTTCCGCTTGTGCATTTTTTTGATTTATTGCTATTGCAAAATTATACAAATTCAGTACGAAAACACATTTACGCCCTTACAGTCAAAACCATTTTGTTGTTGCACCATATGGCATAGTCATGCCACAAAAAGTTGCAAATGCAACCAACTAAACAAATTCGGTGAGAAAAAAAATTGGCTCTTTTTTGCAGATATTCGTACCATGCTATTGTGTATTACATCAAATAGGGCCACACCTATGAATTTCGAAATGCTACCTACCACTACTGGTTTTGGGTTGGTGAATTGCAGTTACGATTTCTTCAACTAGACTGATTGCAACATAGAGCAGCGAGTGCATTGTTGTCAACTTCATCACACCACCGACAAAAGGCAATAACAACAATAAAATATACAATTTAGAAAATATGTACTAGAGATGAGAGTCGGATATCGCTATCAGCCAGCTAGGTAATTTGCAAAATGTGCGAAAAATTTGTTATGACTTGTGTTCTGTCTGAGCGTAGAGATAGCCAAAAAAAACAGACTACTTCCACAGACTTAGACTTTACGAAAATCGCAGTGACTCTTTTTTGCGACCAGTGATTTTTCGAAGTCAGTAACTTGTTGGCATCAGTGATTTTTCCCCGTTTTGTTTTGTAATACTTAACTTTATGGAGACCTTCTCAAAAACTAATAATTTTCTTACAGAAATGTTCTTTTGACTTTGTGAACCGGGTTTGTCTTGCAACAGTGATTTTTTAGAACCAGTTTTGTTTGGGTACCGGCGACTTTTTTGCACCAATTTGGTTTTGGAACCAGTGAGTCTTTTGAAACCTGTGCCAATTTTTGATCTGTTTATATGGCAGATTTTGGCAGCAGTGACTTTTGTAAAACCTTTTTTTTATAAACAGCCTTTTCAAAGCTCTGTCTCTTCTGGTAACCTTGACTTTTCCGCCATTTTGTTTTGAAATGCTTGACTTTATTCAGACCTTTTCAGAAACTAGCGACTTTTTAAACAAGGTATGTTTTTTGACTACGTGACTTTGTGAACCGGTTTTGTTTTGGTACAGGCGACTTTTTAAATTGCCGGTTGGCAGCCGAAGCTGATTTTGGACTCTTTCAAAATTCGTGACTTTTTTGGAATAACTGGATTTTTTGAAACCACATCTTCTTTTGGAACCGGTGTCTTACGGAAGTGACTTGTGGTAGTGATGTTTTTTAAACAGTGACATTTTTTACCGGTTAACGTTCAAGCCTTGACTACCTTTCACAATTAGGTTAAGTTTGAAGACTTTTCAGGATTAGCGGAATCGGCATTGACTATTTTGTCCAGCGCCCATCTCTAATATGCACACATCTAAAGCGCCAGTAAAAGCAGAGGGCACATGCATGACGAAAGCAATGAGGGCGTATGTTGGAAACGAAAGTGTGCATTTTAGGGCGCTCCTTATTTGTATGTAGAGACAATATTCGTTCTTTCGAAATGATTTTCGCGCCTGAAAGTCGGGTTCACTCCGAACATTTTTCCAAAAATTCAGTATTTTTAAGGTATTTTGTAGTAAATTTTCGGTCTCACGTTATGTAACAATTCTAATGCAAGTCTTGCTTTATAGTATTTAGATACAAAGCTAAAAATAAGGCGCACCCTAGTACATACCTTTCCCTATGAGTTTACTCGTATGGCTACAAATTCATGACTGCATCTTACATTTCTATGCTTTTTTTTTAGAATATTTGGCTATGCACCTTAATTTTTTCAGTTTTGTTTCTAACCGCAAATGGTATGCGAGAAATTTTAGTAGTACGAGTAATCCATAAAAAAACAACCATATTACAATAGTTGAAATGTTTGTAGTTGTACATTATCAAAAAAAAGAGAAAATAATCAACAAAGCATCAGTACACTGCCATACATTTTCCCCAAAAAGTTGATGTTACAAAATTTAATACTGTCCACAGGTAAATTAGATTTTTAATGAATATCTGATGTCACATACAGTGTTGGGTATAATAATAGCATTATTAAGAGATATGTGACCATTTTTTGAAAAAGTGATTTTTTGTAGTAAGAGGCTTTTGGAATAAGTGGCACATTTGGAACCAGTGACTTTTTAGCATAAGTGACAAATTTGGAACTAGTGACATTTTTGGACCCAGTGACTTTTTGGTATAAGTGACATTTTTGGAAACATTGGCTTTTTAGAATAATTTACATTTTTTGAACTAGTGACTTCTTAGAATAAGTGACATTTTTGGACCCAGTGACTTTTTGGTATAAGTGACATTTTTGGAACCAGTGACTTTTTAAAACAAGCGATATTTTTGAAACCAAAAACATTTGAGAATAACTGACAAATTCGAAACCAGTGACTTTTTGGTATAAGTGACATTTTTTGAATCAGTGACTTTTTAGAATAACTGACTTTTTTGGAACTAGTAAATTTTTTAGAACATTACATTAATTTTTTGAACTATAGACATTCTTAGAATCACTCACTCCTTTTGAAACAGTGATTTTTTATGGCCTGTGACTGTATTAGAAATTTGTGAATTCTTTGGGAATTACCGGTTTTTTTTTTTTAAATAAATGAAACTTATAAATTTTTTACAAATAAATTTGTCCCACCAGTTTGACTTTGTTTTGGAACTGGCTCGATTTATCACGTAGGCTAAGAACTTTATTGAAGCCACCTTTTTTATACCCAGCGTACTAGTACTGGTACAAGGGTATTATAATTTTGTCCACATAACGGTACTATGTAACGGCGCAGAATAATCGAGTTAGATATAGAGTTCCAGGTATGAAAGTTCTTAGGTTGAAAAGAGGAATTGATTAAGGCATGTCCGTCCGTTCGTCTGTGCGTCTGTCCGTCCGTGTTGCTACTGAAAATGGGCGAAATCGGATGACAACTAACGCTGGGTATTTAATGTTCGGTTCACCCGAACTTAGACTTCCTTACTTGTTTCATTTTGTATTTAATTTTTTTTTGTATTTTTTTGGATTTCTCGTTTGAGGTGACAGCTGATTTTTATTTTTTTCTCAAATTTTGACCATCAAACCATTTTTCAGTACGATTTTGACAATAAACTCACAAATTACAAAAACAAAATACATGCAAATTTTTTGTGTGTTTCAATGTTTGTCGAGCTGCTACGACCTGCTATAGTTGGATCATGGGTTTAGGTATCTTCTGCTACTAAAAACTAGTTAATTAATTTCACATGTCGAAGCGTTTTTATTCATTGACAACAGTGGTATTATTTTTATCACCACTGTACATATGTAGATATATGTGTGGTTAAGTGCACACGTAAGTTTGAGTTATTACTAGTTGGTTGATGAATACTGATTTGTGGTTTTGAAACCGCACAACAATAGAAATTCACTCCTCCGTATAACGTATGTAACTGCATCCACAAAGCCCATTAACAGCTTAGGTAGATACTTGTATGCGGGTGGGATTGCTTTGTAATGCGTAAAGTCTACTCTACTAACAATGCCTATTTTTAGCTGTCGGAATTACAATCAAGCAATTTCAACAATAAAGTGAATTAATGGGTCCCGATTGAGTTGATGATTTTTGAAGCTTTTGGAAATTTTGTTCAATTTTTTAAGCAGGTTTTGTGGTTTGGAGGTGTAAGTAGTACAGTTTTGTTAGATCAAGAGGAGTGAAAAGTTATAGTTATTATTAATTTTTAAACCTATGGTGCCACGCCCACTACTTTGAACTAATTATGAAAACAAGTCATGCGAGTAATACATATTTCCTCCAAATTTCCATGTGATTTTTCTTAAGATTTCGTAGTTTTGAACCATTAAATATATCACGCCTTTGGTTGATGCCACAGCCACTTTTTCGAACATACTCGTGTTTACCTTATTATTTTTAATAGAAATTGTTTCTTACTAAATTTAAGTGTGATGCGACTTGAATCATATATTGACTCACACACCACACGCTACGAACCTGAAGGCCATTTGGACTAAGAAGTCGTTTTATGTCACCAGATTACATAATGTAGTTGTATAAAGGACTCGGAACTGTGGGCAGTATAAATTTAATTTTCAACAACCATCTTACATAATTTGCAAATGTATAAAGCATAATTAATTTGTGGATGTAGTATTGTATAAACATACCCAGTAGAAAAGAGCAGTTAAGTAACAACTAAGCCCAAGTGACCTAACTCTTGATTTTACTCTTTTTCATAAATATTTCCATAATAAAAGTAAAAAAATTTTAGAGTAGCCATCAAGTTGTAATAAAGTTTAAACTAAAATTAAAATTAAAATTAAAATTAAAATTAAAATTAAAATTAAAAGTAAAATTAAAATTAAAATTAAAATTAAAAATAAAATTCAAATTAAAATTAAAATTAAAATTAAAATTAAAATTAAGATTAAAATTAAAATTAAAATTAAAATTAAAATTAAAATTAAAATTAAAATTAAAATTAAAATTAAAATTAAAATTAAAATTAAAATTAAAATTAAAATTAAAATTAAAATTAAAATTAAAATTAAAATTAAAATTAAAATTAAAATTAAAATTAAAATTAAAATTAAAATTAAAATTAAAATTAAAATTAAAATTAAAATTAAAATTAAAATTAAAATTAAAATTAAAATTAAAATTAAAATTAAAATTAATATTAAAATTAAAACTAAAATTAAAATCAAAATTAAAACTAAATTTAAAATTAAAATTAAGATAAAAATTAAAATTAAAAAATTAAAAATTGAAACTTAATTTCAAATTAAAATTAATCACCAATAAAAAAAAAATAATTTGCAAAGATCTAGTTACAATCTAACTAGTCACATTTTCCACTGAGGCAAAAACAGTGGTCACTAGCAATAAATTTCCCAGCAGGGTATTCATACATATAATATATCTACATAGATATTATTATCCTTACTCAATTTCAAATATCCTTACATATAAATATATAAATACTTGCATATCCTAGCGTGAAAGAGGCATAGTCATCGAATTCGCATTGTTACTAGAATAAGTCTTTGTCACAATCTTAAAGCTGTGTAATAAAGCTTTAGCAAACGATGCAGAGATTTACTTCAGCAGGAATAGCTAATGAATGCTATGCTCTTGAAAATAATATCAAGAAATTTAAGAAAATATTGGCAGCATTCCAAGTTGTTATTCGCATGCCATCGAGATGAAAGTGAAGTAGAATTCATTTAAAGTTGCACATACACATACATACAAACATATGTACATATAAGCATGCATGCATTTCGAATTACCCAGCAGTCAAAAGTACTAGTTCGTGACTATCACACAAACTAGTATGATTGATGCGACAACAATAACAATGCAACACCTTGCATTCAAACCAATTATAAACTACTTGAAAACTAGTTAGTTATGACACCTATTTCAACTAGTCAGCCGAATATCTTTTTCCCCATATAAGCAATTGGTATTTTTAGCATGGGGGATTATCAATCTTGAAGTTAAAAATAATTTAAAAGAGACCAACAAATTATAGCTAAATTTGAATAGTAATTTTTGAGTGAAAATAATTGAAATGCCAACGAGCAGTTCGTAAAAGCACTACTTTCACTTGAGAGAACTTACAGTTACAACCTCTAGTGGTGAAATCATCAAGTTTAAAAAATAAGTTCTACTAGGATTTTTCCAGCTCTGGATACTCCAACATTCTACAGCAATTTCAATTTCCTTTAGTCCATATTTGGTTTGTTTCAGCCTAGTTTTAGGGGAGTTTGAAAATTTTAATTTGAAATAAGTCTCTTTTCTGAGTAGTTTGAGAATGCACTACTCAGGCACTGTCTTTTTTTTTCATATAAAAAACTGGTTATTTAGCATTCGAATGTGCTTTGAGTTTTCAACTATCAGATTTCGAGCAGATATATACCAGTCTCAAACTATGGTTCCAATAATTGACTTTTTCGGACTAGTTTGAAAACAGTCAAAAAGTGTTTTAAATTAAAATTTTTTCTTACTACTTGGGTGACTATTTAGATAATTTTCTATTCATCTGAATTGAAATCAAAAGTTTGTTTTACTTTTAATTAAAATTGGTTTATTTGTAATTTATAGCAATATAACTTTCCTCCCAGAAAACTCGTCATAATTTATTTGCAAAATTTCTAGCTAAGCTTCGATTGATGCAGACCTGTTAAATAACGATTAATAATCGTAATGATTACCGCCTTGATTGATCATTTTCCTGAGAATATATTTAATGATTGATTACCAATTATTTTAAATTTTTAATGATTATTTTACAATTAAACTAAAAATAATCTAAAATAATCAAAAAAAAGTCAGAAATAATCAAAAAAAAAATCAGAATTAATCAAATATATTTTTAAAAAAAATCAAAATTCAAATCAATTTTTCCTAAGTTCAAAAACAATAATAATTGACTAAGAATTATTATAAACGTTCTTGAGCTCATTAAAATTTGCAAATATGTGAAAATCAGAAATAATAAAAAAAAAATCTAAAATAATCAGAAAAAAATCAGAAATAATCGAAAAAAAAAATCAAAAAAAATCGAAAATAATCAAAACTAATAGTGAAAAAATCAAAAAAAAATCAGAATTAATCAAAAATAAAAAAAAAAATCAAAAGAAAATCAGAAATAGTCACAAAAATCTAAAATAATCAACAAAAAAAATCAAAATAATCAAAACTAATCGTGAAAAAATTATGAATTTTTTGTAAATTTTTTTAATCGTAATCAATTAATAATTACCTTTTCTTGAAAACAATTAAAATAATCAATACCGATTAAAAAATGCGTCTAATCAATTGATTACTAAATGCTGATCAAATTTAACAGGTCTAGATTGATGGGCTCACATAGTAGGTGGTTTCTAAAGTTATCGTGAATAACTCTGATCCTTACAAAATCGTAAAAAGCGGAGCCCACTTATCTGCTTTATAGCCGTAGTTCTCACCCACCTCATGAATTTCTACAAACTCTCGAGGTGACTCGTTCAATTTTGCTCGAATCCATTGGAAAATGGCCAAAAAATTTAATTTGCCTTAAAATTTAATTTCAGTTTAAACGTGCTCGCTCCCATTGGCAAAATAAAATCTTTAAAAAAAAAATACTTTCACTTTTTTCATTACTTGCCGACACTATCATTTCAAAATATCCAACGCTTTTGGCGTGCTACATTTTCACACAGCTTGCACCAACACCAAGCAGGCATGCGTCACACACAGCCACTCATAAAACTTCGGAAATTTGGAGCAACCACACTTTGTGTAGCTTTAAGGCAGTGCGAGATGGCAAAGGATTAATGTGCGCATGAAATAGCAAATACATCTAGCCGTTGTCTGTGCCGTTGGCGGTTTTGCGGGATAATGAGAAAAAGAAATTACGGCGGCACAGTTTGTGGCCTACAAAAAAAAAAAAAAAAAAAAAACCAGCAAAAAACTTCTAAGCCTAAATGACAAATGGAAAAGGCTGATAGTGCGAAAATCTTACAACAACACTGCTAACATAAAAGTATATCAGTATTAAGTTTCCTGCATCATTTCCGTCTTAATCGAACTTGTATTTAAACTTTGCCACTCTTCTCATCCATCAACAACATCGACTCCGCGTTTGATGGAATTTTCATGTAATAGATTGATATACCAGAAAAATTTTAAGGGCAGTAATTGTGTTAGTTGCCCACCTGGTTTTCATAACCAATTCCGAATTGTTGTTGGGTTTTATTTTCAGATTTTTTTAGATGTGTTATGTGTGACTTCTGTGCAGTTTCGATATCATTTCAGCATATTTTTTAAATCCGTTAGTGCCTGTATCTTTTTCGAGACACTTTGGGGTTGATTTCGAAAACATTTCTACGTTTTTTGGAATTTAGGAATCACCTTGAGATCATTTCGGCAAAGGGTTTAGACTAATTCATTTCATATTTATTTGGATTATTTACAAATATCCCTTAAATAGCTTTTCGAACATAAATAATTTGAAAATAATTTATGCCCCGAATCATCCGAATATATTCACCGAAATAATTCCGTGACCATTCCGTACTAATAAAGCTTAGTTATTTCGAAAACTGTTCTGTACGTAACCGAGGCTGCTCAGCTTCTTTGTGGATTTTTTTTTTTTTTTTTTTTTGAGATCATTGGGAATTGCAATTATTCTGAGATAATTTTGATATAACTTCGAAATACGTTCGAAAATATTTTCAAATTACATTCGGCAATATGTTACAATAATTTTGAAATTATTTTGGCTAGCATTTATATAAGGGAAATATATCTGAAATATGTAGGTCTTCAAATTTTTTTTTTAAATTTTGTAAATAAATTTTTCCTAAATAATTTCGAGTACATTCCATAGAAATAAAGTTTAAGATTATTCCGAAATTTAAATTCGCTCTAAGCACTTACTCTTTTACTCCATTTAATTTATCCCCTAAGATATCTGTTACAAATAAAATAATTATGTATATGGTTACAAAATTTTGCTAACAGCTTTAGTAAGCTCGGCTTGTAGCGCTTTCAAACGAATTTCGAAAAAGCTCTAGCGTGGATATTGAAAAAACAAAATCACACCAAAAATACCATTTAATATCCTCAAAGCTCCTCTAAAATCATTCAATCATCTCAATTGGTGCTACAAAAAACATAGTTTGGACAATTTCGGGCAACTACGGTCGAACAAGAGTAGTTTACAAACAAACACAAATCCAAACAATCGGCAAAATTATTACTTCTGGTCACTATAGTTACGAGTACCTTCCCCTTTTACCATGAAAAACACTGCTTTCAGCTGTATCTCGTTAGTCATTTTCATGACATTTTTAAAGTAATCATTTAGAGAATTGTTTGCACGAATACGTGCAACAAAACAACTTTTTGCTTTTTTGGTTTTTGGTTATTTTCCGCAATTTGTGATGGAAATTACTTTTAGCATGACATTTTGGCTGTCACAATTACTGTGCCTTAAAGAAACCAAAACGAAATTACTACGATTTCTATGCTATTAACACAACACTGATGGGTATATGGCATGCAAATGACGTGCAATCTGAAAACGTCAACGGGTTGTCAAAATATCATTTAGTTTGATTTGCAACATTTTTTCGTCACAGCAAAGTATTTGCAATGGACTATGTTTCAATGTAGAGGATACATACGTGTAGTATTTAAAGATATTTTTTATAACTCGAATGCAAACACAGCTTTACAATGTAAAAACTAAAAACATGTCTGCGGGTTTCCAATAATATTTTTTTTTATTTAATAAATGCTAATTCAATATTTTCTGCATTTTCCAAACACTTTCACTGATGCTTTGCATAAAAAATAAATTCAATTTTACTCAGGTGGAATGGAAATCATGAGAGCCACTGCACAGTGGTACGAATGCATGGTGATATCATATACTGTTGTCCTAAATAGGAAACAAGTCAAGCTCGTAAAGAAATTGACTTAAGATTAGTGTGGCAAGCTTTAGCGATATTGTATGGAGATAAGTGCATTGTGACGTCACAGGGCATCATAGCTTAGATGTTAGAATTTTCTAACAGCGGCTTTGGTGCAGACACTGGTTCGCATCCCAGTGTCCGAAAAGGGATCTGATGATGAGCTTGGAAACTCTGAAACATGTAATCCTATCCATCGCTGTGATTTAACAATGTAATTTTTCTCCAATTATCAATTTTTCCCAAAAACTGACAATTAAAATTCATTACGAATTATTGTTTCTTTGATCTCAAGCTTGCAAAACTTACAAATATGTAAAAAAAGATATTGTATGCAGTTTGTCTGCTTCCATCCCTATATTTTGCACATCACTTATCATTTGTTGATACTATTTTTTTCTTTTCACTTAAAACTTGAAGGATTTGAAATTTTTACCAAATATAACTCCAGAAAAAAATTTGTAATTTCAAATAAACCTATATGGGTGTTTCCCCCGGAGGGTCCACCGCGAACAAAATATAAAATGTTGGCAAAACAATTTTTTTACAATTTTTATAGCAAAAAGAGATGTCAAGTTATCATGATCAAATAATATTTTTAGCGTAGTAGATTTACAGGTATAAAAAAAATTCTTTGAAAGTTTAAAATAGGGATTTCCTACTATTTCCTAATTTTTAATAAACTTTGCTCTTAATTATTTTTATTCAGGAGTGATGTCCTGTTTGCATGAATACCCCTAAATACAAGGTACATTTATACTTTATTTAAGAAAAATACAATGAATTGCAACAAAGGTTAGATAACGGTAATTTTCTAATTGACTTTTATTGATGTGCTAATGTAACGTACGTACCCTTAAAACTATATTTTTGCTTCTTACGTCTGTTTTAACGTGTGGAAAATAGTGAAAAGAGGAACACAAAGTTAGTTTATAACGCAGAGTCGGAAAAGAAAATTAATGAACAAATTTTTTTTTAAATAATATTATTTTTGGCCTACTAAAGTTTGTCGTGCAACGTACCCCAATTCAGAATTTGCGCTTAAAATTTTTTAATTTATCGTGTACATTAGAGCATATTATTAAACATTGTTGAAAAAGTTCTCCGAGCTTCAAATATCTAGCATAGGAAGATTTTTAATATAGGATACAATTTTTTTCATACATTTTTCGTATTTCTTGAAAACCTCAAAAAAATACAGGATTTCCAAATTCAAACTACTTATTACTATAGGGATACAGAAAAAACTAGTAAGTGTTATACCATTTTGGAATCTTTATTTAACAGGTAAGTTTTCAAAGTAGTTTATAAAACTAGTCTGGTATAAATTTTATTCACCAAGCCTACTCAAATGTAGGGCTACTAATTGGGCCAGGGTCCATTTTTAAAGTTTGTCTTAGTTTTTAAAAGTTTTAGGGATGATTACGAACATTCTTTTGGACTTTCTAAATACAAGGATATAAGGAGATAAAAACGCAGCAAACAGAACCACAAAATCTTCTCATTTTTGTAGGCGGCATGAAAAAAACCGAGCAAGGGTCCAAATTTCTCAAAATTATGAAAATTGTGAAAAATCTCGAAAACCGTGAACATTTTACCTAGCTTTTTTTCTTTTGTTTAATAGACAATCGAGTGGCCTATAACCAGCTAAAAGATATTTTTGAATTTCTAGACACTCTGTATGACGTCCTGTTTTTGTAACGCAACGTGTGTAACGCGACGTTTCTTTTAATATTGTATATAAAAAAATCGAAGAAGTATATTCGAGGAAAAAAGAAGTCTTTTGTTGAAGAAAATCAATCTGGTTAAACTGTTCTAAGTTACATTAAAAAATGTTTTCATTATTCGCAGAATTTTGCGTTTTTGTTAATGTATCTAAAAAAAACTTCTGTTTTTGTCACGCAACGAATCAGTGTTTGTTTGTTTATATCTTCGAGAAAGATTTCTCCACAGATCTCTAATTTTGGCTATATATAGTGCTTAGGAAGACTTATTCATAGACTATATTCAAAGTCAGGAAATTTAAGCGATTCGGTAATTTTCTTCACGTTGAATCCGTACGAATGTAGCGTGCGTCATCTGGGAAATGCCCATATGTGATCGTTTTTATAAAATGAAATTTTTTGATAATTTTCTTTTTAATTTTTGGTTATTTATTTTCTCCAATATGGCAACACTCGATATCTAAATCGTATGTGTTCGTTTTTATAAAATGATATTTTTTTTGGGTAATCTTCTTTTTAAATTTTGGTTATTTATTTGTTCCAATATGGCAACACTCGATATCTGAATCGTATGTGTTCGTTTTTATAAAATGGTATTTTTTTTGTAATTTTCTTTTTAATTTTTGGTTATTTATTTTCTCCAATATGGCAACACTCGATATCTAAATCGTATGTGTTCGTTTTTATAAAATGATATTTCTTTGGTAATTTTCTTTCTAATTTTTGGTTGTTTATTTTCTCCAATATGGCAATACTCGATATCTAAATCGTATGTGTTCGTTTTTATAAAATGGTATTTTTTTGACCATTTTCTTTTTAATTTTTGGTTATTTATTTTCGCCAATATGGCCACACTTGATATCTAAAACCATATTTATTAGCCTATTGAGTTGAAAATATCGTTATCGAATGACAAAATTATCGATATTTTTATGTGGACTATCGAAATACGTGTTCTTTGCAATGATCTTATTACAGCCTCTACTAAATCGTTTCTAAGGTGGTGAGGTGAGTTCATTCATTCATTCACAATGCAGTTTGTGCCAATGATACAATTCTGCCCCACTGTGCACAAATTGCAGTCGCACTCTATGCGATGCAAAAGTTTTACAAAATTACACTTCACCAATGCTTTGCAAAAATGCTGCGCTGCACTCGCTTTTACTTTTGGCTTATCTTTCCACAATATATATATATTTTTTTTTTGTATTAATTTTTTATGTTTCGCTTAGAAATTCGCTTTCATAAAATTGTGCGGCTTTAATATAAAATATTGCTGGCAATATACCACCTTTCAATGCAATTTGGTGTCACAATTCGCTATTGCACATTCCCACTTCGCTCTCTCTCTACCCTCTCTCTACCTCTCTAGCACACTCGTTCTCTATGCAGCGACTTGTTTTTGTTCAAACGTGCAAAATTGATAACGTCAGCAGCATCGGTCTGAGGATGTGCATCGGCTATATTATCGCGTTTGTTTGGCGGATGTGGCTCAAGATGTGGCAAAGTGGATTGTCTGTATAATACGTAGCACATGGTGGGTACGCATGCCGCAAATGTTGCTGGTACTCGTTGCTGGCACGTTCGTTGTGTTGGCTGTCTGCACGATCGACTCTAATTTGTGCGCCTGGCTGTGTGGCGATTACCTTGCCAGTCAGTTGTTTGTTCGTTGTTGCTGCCGCTCATTTTTCTTTTAAGTTCAAATTTTTGCCTGTTTTTTTTTGGTTGTATTTGCTTTTATCGCTCGGTCGTTTATACCACGTCACACAACAACTTAAATAAATACTTAATTTGATTTGTTACTTTTTCTATACCCAGTTGTATGAATAGTTATGCATATCTGCTGGCAATTGAAAATTTTTAAAGTCAGGAAATTATCTCGAAGACTATTCCAAAGGTAAAAAAAGGTTTTCTGGAACTACTTTTGTTCAACTCTCTGAACAACTGGAGAGCCTACGTGAATGAGAAAAATTCTACCAATAGAAACATTTAGAATATATTATACTCTCGGGTATTCGGGCCCAAACACCCCTTTAGAAATCCCAAAAGTTATAGTTTTCAAAAACTGGATAAAAAATATTGTCGAAATTTAGAAAAAAAAAAAAAATTTTAATCACGCTACTGGGTATAGTAAATAATTTTCGGTACTATTCAAACTTAAAACGTTATATTTTTTTCATGTTTTTTTTTTTGTTTTTGCTACTGCCAAATGGTTGTTGTTCAAATGTTGTCAGACAGGATTTTCTAGTTTTTTGCTGCAACCACCCATATCCCACAGACGCACGCCGCACTAAGAAGCACAGACAGCAAAGCGAATTTCGTTGCCGTCACATTTGGTCTTCGTTATATACGTATGTATGTATGTATGTATATAGATGTATCACAAAGCCATGAAGGAAAATAATAATTTTTTGTGAATGCAACCAAAAAGCATAAAGCCAGCCACACAATTCACACAGAGTCACAATCACGCAATATCATTGAATGGATTTTTGTTCGATGTGTTGTTGTTAGCTAGTTGACTCTTCCGACTGTTTCGCATATGGAATACCTACATTGTTGCAGTGGGATGAGTAAACGTTTCTGGTAAGCAAGATTGTGAGGAAGAGAGAGAGAGAGAGCGGCGCGGAAATGGAACCTGAAGTCACACTTTAAATTCAAACTTCCTTACTACCGTCACCCCTTCTCATGCCTAGTCACTCTTTCCACTACTATCTGTCCATAAGCAACGAGTTGCCCGTCTAAGCTTCCATATACTCGTATCCAAAGACCAAGCTTGGCAGTCATTTGTTGCAGCTGCGCATGGATGACAGCTTTCACAAGATGTTTATTTCATAATTAGCTGCATAAAGCGGTTGTGATCTCTGCTGTTACCGCCTCTTGATTGTTGTTGCCATCATTTACGTTTTCTTGCCCTCTCCCTTTCTCGCTCTCCTCCTCCACGTGGTCGTTGTTGTTGTTGATTATTAACGCTTGCACTCACAAATCCTTCGTAATATGGCTCTTGATAGACGCGCCGCTTTGCACATTTTGCTGCTTTGTTATCAAATTGACTGTGACAAACGTGAAAATGCTCGGTTGTCCACTGCAAACTGTTTACCCAATAACCATCGGTAAGTCATTCAAACTTAAGATTATTAGCATTGATCTGACAGGGTTGCTCGTGTGCGCATCCTTCTGATTATATTTCGATTATGAACAACGGTAATTGTGGAGCTTTTTCTAGCTTTATGGCTCTACGATTTATTTGCTTGTGACAGCTGGATGGCAGGCAGGTATATCTTTAGCTCGTAGCATGAGCACTTAAAATATGAGGTCGTGGAGGTAAAATGATTGCTTATTTTCTTAGATTTTGTGGTATTTTTTCCTTGTATGAAGCTAGATTGGAAATTTAAATTAATCAAGCTGTTGGGAAGTGAAGTGATATCCATCGCGTTGTCTTGTCCGAACTTTGTTCCACATTCAGAAAATTACTAAATGTTCATCACTGTTTACGTTCTATTTTCCAGTTGTCCATCCATCTTCTATTCAATTCTCTTTCAACTCTTTCTCCCTCCCGTTTTCAATCTTTCCCTATCCACATCTCCATCTCTTTCCTTCTCATTCCTACTTCATCTAGCTTTACATCTCCATCTACCTACTATTACATACATCCATATACACTTGTGTTCACAATAATAGTAGTGAAATTAAATATAATATCGTTCGACGAATTGAGAATGACAATTTCTACATATAGCAGAAACCACATAAAAAGAAATTGCAAAGTTTACACAAAGTTCGGGAAAGTTCGTAAAACTTTTAAAAGTTTATAGCAAAATTTCAATATCTTCGGGCAAAATTTTGACTGGTCCTTCAATTTTACAATGATCCTCAAAATTTTTCCTGATTTTTTTGAATTTTTTTTTCCATAGAACATTTTAATTTTGTTTATGCTTTTTATAAAAAATAAAAAAAATTTCAAAATCTCAACTAAAAAATGCTTGAAGTGTTTTAATTTGCACAGCTCGACTGTGACACCGAAACTAAGTTCATAACGTCAAAACACTAAACTTTATATTAATCCCAAATTTAGGAAAAAAATAGCACGATAAATAAAAAAGTTTTGGAATATTTCGGTCCCTAGGCCACTTCCCGGAAAAAAAGGAACCCCATATTTTAAAAAAAGTATAGTGATACCTTTGTACCAAATTTGAAGAAAATCGCACCATTAATAAAGAAGTTTGGAATACCGGTCGTAAGAGGCGACCAATATGCACAAAGGTAATGATGTGCAACTCGATGGTTGATCTACGGATATGATGCCTCCCACCTCTCATTACCCATCTTCTCTTTCCTTTCGGAAGGAGGGATGACATGACCTAGTCGGGCAGTACCGCAATGGAGTACCGGAGCGTACCGGATTCATATCCGGCCAAGGACTGTTATTTCGACAACACTCTCCAAAACCTTCGGGGAGTGATTTTGTTGTTAAAACCACAACAACAACACAAGTTTGGAATATTTCGGTCCCTAGGCCACTTCCCGGAAAAAAAGGAACCCCATATTTTAAAAAAAGTATAGTGATACCTTTGTACCAAATTTGAAGAAAATCGCACCATTAATAAAGAAGTTTGGAATATTTCGGTCTCTAGGCCACTTCCCGGAAAAAAGAAACCCCGAACTTTAACAAAAGTAAAGAAATTTTAAGAAAATCGCGCGATAAACAAAAAAGTTTGGCATATTTCGGTCCCTGGTCCACTTCCCGGAATAATGAAAAACAGATAACTTCCGATTTTCAGACCTACTAAATACGCTCACAAAATTTCATGAGAATCGGTCAAGCCGTTTCGGAGGAGTATGGTAACAAAAACTGTGACACGAGAATTTTATATACATATATGTATGTATATATATATATGTAAGATGGAGCTGGAAATGCCTTTGCGAATAGTCGGCCGAGTCACGTGTTTGGCGGTATTTGACAACACCATTGGACATGTCACAGTATTGTAAGTGTCAAGCATCTTGATTATTACGTTTTTTATTTTGATATCTAATTTTTATTAATATTTAATAAAGAATAAAAAAAAAACATCTAGCTTATACAATTTTTTTTAACTATTCAAATTTTTTTGAAATTTTATTTTGTGTAAAGTTTCTTAAATCATCGAACCTTACGCCAAATTTAAGCCAACTCTCGACTTTATTTGCCACTGAGTGACATGGTTGGAATGCGGTAGTCGGTCGATCAAATAAATGCTGATATTTTTATAGCGACAGTCCTTTTAAATTTTAAAATGATAATTTGTTTGAAGTGTTTCTTCAAACGATTTGTCATTTTTTAATGGACAAAAGGCGCGCCCAAGCCCAGCTCATGTTACACGCACACACACATACATACATACATATTTACAAAGTGATATATGCGGCCATAAACGCGTTTTTTTATATTATACTCGTATCATATTAATTGTTTTCTTATGATTTCAATATAATTTTTTATTGCATTTTGCATTATTTGAAATATATTATTTTACATATGAATACCTCCAACTGTATGTACATTAATGCCAGCTTAAGTGCATTGTAATGAAATACATATAAGTGATTTCAACTGCTATTCTAGCTAAGTATTTATGTACATACTTGCGATTTTATATCGGCTGTAATTCACACTTCTCACACTTGCTGTGACACTGAAGTCTGCTTAGCGATTATGCATTTTATGATTTTGAAGGTTTTCAGGGCAATGGAATTAAATGCTGTCATTCAACACTCGAAGGTCAATTTAAGAGAATAAAAGAGCTTGTATCTATGTATGTTACTGACAAAATTGATGTTTAGACTAACTTGCAGAAAACGTGTGAGATTACATCGTGTACATGGAAGAAGGATTAAGTTGCACCCAGAATTGCGACTATAGACCGGTCATCATCCTTGCAGCTCTTATTGAAATATCTTACAAACTCAACAGCACTGTTATTGAACCTTAGTGCCCCATAATCATAGTCGTTGCTTAACACACGTTTTTATTAAAATCTGTACTTAACTTAAAAAGACATTTAAAATGTTGGTCATAATAAACAAATTAAACAAAGAGTTTTGCTAAAATGAAAAGGAACAGGGTGTCTTTATGAAAAAAAATTTAGCTGTGGTATGAAGAAATTTTTTATGTTTTTCAAGGACACCCTGTGTCAACTATTTTATTCACAAACCATAGCATAGCTGTGACAAAAACCAAAAACAACCAAAGTCAAGTTTAGAGTAAGCAATATCACAAACACAACCAAAGACACAAACCGTGATTTTAAAATGAAACGAAATCGAACGAAATCATCATTTTAAAATTAAAACTCCGTCTTAGACAAAAAATGTATTCCAAGTTGACTATGACAAACATAAAATATTGTTTATTTTAGAATCCTGTTTAAGTAGATAAAACTCTATTATAATTTGGCTATGATTACACTGTGCTACACCAAAAAAATGCTGGCGTTCTCACATGGTTTTTTGGTTTCGTGTTGGCCCATAGAACTTTAAGTCATTTGCGGTTTTTCGCCATCACTTCGTTTTTTAAATTTTTTGCGTACAAATTTAATACAACTCTGAAATTCTTGAAATAACAAATTCTTTTTGGCCAAGACGGAACCAAAAACCATGTGAGAGCCCCTGCATTTTTTTTTCGATTTTGTAGCACTGTGTTATAGGTCACCTAAAACGATCTAGCCGTTGAAGTGCCAATCAAGTTGAAGAAGTATACGATTCTAATACATACTCGTACATGGGTGCATACGCATTTGGAATCTAACACCTGTGGTCTGCAATAAAATTTAACTTTTATTTATTTATGTACATATGTGTCATATGTATATTTGCATATAAATAATCTTCTCATAAATAAAGCATTAGATCACAAAAATTAGCATACCATTAGTTTTGTTCATTTATAGCTTATGAGATTATTGTTCATCTTTTGCAGAGCTGGTCTTTGAAAGCAGTGGTGTGCAACCTAAAAAAAAATTATTTTTTTTTAATTTTATTTAGCTGAGTATTTTTGTAGTAATACTGGTGGCTATTCGTTTCTAAGACGTTTAGCAATACGTGAGTGAAAACTGCTTTCAATTCGAAGACGTGGTTTTTGAGTGATGCGCGAACAAACAAACATTCAAACAGACAAAAGTTCTAAAAAATGTTGGTTTAGCTTCTACTACACTAATAAAAATTAACGGGATATATTTTTTTAATGTAAAAACCATCAACCTGTTATAATTGTATTTTGTATAAAAGTAAGTATGTATATATGTATATGTAATGTAGTTGTGCCCATCACTGCTTCAAAGCCAGTTGTAGTAACAGTTGATTACTAAATTCATTGCTAATGTAAAACTGAGTGTGAACATTTCTTTAAAGTTGCTTATCTTGTAGATTATCAAGTAATTTGCATACATATGTACTACAAATAAAAAAATTTTGTGCAAAACAAGTTAATTTTAAAAGTTTAGTTTAAAGTATATTTGTATACAATATTAACCTAATTACGGCGTATTGATAATGTTTTCAATAAGTCAATTTGAGCAAATAAATCAATGAATATGCAATGAAATAAATTGAAAAAAATAAAAAATTAATTAAGAAAAAAACAAAACCGGTCTTGAATTAGGAAAATTTATTTAGCATTCTGATCTTCGATACTTTTTGGGAACTACCGATAGATTTAGGCACACATAAATGTCGACCAAAAAATCGATAAATCTTGTACGCGGTTTTCGCTCTAATCTATTGATGGGCTTTGAGGTTATAATACTAGCCTTAAGTGCAAATTACACACAATTTTTACAAAATTTTTTTTTATTTTTATTGATAACAATTTTAGATTTTATTTAACCCCGTTTTGTTAAGCAATAATTTACGCTTCGAAAAAAATGCCCTAAATCTCTAACCACTACCGCTTATTTATGTATTCTGCCTTACAACACCCACTTATCCAAATAGTGCCGTCGCATGTTCAAAGCGTCAAATATTTCATTATTTAGACATTAATAAACTATAAATGCTTCAAGGTCACACATGCACCACAAACGTCAACAATCATTGCGCATAGTCTACATTGAGGCGTTGTAACTTTTGTGCTTAGAATACTTTATCAAGAAAACTAAAATCGATTTCTATGACATCTGCACATTGGTTTAATTTCAAATATAGCGGAGTAGGTATATAACTATTTTTAGTAATCGAAACTCATTCGTAATTAATATTTCTAGCGAAGAGGGCTAAGCTTGCACTCGAAGCACAAAATCCGTTAAATTTCATTTCGTGGTTCTTCGTGCAGTGACAGCAGGCGCGGTGTACAGCGACTTCGCTATCGCTCCATCAATGTCAATCACAAAACAAACGTATCTACTTGTACGAAGGTACGAAGGCATAAATAACAACACGATTTTGACTGTGGTCTATTTGTACTAAAAATTGTCCTTTTTGGATAGCGTACTCTCTGCTGCACAGTGGAGCCGTAGCGCCATATTGGTTAAAATTATAGAACAAATTGCAAAAACAAAAATTTTTAGAACAGTTTTTTGTATATGTGTGTTGTAGGCATTAGTTGTGACAAGAGAGTAAATAAGGTTCTCCCTCAGTCGCAATAATTTTTGTTGGCTTCTGTAAATCTGTCAAACGATCAGCTGTGTTACTGTTTGACTAAAACAATTGTACACAAAATTAAACTAAATTTCCATTTTTACATAGAAGAACGTTTTCCAGTTGTTTAAAATTAATAAATTAATTTCTAATCGCGTAGGCATAATGTGATTAAAGTACCAGCCATTTCTAAATAAAATTTGCCATTTATATTGAAATTGACAGAAGTTACTAGAAATCATTTCCATGTTTACTCTCGCTCTCAGCCCTTTCAATGGCAGAGAGCCCATTTTAACATTTCATTAGGAGCAAGTTTCTGCTTGGAAAATTCCACTCACTAAATTTAACTGGTCGAAAACAGCTGATCGTGTTATAGAAAAACAACAACAAAAACGTCAAAATTTAAAACAATAACAGCTGTTTTGCTTGCTAATTACTGTTAGACGAAACCTTTTTAATTTTTTCGTTTCGAGAGATTTTTAAGTCATTGTCTCTTTATCTCTAAGTTGAATCGCTGAAACTGACAGCAACTCATTGTCAAGCATTTTTTTTTTTGGAAATATGTACATCTGAATCTAGTTGGAGATCGAATCGAGTTCTCCAATTTGCAATATTCATTTTTAACTTTAGATCAATTGGAGAAAGCGTCCATGCTCCAGCAAATGCGAAGAGTTTTGATATGAAAATATTTTTATTTCTTCACATAAAAAAATTTTTGATTTCACTTGAATTCAATCAATAGTTTCCAATGGCAATCAAACTTTACACTTTCATTTTTGCTTATTATTGAACACTATAAATACTAAATTTCGTCACACAAATAGGCTTGCAAATTTTTCGTTCGCTCACGTGTTTTGATAATTTTTAATGTCAGATATGACAGAAAATAAAAGTGCTGCCATGTGTAAATATTTGCAGGTGCAAAATGAGCTTTCATGGTTTTCAAACTAAAATTACACATTGGAACTTAAGTGCAGAAATATTTTCAAATCTATTTAAAAATTATATGCATATATACATAAATATATATATCAAACCCCGAAATTAAATTCTTGTTTGAGACAAAATTCAGTATCAAAAAACTTACGTGTGGCAATCTTGCATAGCAAAGTGTGAGCATGTATGTATGTGTATATGTGAAAAAAAAATTGTAAGTTTGTTTGCCTTAATAAATTGTCATTCTGACAGCGGCACGGCGGCACGCAACTGACAACACTATATTTTTAGTGCATAGCAAATGCCAACAAATAAACTAAAATAGGTAGGTACTACGACAACAAACAAAAGATTAAGGAGAACAGGTACGAGTGAGAGAAGGAATAAATTACAAATGCGATTGAGCGACGCATTTCGATATCTGTCTTTCAATGGTAGAAACAAAGGTATGAGTACGTAGCTAAAAGGGTGGAATAAGGCAGGCAAACTATTAAATATTACCCACTAGGAAATGTGGCTAAACTTGTAGAGACTGAAAGGCAGAAATAAAAGGCAATTTTTTTCTTATTCTTTTGCTCAATTCTCATTCTCAGAATTATGCCGTCGTGTACATGATAAGTGGAAATTCCGCCTGGGTTGCCTTTATGTAGGCGATTCCGCATTTGTGGAGTATTTACGCAAATACCCGTTAAATGCTAGTGAAAGCACAACCAGTGAGCATTTGTTGGGTTTAATTAAAGCTTAATAGCGATTAAATAAAATACAAGTTTTCGATTACAGATGACAAAGTAGTAGTGATAATGTTGAGTTTACTTCATGTTCTAATGACTTTAGTTCTTATACTAGGGTCACTATTTATATTTTCGTAATGGGTAAGGAGTAAGCTATGAAGAAGGTTTGTTTCATTTTTAAAAGATGACAAATTTAAAACGAATGTTGCATACTTTTAGGCACACTCTTCGTCTCATGTTAGTATTCATGACTTAGACTGAAAAAGGACTAGCATTTACAGAGCCCATGCTGCGTATCTTCCTTGAATTATAGGGAGCCTTTGATAATACCCCACTAACAACAGCCGTGGGCGACTCTAACATCAGAAGGCTTTTAGGGCATTAAACCACACATAATTAAAGCAATTTATACCGCATAAGTAAGACATGGGTTCTCAGTTTGGTAGAGAACCCTGGAGAAGAGCGGAAATAAATGGTAAAACGTCAGAAATCTTAATCAAATACCACTGCTGGGCAGAGGCTAAACCCCATCTTATGGCAAGCTAGAGAATTTTAGAACATTTCAGTGTTTCGAAATAATGACCTGAAAGAAGCCGTGGGATGTATGGATTCAGACAAAAACCTATGCTCCTATTTGAGGAGTTTAATCTAGGCTGAAAGGCCATAAATGGGCATCCAATTCCCAACTAATCACTTTCAGCGCAGCTGCGAGGATGAGGATGTGGAAAGATAGACAGTTTTAAAGGCTTTACCATCTGTTATGACAGTTAGCTGCATTGTTATCTTCAATAGTACCTAATTTATTAAAAATAGCACCATTGTAATTACTAACTTACTAAATTTGCCCATCACAAACGCCAATTGTCTTTCCATCTCTTGGAAACAAATTTACATTATCAATTTTTAAACCGAAAACACATTTTTCCCATTACAAAGCACTTGGTGGATATCAGGTGACATGTCAAGCGTCAGCCATGTCCGTCAGAATGTTTACGTACAAAAATGCGCTTGTGACCTTACAGCCAGCTGTTCATATTCAATTCCACCACACACCACTCTCATACATTTCACTCATAAATATTTACGTAGAGTATTTGGCATACGAATTTTAAAGTAGTGGTGGTGGTGGTTGTGAAGTTTTTATTATTTTCAAATAATTTGTTGACATGACACATTTTGTAAGGGCCAAGAGTGTACATTTGTGTGCTTATAAAATATATTTCTAACTGAAACTAGATGTCTTCAAGATTAGCATAATTCTTGCATAAGAACAAAATGCATAGACGATAATGCGTGAGTGAGATACTTGTGAAAAGATGGCGTGCTCTTCATGAAGGTCTCTGCTGACGAAATTAAACACTTATGTAACGTTACGCAAGCGTCTTTTAATTAGATGCGCTCAAAACTCACCTGAATTACAGCCAGCCAACAGCTCATACAATAAGTCCTTGTGACTTTTGTGTGCTGAAGTGACTCGCCAAACGAAATATCACACCAAACACAAATAACTGCATTACCGCTATGCCATGCATCGTTTATATGAGTGTTGTTGTTGTATAGCGTTGTTGCGTAACCAAATACACATTAAATTGTCAAGTGTGGCAGCATCTAACGGGGGCGGGCAACTATGTATGTATGTATGTGAGGCAAGGGCATTGTCAAAGGCAAGATTGTTCCAACGCAGCTAATCTTTTGTTGTTGATAGACATACGAAATTGGTTTGTAAATGCAATAGATGTTTGAGTACTAACAACAACAACAACAATAAGAAGAGAAATGATAAAACGAGTGGCATTTGCAGCCGTAACAATATCCACATAAGCCACAAGAGCCATGACAAACAGGCCGCACAACAACACAACACACCTGTGCAGAATATGCATAACAAAAGGCGAAGAGCACAAACAGCAAAAGATGCAAATTCAAGAAAAAACAACAATAAATTTCAAAAACTGAATATTGATATATAACCAGCAGCAAGTATGTACGTACATATGTCTGTTTGAAGATTTACAACATAGCCGTATATTTGTTGTGACAGGTATATTTGTTGCAAGCTCAAGTGAAGGTAAAGGTAGCATCAAAAATGTTTGGAAAAAGTTGGCAACCCTCCGAGTTTCTCAGACTCGACAACATAGCCGTATATTTGTTGTGTCAGGTATATGTATTTGTTTCAAGCTCAAGTGAAGGTAAAGGTAGCATCAAAAATGTTTGGAAAAAGTTGGCAACCCTCCGAATTTCTCAGACTCGACAGAATTCGGTGCTTTGGTAATAAAATTTAATAGAATAATCAATTGAAGTTTTATTAAGGCTAGAGTTTGCCCGTAAAACCATACAACTTTTCGGAGAGCCGCTGACACTGCGAATCGTAACTAGTGCTCAATGCAATAACAACAACTAAAGCTAAACTGCACGAGACGCGTACTTAAACAACAGTGGCGCTATGGTATTTGTTTAAGCTCTGTGGGAGCGAGTAGTTTTTTTTTATTGTTTTTATTTATTTAGAGTATATCGGGGGTGTGCGGAGCGCATGTTACTGGGGACGATCTTTGGGAAAATTATAATTTTTTTATTACGCCAGAAGAACCCGGCAGACGTTGTTCTGCCCAAATTTAGCGAAAAAATCGCACGATAAATAAAAAAGTTTGGAATATTTCGGTCCCTGATCCAGTTCCCGGAAAAAAGAAACCCCGAATTTTAAAAAAGTGGAGTGGTACCTTTGTAAAAAATTTGAAGAAAATCGCACGATAAACAAAAAAGTTTGGCATATTTCGGTCCCTGGTCCACTTCCCGGAATAATGAAAAATAGATAACGGCCGATTCTCAGACCTACTAAATACGCTCACAAAATTTCGTGAGAATCGGTCAAGCCGTTTCGGAGGAGTATGGGAACGAAAACTGTGACACCAGAATTTTATATATAAGATTTAATTTATTTGTTCTATTTAAAACTGGGAGGGTGCAGCGCACCTGTTACACCTTGTATGTATTCATTGGGGGTGAGTACTGGGGGCTCTGAGATAAAAGCGCGGGATGGCCTCCTCATTTTATGCTTGGAAAAACCGCCTTTGGGTTATGCAGCCATAAACTATATCTTCAGAATATTTCATAAGCTGGTTGCGAATTATAAAAGGGTGCGCAAATGAAATAAACGAAAGAAAGTGCTTAAGTCGCGTACTTTTATTTGGTCTTATAAACTGCTTAGTAAAGGGGAAATGTTTTGGAATTTTTGTCTAAAATGCAAAGTTATGTACTCGAAGTGCCAGCACTACTGGGTATACAAAGCAAGACTTATTCGAATATGGAAAGCATAACAAGGGCGCACGATGGTAAATAAAATAAACAATAGCAACAATAAACAACAACAACAACAACAACAACACCAAGAACATCAGACAGCATCATGAGAACAACAGTTGACGCCATTTTTGCGCTTTTGCTGCTTACCGCACACTACACACACCCACACACATTCCGCACGCACTTCAAGCACATACCCAAGTGGCACTCATCAAGTGTGCACACATAAGTGAATAAGTAGTGCAGATGAGTGCGAAACAAACCGCCAGTAAATTGAGCGCCGCTGCAAGAAGATATCACTGTCACAGCATGGGTGGTTGCAGTCAGTCATGTGCCAAGGATGCACTTCCTCACCTTCATACAACACTGACTGTTGTTGTTGTTTTAGGCTTTTTATTTGTCTCACATTACCATTTGTAAGTGAACCTTTGAGCTGGCACGTCAACTGCATCGACCCATGTTGCTAGTTGTTGGTGCTTTTCTGTAGTCAAACCAATTGCCAGTTGGTGGCTTCCAGCCAATATGATGCAGCTTAACCTACTAAAACTCATTCACACAGCACACATTCCGACGACTCATCATGTCATGTGTGAAATTTTAAACGCTCCTTTGGTAAGCACAATTCGATTTGGGCTACATCTACGGCTGGAGTATGGAAACGGCAAATGACTCCAGTGTGTATATAAAAAGGTTTCTGGGGGGATGTTATGAAATTAATGAAGTGTATTCAGATCTGAAAGAGTGATCATCATATCGCATGCACTTGTGTTTGAAAATATTTCACTTTTGACCTTCATACGACTGCAGCACGTGTCGTCTAGAGGCATGTGAGGCATTAAGGTCTTGTGTAAGATTGGACGTGCGTGTCGTCAACGGGGGTGTCCGTAAGCTGAGTTGTTGAGAAAGTCAAGTAAGCTAAATAGGAAAGCGAGGAAACTGAGTGAGAGCAGTGGGAACTCATGGATCGGTGCACTGGTTCGCAGATGGATCGAAGTTGGTAGCGAATTGTTCGTCGGGAGTTTGAAGTAAGCGTCACGATCTTGCTGCCTTCTCATTATAACGTCGTCCCAGCTGAATTCGACGCAGTTAGGATGAAGTTATTGGAAGTATAAAGTGCTTCTACGGTTATGGAAGTGGAGTGTCCACTGGCCACGAATCAGCTAAGTAAGCACTCAGCTCAGGTTAACTCTTGCAAGGGAGCGACATCGGTGCCCTCTATTAATTCAGACAAAAAAATTAATAAATACAATGTTTCGGAAAAATTTTTTCAGAAACTAAAATACAGAAGGATAAATTCATAAAACTTTTTTCAGAAACCAAAAATTCAAAAACACATTTACGGGCATGCATTAACCCACTCGTTATCTACATTTTTATTTTTATAACGATATTATGAATGATTTGTTGGTTAGGTTTGTATGGGTTGAGCTGTACTTAATAGAATTATAAGCCATGAGCGGCCATACGTTAACCCATTGACGACCTCAATTTTCTTTTAACTCTGAAATCAAATTTTTTCACATCAAAATAGTTTTACATAAGCTGAAGTAGTTGATTTTAAGCGTTTTTACCCTTTAAACGCCATGCCTTAACCCATTGGTGACCTAAATTTTTATTTTTATAATTTCTAAATAAATTTTTTTGCCGGTATGTTTGGCGTTATAACACAAGTAATTAATTATGCATTAACTCTTTGGTGACCAATTTTTTTTTCTTTAGAATTCAAAATCAAATTCTTTGAATAGGAGTTGCTATGAATATTTGTAAGGTTCTTTGACAATGCAGCCTATCTAAAAATTCAGAAAGTAAACATTAAGAAATTGAAATTCACATCTAAAAATGTGCAAAATTAAATTTTTTTCTGCCGTCTCATTACTTTCTGAATTTCACTTTATGAATTTTTAATTTCTGAATTTTGACTTTCTGGAAAAAGATTTTTGAACAAAAATTTAGGAAAAAATGTGTTTCTGACTTTTGTTTTCTGAATTTATGGGGGGAACCAGCGACTTCCTTCTGGCTCAAGCTGGATTGAAAGCGATTTACGGAACTTCCTAAGGCTCATTTATGCTTAACAGTCGATCTAATGCGACGCTGCCGAATTTGAAGGCAGAACCTTTGTTATTGCAGTTCCATGGAGGATGACGCTGAATCAGTAAGCCACTTAAAGCTCGAAGGTTGTGAGCACAAAGAGTACCCGACATTGGAAACTTGCGTGGGAATTTTAAAAATCCACACAAAAATTGTTACTGAAGGTCATCGATCACCCCGTCAACACTTGTACGGCACCAATCTTGAAGTATATTTCGTGCTCATTGGTTTAGCGAAATTTTACGGACTGTAGTCATCTCCTACTGTGATCACTCTTTACTGGCTTATTCCCCTTTATCTCGATTCAACCCGATTTTTCATTGCTCGCTTGCTTTGACTTTTCTTCGAATGCAAATTGGGTTACTCGAACCACCCTCAGTTCTGCCAAACTCCCTGTAATATGAGCACACAAGACGTGTTTGTATGTATGTATGTATGTGTGCGTTCGTCACTAATTATGGTAACATTATGCGGCTAAAGCATAAGTGCGTTGGTTGGTTATTTCCCACATTTTACGCCTGACATTACCAATTAAATTAATCGTCGTCACACTCAAATTTTCCCTTTCTTTCAACGACATAAATCTCACGCTGCGAGTGCACACCACATGCTGCTTATTGTCACTTAGTTAATCATGATTTTTGTCATTACATTTAAGCGCGTTCTTTAACGTCAACGTTTGCCAAAGGCGACAGCTTAGTGGGAAAAAAAGGTGTCCAAACCACTTAGGATGGAATTCGTGAGGGTAGAAAGTGCGTTAAGACATTTTGTGTTGCAGCTTTGGTTACCGGCGGGGTTTTGGCTGTAGAGTGTGCATAGAGCGGTCGGCAAAAGGTTTAGGCATTTCAAAGTTTTGACATTTTTGAGAAACTCTAACAGTTTTTACTATCTCTAGCCCAAGGCGAATTGAACTTGAAGCAATTAATTTTCCTTCCTTCGAAGTGTACTTTAGAATGTCCAGTAAAAGAAAATGGGAAACGATTTTGTTTAGATTCATAGAGGAAGTCATGTTATATTTTCTTTTAATTTGACTTTTTAAGTCAGAAAAATCTGTGGCGAATATGCTTGAATTCGCCTTACTCTCGCCCAATATTTTAGTTGCTCTAATACTTTTTAAAAAACCAACTGCGCAATTTCTATTGAAAACTAATCAATAGACGACACCTACGAACTTGCAAGTAATATTTTACATCAACATTAGGGTGCACGTTATTTTTCAATCTTCTCTTAATCTCCAATGAAATTTGAAAATAACCATTGCGAAAGTTTTGTTACAATTTTTTGCATAAAAGTTGTTGTTAGTGCAATAATTTTTTTAAGGCACCTCCGATATTCAAAAAAAATACACTTTTTTGCCAAAGCAAATTTGTTGAAATGTTCTATATAGTAATACCTGGCAAAGGTTTTGACAAATACAAAACTTAGCTTAGTTTTGGTTTTAAGCTCTCGATTGTTTGAGCATTACGGTGGGTTAGGTTAGGTTGGGAGAGCGCATATGGGATATCCCAAAATTCCACTCGAAGACACTTATGTCCATTGTGAATGTTCTCGTTGCGACGAGGTATTATTCACTTAACCCTCCGATGAGTGACAGTTCTGAGCTTCACGGCCGTGTGAAAAGATCCCTACGGACCTTTTTTTTGTAAATCATGTTTTTTTCATATAAAAATTTTTTTTTAAATTTTTTGTTTTTATTGTTTATAACTAAATTCTACATACAAAAATAATAAAAAAAAATTATAATGATGCTTAAAAACATGCATTTATTGGTTAAATTCAGTACATGGTCCATACGGACCTATTCCCACGTCCGCGTACTATTCTCACTAAAACCTCAATAACTCCTAAAGTAATTATAGGATCGGCTTGATTTTTTTTTAAAAGATGCGCAACAAAATACTCTTGGAATACAGAGCAACTTTGGGGGAGTTCTAGTGGCCGAAGTAGGAATAATTTCAGTTTGAAAAGGCAAAAAGATCCCTAGGGACCTTCTCACTCATCGGAGGGTTAATCCTTTCTAAACCATTTACCCTCCCAAATGAACTTAAGTGGGAGTATCCAATTCCCTCACCGCTGCCAAACGGTCAAAAAAGTGTGCTCTCAGAAATCTTTTAAAGCTATTTTGCTTACAGACAAATAAAATAGCTATAAAAAAATAATAGGCATCCTAATGCTTATTTGTATGTATTTGTATACATTGATTCGTGTGTCCAAGCTAAACAATTTGTCATTTCATTAAAATTTATGTGATTTCGGAAATTAGCAGTGAATAAATAAATCTCTTTAAATACATTTATACTAAATGCGTGAGCAAATATATTTATATTATACATAGTATCTACATTAGAGTGTCTCTATTAGCATACAAACAAATTGTGTATTGCGTGTTTTTTTGTATCGGAATAAGAAAACTTAGTTCAGGCCTTTGAATGTGTTATTAAAACTAGAATTTATCATAATCCGAGTTTAGAAAGGGCCACATTTTTTTACCATCACGTTTGAAATTGCATAAAATAAATGTTTTATTTAAAAATCTACAAAATGTACATATGTATGCACATATATCTAGACAAAAAAAAAAAAATTTTTTTTAATCATACTACTGTTTAAACCTCTCGAAGTTTATATTAATATTTAAAAAAAAAATTTTTTTTTGCCATTCTCACAATAATATTCAAACAAAAACAAGTAAGGAAAGGGCTGTCTTCGGCTGTGCCGAAGGCTTCATACCTTTCATGAATACGCATAACTTTTTTAAGTGTCCGATCCTTACTTACAATTGGTCCAAACTCTTCAAAACTGTTAATTTGCAAATACATGGCCCAAACCAGAGTTATAGGAGCAATCGATTATATGGGAGCTATATGTTATGTTAGTCCGATCTGTATGATTTTCACTGCACACATCACATATGTAATAAGTACCAAACCTGCAAAATTTTACATTCCTAGCTTCTTAACTGCAAAATCTATAGCCCAAAACCCATTTATCGAAACTATCGATTATATGGGAGCTATATGTTTGGTTGGTCCGATTTGTGTAATTTTCACTACACATGTTACTTATACAATATGTACGAAAAGTGCAAAATTTTGCGGTCCTAGCTTTTTAATTGCAGGATTTATAGACCAAAACCCGTTTATCGGAACTATCGATTGTATGGGAGCTATGCTTTGTATCGGTCCGATCTGGCTGGTTCCGACAAATGATTAATCCCATGCAAAATGGCGGCCCTATACCAAATTTCATCGAGATAGGTCTAAAATTGAGGGACTAGTTTGCGTTCAAACAGACAGACGGACAGACGGACATGGCTAAATCAACTCAGCTTATCATCCTGATCATTTCGGTATACTTAATGGTGGGTCTATCTCTTCTTCTTCTCATACTTACAAACATCGGACCAAAGTTATAATACCATTTCATGTTCATGAAAGGTATAAAAAAAGGTTTTTTTATTTGGCCCAGTCTAATATATTTATATATATGTACATACATATACATATGTATATTGTATTTGTATTTCATACACATTAATCATTGACAATCATTCAACACTTACCAGAAGATTGATGATCGATCGAACCGAGTTTGTTCAAGCAGTGATTTTTCTAGGCAGCAACAACAACAATGCTACACTAAACTGTTGACGTTTCGACTATTTATTTACAACACTCACATTTATTTATTTAATAAATATTTTCACAGTTTTTTTTAATTGCAGTTTGTTGTTATTTTGTTGCTATTTTTTATAACTTAATTTTCTTTGCACATTTGTTACACTGATTTATTAGTCACACAAAATTTTCTATTAATAAACACTGACATAAATCAATTACTACTCGTTCATTAAGCGAGAGTATATACTGTTATAATTTTTTTACACAATTTTCTGAAAGCTTTATTGCTGCTGCTTTTCGGTAGAATTTTTTACACTCTGGCAAACATATCTAAGTGCCGCTGTTGATTTTATTTTATGAGTAAGTATAATGTATTTAAATTATTTATTAACGTTGGTTTTATTGGTATTACAGCAACTATTAAACACTTCCAATTTTGAACATTTAACTAAGTGCCTGTAAATAAAAAAAAAAAAGTGATTAATTGATGGTATTAAAATTATTACTACAAATAGCACTATAATAAGGGCAGAAACAGACGAAAATACTTAATTTCATGGCACACAATCATAGCCGTTGCTTAACACGCGTTTTAATTAAAATCTTAACTTAACTTAAAAAGACATTTAGGTAAAATATTAAACAATAATAACTACATTTATTAAAGAACGCTTTTAACTAAAACGAAAGGTAACAGGGTCCCATTATAAAAAAAGTTAAGTTGTGTGGTCGTATGATGAAATTGTTTCATGTTTTGCAAGGTCACCCTGTGTCAACTATTTTATTCACAAACCATAGCATAACTGTGGCAATAAGCGAAAAAAGCCAAACTCAAGTTTGGAGTAAGCGTAGTGACATCCATAACCATAGACACAAACCATGATTTTAAAATAACATTGACAGACATGAAATGGTGTTTATTTTAGGATCATGTTTAAGTGGTTAAAAATCTTATTTAATTTGACTATGATTATAGGCCCTATGGGGTAGCTAATCATCTATCTAAATATTTAATCAAGTAATCTATTTAAGAAATTTGTTGAATGAATGCTCAGTTTTGAAAATAACAAAGTAACAGAGTTGACGCATAAACAAAATTTGATTAATCAGGAGCTAAATACATTTTACTCTTCATCAGAGATTATTCTCTGATTAATTAATTAATAAAATTCAGATAAATTAGTTTAGTTGATTAACTGTGGTGACTTTCCGTAATTCGATAACGAGCAAAAACGAGTATCGAATCATGGTAAAAAGTCGATTTTTTATATTAAACGTTCGATATAAACTATTCAAAATATTACAAAAAAAACACATTCCCTCAGCATTTTTTTTAAAAAGCCCTGTTCCTTTTTTTTTAAATTCACTTGAAGAACGCCCTATTGCAAAATGAGCTGAGAGAGAGCGTTTTTAAATCGAATTTTGAAAAAGGACGTTTATTAAAAATATTGTCAAATATAGCGAACTTCAACTCAGACAACGATTTAAGAGCTGCTTTTTAGTAAGGTAAAAAATTTTTAATAGTTTTAATTATTTAAGAAATCGAAAACACGCAATTTTCAGTAGAAACTATTTTAATAGCTTTAAAATTTTCGAAATTTTTCTCATATCAAAATTGTGCCGTCGAAAGTTATAAATTGTTTAGTCAGCAAAACTTGGCCTAGAACTTCGCAAAGTCAAACACGCTATATATTTTTTGATCATTTTTTTAAATTATTTACGCTGATTAAAATGTGATAATTTTTAAGTTTATCAACAACATAAATAGCACGAATGACAACGACACATACCATTTACACCGTCTGCGTCATTAGCTGACTCAAGCGGCATTGACTTTGATATTAACCTGCTGTGTGGGTAAGAGAATGCAGAACTTTCAAATTAACGCAGCGTGAAAAAAAATGCTTACGCAAGCGTGTGATAACAAATTTCCAAGGTTTTAAATAAAGTTGGCGTGAAAATGAAATTTATGTAATCAGTGGAAGGTCCATAAAGTTTCTAGACTAGTGTCTACTTAACGAACTCAACGTCATCTGAAGTACTAAAGCGAGCAGACTCTTCTAACAGCAAACTCACTATGACCCATTCGAAGGTATTCAATGGAGTTATGATGCTAAAACAGGAACAAGCGACCACCTAAAAAGCTGGCCTAAAAAGCTGGCTTGAAATCGACAAAGGGTTGGTGTGGGTCGACTTTATCTATAGTTTGTTTACCCGGATTTGATATATCACTCAAGTCTGGTAGCCGGCAGACTCATCACTGATAACGTTCTGATTGGGCCTACGACTATGGGGTTTAGTTTCTCGCACAATACACTAGATAGGACCAGAGCACTTAAGCGGTGAACAGCACTACTGGGTATACAAAATTTTAGAACCCTTAAATAGTTGCATCTAAAGAAGTGTGGACGTTTTTTATCGACATTTTTGTCTGATAGCTAGCAATTTAATTAATCACGCTGCTTGTTTTTTCTCCACGGTAGAAAATTATAAAATCAGAAAAAAAAAAAAAATACAGTCAAACTAGTCGCGTCACAAAAAATTTATCAGAACCGTGCACAACGATGATGTAGCCAACGCATCAGCAACAGCACATACCCAAACGCACGTGTGAGTTATGATATGCGCTGAGTTTTTGTTTTTATTTGTAAATACGCTATAATGCAGTATATATGTATGTATGTACATATTTTCTTCCTATTCTTATTGTTTTCTTTTATACTTCATACAACGCTTTGCCGACACGCTTACGCTAAGCATAAAGCAACCAACGACGAGTTCCAACAAACGCCCGCCAAACAAATCATCAAAATAATCAAATACATTCATTTTACCGGCATAAAATCGGTCATACACATGTCACAATACAACATAGTTATATAGTAATAAAACTGTGGTGAATAGTACGTCATATTGGTGAATTTCTCAGGGTTGATATTCCTCATAGTACGTGATCTCAAGGGCGCATAGTTGTATTTTCATACCAAAAAAAAACTTTAAAAATGTAATCACATAAGTGCATGTAGCGCATATATTTTATGGCATATATAAAAATTTTTTAAAACAACAAAAGATTGGCTTTAGGCGTTCGTGGCCACCAACGAAATATGTGATTTTTCTGAAATTAAAATTATAGGTGGCGCATTGCAAAATGATGAGCGTTGTAATACGCTGAAAATTTTTTTTTAATGGTTAATAACATCACCTTTTCTTCCTTGTATTGGTAGCACTGCAAGTAGTTAGACTACAAGCATATGTATTTTCAATTTATAAACCTATTAAAAGCTAAAGTTACATAGAAATCGCCATATTTCGAAGTAAAATGTTCTAACACCATTGGAAATGTGATTTCGAAAACGTGAAATGTTTGTTTAATGGTTTTTTGAACTACCTTAGCCATATTTTGATTGTTTCGAAAAATTTGAAAAGTTTATTTCAGGTAAATATGTGTGAAAATTGGACACAGAATTTAACGAACCTACCGACATAGTGAACTGTGTGCAACATTTTGACATAAAAGTATAGCGTCATAATTTTTAACCAACTAATATACGCATAACTTTTGTTTAAATGAAAAATATCTTAATGTATTTTTAACAATTTCTCCTTTCTTAAAATAATGTATACACCTCATTCAATTTGCAACACAACACCCTAAAATGCTGAAAAATAGTTGACTGAAACCCCGAGTACACGAAAAAGGTGAATATAGCCTCGGATTTTACCACAGTTTTCCTACTGTATTATACTGTGCAATACAACAACAATGTGCTATACTATATACATACATACGTAAATATTCGTACTATTACTATTTGTTGTTGTTGTTTTGGTTTACTTTACTTTAGCCAACCAAGTTGTACGCTAAATATTAAATCACCTTTAAGTCACACGAAAAAAAGTCACCACATCACATCACACGCGCGTTTTTTCATTCAGAAAATTGTGTTACGTTCCGTAGTTCTAAAACACAACCGACAACATTCAACAGCGAAAGGCAACTGAATATGAATGGATTGCAGTCTATAGTTGAAAGTGAACTACGACGTTCAACATTTTGAAATTGAAGTTAACAAAAAGACACGAGAATAATACACGCGCTGAAACGAACCACATACATACATACAAGTATATACAAACGAGAATCGGAGGCCAGCTGGTTGCTCAAACACATTTGCCGAAAGAGCAGACCAAACAGCATTACGGAGTATCTTTTAGATACAAGATAACCCAGTGGTTAAAATAATTAGCGCAATTCCATTCGGGAAGCTTTTCGAACACTCAGCAAAGCTGATTTCATGCAAAATCCAGACTTATATTTTTGACAGGAAAGGACAAATTCGATGGCAGCAGTAATGATTCCCGTTGCTATTGGATGCGCTGGTAGGCCACAGACTAAACTAGTGTGCTGAGGAAGACCAATAGCTCACCTTGTCAACACCGATCAGCTTCTAGCAGCCCAGCGAGCCATCAAGTTAGTTCGCCTAGGGATCACGTCGAAGTAGAAGGCACCACCTGGTAAGCAGCCAAGAATATTACCACTTGGCAGAGTGGTACCTACATACGTTACTTGCCGGAAGGACTAGCAATCAGGGCAGCAGAGCTCCTGGTTGACATTCCCACGACAGCCGGTTCTACGTACCGGAATGACTCGGGGTTTCCCCGACCAAGGGCTGTTATTTCACTACCCCCCTGCCTAAACCGTCAGTTATCCTCCCCCCAATAATGTCATCCTCCGAGCAGCCCCTTGCAGCGGGACTGCTCAAGTCTCTCCTGCTCCGGGCTGGTATTGAATCCAACCCCGGACCTAGAGAATGGATCTGCTGTGTATGCTGGAAGAAAATTTATGTGAAACGTTCACATTCGGTACAATGCTCTAACTGTAGCAGATGGTTGCATCTAACTAGTTGCTCCGGACTAAATCCCTCTACTCATAGACCCGCTAGTTTTTATAAAACTTTTGTGGCCCCTTGCTGTTCACGTCCTATGACGTCCAGTGGCCGTCGTCGATCAAGTATCGCTCCGCCACATATGTCTGACTCTGTCACATCAGTCTCCACGACTAGCACTAACAATGCACATCAGCAAGTAGACCTTTCGAGCGGCCGCTCACGCCCACAGGCGTCAACATCTCACACAGCAGCTCACAGCTACTCCCTACGTAGCACTTCCCAAGTGGATTTGAGCAATGCTGAGCGTCCGCTCTCTCCCACCCCCTCGGTCAGCCCCTCTTCTTCCAGCATTAGCACGAGTATAAGCCACAACCATCAGCTCCTGGTCCCTTATACTACGTGCACTGTTTGTCGGTTAAGATTATATACGCCGTTGGCATCAGTCAAGTGCAATAACTGCTTTGGCCTGTGTCACCTGCTCATATGCTCTGGACTCGCGAACAGGAACCTATGGACTGATACGTACGTTGCGCCATGTTGTCGAGCTACGCAACCTTCAACGTCGTCCGACTCGCCACTACCTTCTGGTAACGCGATTCCTTCGACTTCAAGATTGCGCCGTAGTGCGCGACCCAGCCTACTACCACCTAGGCATACGCACCAGTCCTTGACCCCCAGCATCAACTCTGCTCCCCCTACACACTTCGGTATCCTGCAATTTAATTGCAACGGCCTAACTGGCAAAATTGTTGAAGTGACAAATTTAATGAAGCGACTGAACATCAAGATCGCGGCGATCCAGGAGACAAAGTTAGGTGGAAGGTCGTCTCTTTTGACCTGCAACGGGTACAATGTACACCGTTGTGACCGTGCGAGAGGGCTTGGGGGTGGTCTGGCATTCATCACGCATCAATCTGTGCAGTATCGTCTATTTGAGCCTGACATCGACCCGAGGGACACCACCTTAGAACGTCAAGGTATGGTTGTCCGGTCAGGCGATGTCGACCTTGAAATCATAAACATTTACGTACCTCCTGTCACCTGTTGTCCCAGGGACTACCACCCTGACATTCGTGCGTTACTCAGGGGCGAGAACCGCGTCATCCTTGGTGACTTCAACGCACACCACGACCTGTGGCACTCCAGCCTGCAGGCCGATGGTAGGGGACAGGAGCTGGCTGACCAAATAGATGATTCGACGTTTTGCACGGTAAATGGGGATGCCCCCACTAGAGTGGCGGTAAACTGCTCTAGCTCGCCAGACATCACCATAGTCAGCGCTGGACTAATAAACTGCGTTGACTGGCGACCGATGCTGACGCTTGCTTCAGACCACCTACCCATAGTGCTCTCAATCGATCGCCCCACCGACTTTGTCACCGCTGAGAAACGCACATACACTAACTTCAATAAAGCCGACTGGGAGGGTTTTCTCAACACCACAGAGAGCGCCTTCGCTGCTCTTCCTACCCCGTCTGACGTACGAGAAGGGGAAAAGGCGTTTCGTATGGCCCTAATTTCAGCCTCCCACCAACACATTCCGTCAGGTAGAATAAAGGAAGTGCGTCCATTCTTCCCCGCAGAGGCAGTGGCCCTGGCAAATGAACGTGACCATATTAGACACCTTGACCCTACGGATCCTCAAATACGGGATCTTAACGCGGAAATCAGACGCTTAGTAGATCAACACAAACGCGCTAAGTGGGAGGAGCACCTAAGGTCTTGTAACCTCTCGGCTGGAGTTGGCAAATTATGGTCGACGGTGAAATCTTTGTCCAACCCGACTAAACCTAACGACAAAATATCCATCGCCTTCGGTGATAAGGTTCAGTCGAAGCCAAAAAGATGCGCGAGCGCCTTCTGCCGACAATTTGTAATGCATCCTACGTTGAACAAAGATATTCGCCGAGCCACCAGGGAAGCGCACAAACACAAAAACAGCGATGCGCCCGTCGCCATCTCCACAACAGAAGTTCATGAGGCTATTCGGAGATCCAAGAACACCAAATATATCGGCCCCGATGGCATTTCCATGCTGATGCTGAAACACCTTGGCGACGAAGGCATAAGATACCTCACACAAATTTTCAACCTTTCCCTTTCCACCTTTGTTATTCCTGAAAGATGGAAACAAGCAAAGGTGGTCCCACTACTAAAGCCTGGCAAGCCAGCTGCCGTAGGGGAGTCATATCGCCCGATATCTCTCCTCTCGCCAGTAGTGAAAGTGTTGGAAGCCACCTTGTTGCCGTACTTCACCGCAAACCTGCGGCTCGCCGAACATCAGCATGGATTTCGCAAAAATCACAGCACCACCACCGCGCTGAACGCCATAACCACTCAGATAGGGGACGGGCTAAACCAAAAGCGTCCAAACCACAGGACAGTGCTAGTTGCGCTTGACTTGGCCAAAGCTTTTGATACGGTCAACCATGCGCAACTAATGAAAGACCTTGAAGATTCGTCCCTTCCTCCCTGTCTTAAACGTTGGACTGCAAACTATATGAGTGGTCGTCAATCGTCGGTTGAGTTCAGAGGCGCAAGATCAAAACCCAGAATAGTTAAACAGGGGGTGCCACAGGGTGGTGTCCTATCCCCGTTCCTGTTCAACTATTATATATCGAAACTTCCCCCCCCACCAGAGGGTGTCTCGATCGTCTCTTACGCCGACGACTGTACGATTCTGGCAACAGGCCCCTCCGTAGAAGAACTCTGCTCTCGTATTAACTCATACCTCCCAGCCGTGTCCGAATTCTTCGCCGGGAGAAACCTGGCATTGTCACCGAATAAGTCCTCGGCCACCCTATTTACGACGTGGACAACGCAAGTGAACATGGAATTAGACGTCTACGTTGATAGTGTCAAGCTACCAACTGTCTCACACCCCAAAATCTTAGGGGTGACGTTTGATAACATGTTCAAATACGGCACTCACGTAACCGCAATTGCCAATAAAGTCCAAAGCCGTAACAAAATCCTCAAGTCCCTAGCTGGCAGCACTTGGGGTAAAGACAAAGAAACGTTACTAGCTACATATAAAGCAATTGGCCAGCCGGTACTGAGCTACGCGACGCCTATATGGTCGCCGGGGCTAGCTGACACACACTGGACGAGGCTACAGGTCTGCCAAAACACCGCCCTTCGTACCGCCACTGGGTGTCTTCTTATGTCTCCTGAGCATCACTTACATAATGAAGCGAAAATGCTCGCCGTTAAAGAGCATAGCGAGATGTTGACCAGGCAATTCCTGTTCAACTGTTGCAAACCGCAGCATCCGAACGGACGCCTGATCAACGAGGATCCGCCCCCCAGGAGCATAAGGAGCCATCTACGCAAACACTACGATGAGATCCGGCACCTGATTTCCACGCCGTTTGATCCTAAGGTGCACCGGCAGGCCCTCACCCTCATCCACACAAATTCGGTAAATTCCTATGTTGGCTCTCTCCCGGTGAACGCCGTTCTTCAGGCAGCAACACCACCCGTTGCCGAAGAGGAGCGCGAGCTGCCTAGGGAGACTAGGGTGATGCTGGCCCAACTCCGGTCTGGATACTGTAATAGGTTAAACTCTTACCTATCCAGACTGAACCCCGACTTGCCTAATGTCTGTCCGGCATGCGGCTTGTCCCCCCATACCACTAACCATCTTTTTGTCTGCTCATCTGAGCCTACTCTTCTAACACCCATATCCCTCTGGTCCTCCCCTGTTGAAGCCGCTAGGTTTTTAGGACTTCCGTTAGAAGAGCTCGATGACAATATTGGGTAAGGTTGATACTGACTACCTAGGCAGGGCAAAGTAGTGTTAAAACAACAAACAACAACAGCTCCTGGTTGAGATAAGCGCATGTGTAGACAGCACCCATACCTGCTTCAGAGCGCAGCGAAAGAAACTCGAAGAGGAAAAGTGCGTACCCTTACCTGAGTAACACTTTGACGACCCGGAAGGTGTATCAACGATGGCAGCAGTGGAAAAACAAGGACGCTGTGTTGGAAAGTGAGACTTGGTCTCCCTTGGGGTTTCTAATTGGCTTCAATTATCGGCAAAAATAAACAAATTACCTAGAAGGTCAAGCACAAATTAAAGACAAAAACAAGATGGTTGCAAGAAATTATCTGCCATACTTATGTAAGAAGTTCGTTTCCTAAGTCTTTTGTTTCTCACCCAAGAAAGCACTGATGCTCCGAACGAAAAACTTTTCGGCCCTATTTTTCTAAATTGATATTGGAGAGAAAACTTTTTTCGGACCTTCGAGCTTACAAGTCTCCATGTTTCTTTCAAATTTCAGCCCCTTACCTATCTCTCTCTCTCTGCTGGAAATAGTAAAATTTAAAATTTGAATAATATTATTTGAAGGAATTTCATTTACAAACTCGGCATACAACGATTTTCAACTGGGATAATCGATATCCTTCATTTCTTTTTGTATGTATGCGTGATTGTTTAATACGCTCTCACCGCAATGACTCTCTCAAGCAAAACCACCACCAACACATAGCCATACACAAACGCCGGCGAACAGGTTTGATTGCACCTAATCGTGATTGCATATACTCTTATGGAAGGCTGAGTGTCCGCATCCTTCCGTGTCAAATGTAATATGCTTCGATGTGTTGAAAACTAGTTCGGTCCGAAGAGATACTCAAAATAATACCTATACGTAGTAAGTGTGTGCGAGTAAAAAGAATTTGAGGTCAAGAAAATATTAACATAGATTTACCTACAAAAACTAATTTTGTTTTTTTGTAAGTTCCTTCTTCATTAAACACTGACGTTTTCTCATTAACCAAATTGGCGCATAATCGTCTGAGCGATTTCGGAAAGTGTCCTATAAAACGCGCCAATAATTTGTTGGGCTTATAACTCATTACCTTGACTAACTGAAACATGTTTTGCGACAACTCCGACTAGTCAGACTAGTAGTGAAGGTAAACAGGAGCCTTGTATCCCTGGTCAGCTATCAAACCAGCAAGGTGGTTTTGAGATGGGTCTTCCCATTTGGTTCGCTTATGACAATCGACCGGTCGCGTCTCGTCAAAGTTGCAGTATTGGCAGGGAAATGCGGGCAGTCGGTTTAAAGAGAACCGAGACCGAATTGATGTTTTATTTTCGAATCCACTTTATGACCTCTGATGTGAATGTATCTTTGCTTGTATGTTATGACGCAATTGTTTGAAGGCAATTACACTTTGATCACTACCAAAGTGACAACATGCGCCCATGTTAGGACATATTCGCTTGGTAAGTAATTGCAAATTGCAGAGAAAACTCCGCTGATGCGCTAATGATTGATGTGTATTTGCTATTAAGAAGTTGTGATGCCATCCAAAAAAGGTGAAATAGCTGCCTTAATAAATCTTGTTTGTTGAACATGCGGTCGATCGAACGATCGGTTGATCAGTGACTTCATGCTGATTTCGATGTATTTCGCTTAGTATGTGGAAAATATTTCAAGCTTCCTATTCTATTCTCAATGCGGCGTTAAGAAAAACGAAGTTTGTAATGACCATTTGTAGAAAGATTGTTCCAAAAAAGGCGAGACAATTCGCGTTAACTACTCGTTTTTATCATGCAGTGGTGGTTTCAGAATTAAGAGACGAGTTGCCGCTAGATATATTTTATGTGATTTATGAAACGAGTATTAAAACATCGAAACTTATACGAGGGGAATGAATGTGTCAGTACTTCTCTGACACAGTAAATCCATCAGCTCATAGCACGATATGCCAAACCTTAGAGGACACCCATGATAAAACAATTGACACAATTCGCCGCTTCTTCCATATCCTGTCTGTAAAGCAAATTGATCAAAACCAAGCTCCAGTGCCTCTTCAAGCTATTCGAAAGCAAATGAAGCTTCAACCAAGCTGACTCCTGGAAGTTCTGCATACTTTGGCATGCATTCTGACATAAAGAAGCAAAACAGTGTAGTCAATCCACCAGCGCCTTGGCAACCACTCGACAAATTTATAACTACATATTTATATGTATATGTATATGTTTGGATGCATGTATGTATGTACTTACAGTTAATTTTAGTCAGTAAATCAATTAAATACATACTTGTTGTATAGAGTTCCGTTTTTATTATTTTTTTTTTATATATTATATGTTTATTATAGAAATATATTTTTGATAACCATATGCACTATAAACGGTATTAACTATGGCGTAAGAATAATTGGTGGTGAATGTGAAACGAAACGTAGCATACTTTTAGGTGAATCAATCAACTGTATATTGAAAATGAATCGGAAATAAATTCGACGATATCACCTTCTGGTACCAGCCCAATTTCTATGTCCCCTACCAACCTTCGGGTCTGGGATCTATTCGTAGTATAAAATCGATTTTGTATGAAATTATCGAGAGATGTACTATACCTAACCCATATCATAGATTTCTTCGTTTAGTATGCTTAATTTTTATGCAATATGCCCACTGTGCTAAGTGATTTTGGTATATGTATGTATATATGATGTTAGAGCGGGTTGATTTTGTTGTCCATAAAATCACCAATCCGAAAAATGGTCTACAGAGAATTCTTAGCAACTTTGCTTAAGAAACTATGAGGGTTCAACCGGTATGAGCTCCGAGATTTTAAGGTGAAATTTCATAAGGTAAAAAAATACCTTTAAAATCGTTAAATTCAATCGGCTTCATTTCCCGCATTGGCGATTTTATCCTCCCCTACAAATTAACCCAATCGAATGTATGTGCCTCCCTCCTTTCCTTCCTCTGGGTAACTCATCTAAACCTCAAAAAAGCCTCACCCTCATGTTATTCATTTTTGTTTTGTCTAGTGTTGTTTTTGTTGTTGAAGCTTCACTTACCCGCCGTTTTAACTAATGAAATTTCTTTATCTTCATTTTGTTGTCGCCATATCGCCGATTCTGGAGTATAGTGGCCAATTAGGTGCATGAGTCTGTTCACAAGCTAGATATATGATTTATTGTGTTGTTAAGTCGTCTCGTTTAAGGCGTAGTAATTACAATATCCAGTGTTGAATTGGCCTAAATTGGAGCTTAGGGCTAGTGTCTGCTGTAACAGGTGTTAACTAAAAAGCGATGAATATTGAAACAAAAGTGAAAATTTTTCTCATTCAGTTCCTATAATTGTCCAGCATTTGAAACGGATTGCGATTCATTAATTCCTTTTATTTGCATATTTGTTTGGTTATAAATCCTGTTGAGTGAAAATAGGCTATGCAAAGGTCCCCATGTTCCACAAATGTTAATATATGTATGTATGTATATCCTCCCACGTAGTCATTTAATTTAGCCCAGATATCAACATGTTTCATATTTTCACCAACACTAGTGAGTTAATAATATGAATAGTCGGATAGTTTATAAGTTTGTTTAATTTTACTTCCAACAGCCGCTCCCTCCAGTGATATCATGGGGAATTGTATGGCGTTATCCTACATCTTGGTTAATGCTTTTTAGCCCCTGCCAACCTAAATTTAATCGTGTATCCCTCGCGTACTGCCTATCCTTAATCCTCCTTCGCATTTGCTGAACATGTATATACTATATATATATACATACATATGTTAACTTCCTTTCTAAAATCCTGAATTCCATTTATATAATTATCCATATTTAAATCCATTAAAATCCCGAATTTCTCCATATCCTTAAAAACTTCCAAAAAACTCCATTCCATCCATAAAATCCTGAATTCCTTCATATCCTTAACAAATCCATCCTTTCCATTACACGTAAATAGAGCGGAAAGAAGAAAATTAAGTTATTTAATTAATACAATGAATGAAGAAAATTTATTATGATCTTTAATAAAACTAAGTGAAATAATTTTGTTCTTTGTTTTTGAGTTCATAAAAGTATGCATGTGTTAATATAGAGAATTACAACCATAGGCATTGCTTCAATTCACTTTCATATTTTATAATTGAAGTACAATGCAAATACAATTGTAATTTATCTACAAAGATGATAGTTCTAACTTACTATCTTAATTTTTGAAATTATTCGTTTACTTAAAAATGTTTACACATTAGCATAGAAATGGTAAAGCTTGTATAAAATACCCTGAATATTATATGAAACAGAATGTAAAATTACGTTAAATTCCAGAGAAGTAAACACCACGCCGATCAGCAGGCAGAAATTTTGCTAGCGATTGTTAATTGTACTGTTTTTTCCCGATCATAGATCTGTCAGTATAAATTGCTTGCCATGGTCAATGCTCAAAAACTATTCGTTTAAAAGCGTGAACGAGATCTTGACCGTGAAAAGGACCGTCGTACCGGTGAATAAGTGGGAGAACCACGACGTCTTGGACGTGGTGAGAATGACCGTGATCTATAAAGAGAATAAAGATGTAGCTAAATTTGGTCTATAACTATATACATATATATAATTTATACCTATTGACGCGCATTTCACGGCCGCCACCTCGGCCACCGTCGCCTGAATCCTCACGAACGCGTATGTATGAAACCTCGCCCTGAAAGAAAATAAATTCATATACATTCATACACAGATAAAATTGATAGTTTATGTAGATATGTAATAAATAGGTATTGATATTATAAGTAACCTAGACAAAATGTGTAGAAGCACCTGGACATGCTATGCAAGGAAAAGTATTCATCATATATGTAGACTTATACTTCAGAGAACTTAGTTCAGGTTCCAGAAGTATTTTACTCTTCCGGTAACGATAAAATTATGATCAAAGCCTCTTCAGCAGTTTTCCATTTCTTAGATCTACCGATATACATATGTATCTACGCTGTGGTGTTAAATTATAATGTATGGTTACATTAATAGTAGTTATTTAACCGAATTTTAAATCCTTAAAAACGCAAAGCAAGTTCAATATGCAAACGGATTCAGTAACTTTCCATATATGTAAGTCTATCTACCTTCTAATAGTGTCTGCTTTTTGTCTCAACTTTTGTTTTAATAAATCAATTTAATATAGAAAAAGATGTTTACCTCATGAGATCTGAAACGCGAATCATCCAATTTCTTTATAGCATATTGCATATCTTCGGCTCGAATAAATTCAACAACTCCTGTACCATCCTTGTAAGCATCAGCAAAGCACACGTCGCCAGCTTCACGCATATGATCTTTCAAGTCCTGCCATGATCCAGACGATGGCAGTCCTGTTATCATTACACGATATTGCGATCGTTTAGTGGGCGGACCACGTCCACCACCGCTGCTGCCCCCACCGCCACCGCTGCCGCCCCGACCACCTTCAAACCGACCGCCTCGATCATTACCTCGACTGCCACCTCCACGAAAGCTACCTGGCCCACCACCTCGTGGAAATTCAACTCTCAGTCTATAGCCATCATAATCATAATTATCTCGAGCCTTCACAGCATCTTCTGCATCTCGCTCATCCTCGAATTCGACAAATGCAAATGGCGGACCACGCTTGTTTTTCAGATCCACAAAAGATACTTTACCAAATTTATGAAATAGATCCTGTATGTCCTTGGTGCGTATATCTGGTGGTAAATTTCCAACGTATATGCGGCTTTCACTGCGAGACATTTTTAAGATTAAGTATGTGTAACACTTTCACCGTAGTTAATACAAGAAACTGAATTGATACAAATTAACCAGTAATGTTAGATCAAGGTGCTTGCAATAATGGCGGAAGTTTGCTCGCAAAATCGAGGTAGTTGTTGAAAACAGAAAACGTGTGGTACTTTCAGTACAACACATGGTGATGTCATGATTTAAGAAAACACGTAGTATTTGCTATTGGCCGCTAGATGTCCGTCTATTGCCGTAATAACGTGCAATTTGAAATGACGAATGTATTGCCCCACACTTCTCATTACCAATCCTATCCATAGGGAAAGAGGGTCTGAGATGATACAGAAGGTTCCACAAATCATACCAAATCGATCCCGCTACAGTCGTTCATGTATCCTACCGGAGCGTACTACATTGCTTTGGCATTGAGTAAGATCTGGTACTGCCATTAAAGGTTAGAATGATCTTAATTCTGAACGATACCCAGTACTGTCAAACAGGCAGCTAAATAGGCAACGAGTGCCTGTGTGTGTAGCAGTAGTTTCGGCGGAAACGGCAGAGTTGATTTTACTTATAATTTTCGCGTGCATATCGACGGTGACGTATTGTATGTGCTTGCCGCAATAATCACGAGCTCACTTCTGTTCTACCACCCTACAGTGTTTCAGCTTCCGAACATTGTCAGAGCAGTCCACTCAGAAATGAACTTTGCTGGTCTGTTTCCCTACCTTTTATGGGCGAAAAATTCCATTCAACTTGCGTTCAATTACTTAATTTTGTGAGTTTTTCGACAGAAAGAAATAACACAGTTGTATTAATCGATTTTGTTAGGGAACAGATCTAAATACATTTGGCAAAAGAAATTATTGCAAACTAATTTTTATTATCCTGATAATATTTATTCGCGCACCAAACTCTTCTAAAAATGTCGCGAAGTGAATGTCGCATTTATGTTGGCAATTTACCTCCCGATATACGCACGAAAGATGTTCAAGATTTATTCCACAAATTCGGTAAAGTATCATTTGTAGATTTGAAGAATAGGCGTGGCCCACCCTTTGCTTTTGTTGAGTTCGACGATTCACGAGATGCTGAGGATGCCGTAAAAGCTCGCGATGGCTACGACTATGATGGCTATAGATTACGTGTAGAGTTTCCACGTGGTGGTGGGCCAAGTAGTTTCCGTGGTGGTGGTAGCGGTAGCAGTAGCAGTCGCGGCGGGCGCTATGACAGTGGTGGTGGTCGAGGTGGTAGTGGTGGCGGCGGTGGTGGAAACCGTGGTGGCCCACCCAGTAAGCGTACGCAACATCGTGTATTAATCACTGGCTTACCATCGTCGGGATCTTGGCAAGATTTGAAAGATCATATGCGTGAAGCTGGAGATGTATGCTATGCTGATACATTTAAGGATGGTTCAGGAGTCGTTGAGTTCTTGCGATATGAAGATATGAGATACGCCATTAAAAAATTGGATGATTCGCGTTTTAGATCCCATGAGGTAAGAATGAAATCAATTTTAAATATGAGTTAACTAAGTTAACAGATAGTTGTGTTGTCTAACAACCAAAAGGACGTAGGCAACAAAACCTTTGACGCTCTGCTTTTTGATACCTAGTTATATACAATACCAGTACGCACTTGTATACGTTGAGGAAGCGTTTTTTCTATCGCGATGTACAAGTGAGACGAGTGCTACTGCTGCTATTTATATACCAACAGACTACCTATTGCAGCCCGAAAGACCTGAATTGGACCAAGTCGTACTGCAGTTTAGAAATCATATCTTAGTTTAAGTGATTATTCGCCAGGCCTAGTTGGCTTTTTGAAAGAGAAATACGCTCCCCGAAGTTTTTGGGGAGTGTTGTCGATAGTGACAATACTTTACCGGATACGAATTAATAAACATTTTATTTTTTTATATTAAAAACTTTCGGCATTTATTAAATACAGAATTTATATTTAGGGGGAGGTGTCATATATACGTGTACGTGAAGATGATGGCGAACGAGGTGGTGGTCGCAGTTTTCGCGATAGGTATGTATAACTTACATGTGTAAAAATTTTCATTGTAACTCTAATTTTTACTATTAGATCACGCTCTTTCTCTCCACGTCCACGTCGCCGAGGAACTCCCACTTATTCTCCCCTACGACGTTCATTCTCCAGGTCAAGATCACGTTCACGCTCACCCTTTTAATTTATATCACAAATTTGATTAAATCAAAACAAACCAAACCAAACATTTAAAAATTTCTATAATTTAAAGAATGGAATCCATGCTCTAACTATTATGCATAGCAGCTCGACAAACATACAGCTAAGAAATCAATTAATTGGGTCATGAATGGAATCAAGTAATATTCAGTTTTATAACAAAGTGACAAAGCTTTCGGTTAATTTCCTTTGTCTTGCTAGTAAATTTTTACTGATTGCTATCTAACAAAAGAATAAGTTCTGAGAATTTCAAAACAAGTAAATTCCATTTTTTAAAAGTTAATTATTAAGTTTAAACAGAAGACAACACTACTCACATAAAAGTACTACTAACTATGTACATTTATACTTTAATTATAATCATTTAACATGAAAAAACTAATTGTCTTATGTATCTACACATTAAATATTGTACAATATTAACATAATATTTCTCTTCTTTCCGCTCTATTCCGGTAAAATTTAATGGATGGAATGGAATGATGGATTGGAAGTTAAACTTGAATAAAGGAGAAAAGGATTAAAGGATTTCTGGAATTGGATTTGTAATAGGAAATGGAATATCTATGGAAATTGAATTGAGGAGGAAACAGGAATCGCTTTATGTTTACTCCTAAAATTCATATGAGGAAGTTTAAAATATTTCTGGCCTACACATGTATTAGTTTTCCACTCTGGATTATGGATGAAGCCTTTATTATGCAGTTTTTTTCCAAAGCAACTATTTCGCCATATAAAAGTGGACTGTGGATGAAGGAAATTTATTTGCAATAAAATAGAAAGAGGGAATAGGGAAATAAACAAGGACTCGTGTTGCAATAACTTCAAAATCTTCATCCCAAACCGCTATCAAAATTGCAATGTTTTATTTAATACACAATATCACTTCGTTATAGCTGGATTTGAAGTGGGACTGGAGGATTTTAATATTAAATTGTTGGGTTTTTAGGAGAAATGGAACAGACACTATGTAGGATCATTATAATATTAAACTGATATTTGTAGGACAGGTCAAATGGACAATACATAGGAGCGATACTTGCGACTTAAAGAGAATTTAAAATTCAGTTCAACATTTTTATGTTAAATAAACAATCATGTTTTGGTTTAAACTCAGCCAAGCTTCGTCGATTTAGGAGAAAAGTCACTGTTGTGGAAGGAATGCAATACATTACGCCTCCGAGATATTTTTTGTGTTTCATTAGACGAAATAAAATGGATTACAATCCGTTTTCTTATGAACTAATTTACCATCAACGGATTAGGATCAATTGGATTTGTAAATTGGAACTATGCAAATGTCTATCAAAGTATCTATAATGCGGATACCAGGAGAAAAAACCACGAATATACTAACTACTTACATTATATCTCCAACGCTAATTCGGCGCCGTATTGATTTTCGAAAGAAGACCACAATAAATAATATGCCATATTTTTTGTTCAATACGACTTGTAGAAAGCTTCGAAAATTACATGCCCATCTTATACAAACCTTTACTCTGGATTTGTCTACAACTATTCTTCGATTCATGAATGGAAAGCAAGGATAACAACTTTTCATAAGGTGTGGCAAAATTATTTTCCTTTATTGCGGAGCTAAAAAAACAGCTTTTATTACATGCATATCATTTATCTTAAGCAAGAATTTAACAAAGTCTGTCCATCAACAATGTACAAGGAACGTATAGAAAGTACTGGCTCTCTGTTTTGAAATATTACTCACTCTGTAAGGACTAAGGACTTTCCCAAAACAACACTTTCGTCTAGTTCTAACACGATTTGGAGTGAGAGTTGAGGATTGTTAACGAAAAATTAAATAAATAATGCATCTCAGCCTATTCCACCGTATCATTTCGGTAACTGGAACTCGATTAGGGAGAAACCACATTATTTTCAAAGAAATTAAGAAATTTATTAGATAAAATAAAATGAAATGCAATGTTAAGGAACCAAGTATGTTTTACAAGCTTGTCACTGTCTCCACCGCATCACTTGGATCTCGTTATTTTCGGCATACGTCTCATATATTTTATTAAACAGATAATTTGTTGGATATGGAAAAAGTCAAACAAGAAAATTAACAGCACTGTTGGAATTTCAAAATCACTTTTCGTTTTTCAAAGCTTTACTTTTGATTACAGCCTGATCTGGACATGTTGGGTAAATATGTTTACCATTTGCTTATTAATTGCTCTCTCCCATCACGTACATACATATACATATGTGCTAAATAATGCTTCCTACCTTTTTCATCCTCGTAAGCTAACTAAAGCCTAAATGTGTATATATTTAGAAATTTGTTGTTGTATTGTGTTATTGTATGTAAAAAGTAATCTTTGGTATAACCAGTGATCGAACTCTGGAAGATATTTTTTGCCGTATTCGCGGAAAATCTGCACTAAAAGGGTAAATGAACGAAGACTGCTCGAAGGTTAATTTTATCCGAGACTCCTGAGATGCACAGACGCTTTTTCAACAATGAAGTTACGACAGAGCTATATGTGGAGCCAGAATTACCACTGCGGATTGCCTAGTCGACATCTAGTTTTGTCGTACGAACTCACCTATAGTTGGTCGAGCACCATTGCCTACGGGTTAGGTGTGAGACTAAAATGTACTACCTGAAGGTTCGAGGCATCAAACAGTTTGTTTAGTCTTGGTAATACCATGCTCGTAGGACTCCCCAAACCATCGGATTGAGGTTATAAAAATAAAAGATTAATTTTTCCCCCCAGTCATTAAATCGTTCACACTGCAGTCGGTACTCTATTGTGGCTTCTGGAAATTACTCCCCCACCGATGAACTCGTTTTTGATGGTCAACAGCTATCTCCACGACCTGTAACTTAGCGAAATCTAACTCAATCGATGGCTTATCTTTTAATCAGGCAAGAATTAAACTTCCACTCTCGCCCAACATTTATCTGCATGTTGTAACGGGTTAAACTCTTACTTATCCACACCCAACTCCACCATATCAAATACATGCCGGCATGTGGTATGTTCTCACAATATCAACATCTATTTCAATAATTTCAATACAACCTACTCTTCTAACAAGACTCTCCTTCTGGGACAATCCTGTTGAATCCACCAGTTTTCCTGCGCTTCTGTTCGAAGAACTGTCATCCCGACAACCCTCAAACAATCAATACCAGAAAAGATGATCTTAAGTGAACCCAAGTATTTCTGGACAGGATCTCGACAGCTGTTAAAATATGTTGTCAGCCTAGCGCCCCTTTGGTCCTATGAGCCTACATTCCCATGGATGTCGTAAGCTCACTATTTTTTTTTGTATTTAATGTCGTTGGGATTGCCCTAGCGAACTTTTCGAATTGATGCCTCATTAGTATGTGAGTAGGTGCACCTAACGAATTATTTATAAAAATAAGTTTGAATAAATTTATTTCATTTTATGATACTTTTTAACTACATTGAATAAAATATGCTTATTTACAAAAAATAGTGTTTTTTAATGCTTGAAGGACAACTGCGGGAATGAAAAAGATAAATACAAACAAATAAAACACTAAACTCAAGAGAGTTTCAGGTAGTCGCCTGATCAGAGGTTTCTTATCTGTTGAGAATAAAAAAATAAAACAAGATTTTGTATGAAATTTTTAGCAAACTAAAGGATTTCCACTCACCTCGTACTGGTTGCATTGTAGAATTTTGTCAAACACTAAACGTGCGAATAGTGTGAACGAAATTAAATAAAAACCGTTGTGCCACTTAGTTTAATAAATTGCTTACAATTTAATCGATAATTACGGAACCATTAATAATGCATTGAAACTTTTTTTTAACATATTGGTTAGTAGGGTGTGCAAACAAACAAAATCTTTTGATAATCTAGCTTACTTCACATAAATGATGTGAGTAGAAATACGAATAGAACAAAAGTTCGAATTCGAAAGTACAAGTCCAATGCTGCCGCCAACCGCTCTGTAGTTAATAACGAAGTCATCATAACACACACAACATATCCAAGGATATTTGCAAAATAGCCTTGAAAGAAATAATTCCGAAAAGAAATCATTTCGAAATTAACGTGAGTAGCTCTAATATTCACCGCCTCCAAAATAGTCCAGAAAACAGTAAAATTTTTCGTTTAGTAAGAAAAACAAGCGCGTCTTCCACGAATTTTTATGTAAAATATTGTTGGCGGTTTCACGGGCACATACGTAGTTGGTCACTAAAATTATGTTCATTACCATATTTTTTTGATAATACCTTTCGGACACTTTGGGTAACTTTTCGAGATTCTACTGTATTTAAAAATGGGTGCCACACCCGCCACCGATGAAACAAATATTCAAAACAGTTTTGACACTCTGAGCTGGGTGCCTCTAAAACAAGTGATTTGAATACTTCTCTGAAGATTATTTTTCATACATATGTATGTATGTATGTTGAAATAGGAAGAAGTAATTGGGCGATAAATCAGGAGAATATGGGCAATAAGTCAATATTTGGATGTTGTTACTGGACAAAAACTCTTCAGTAAGTCGATGGCGATAACTTTCAGCAAACAAATTTAGGTATACCAGTTAGCATTAGCTGTCCTTCGATCCTCGATTGCAAGAGTTGAAACATTTTTTCGTAGTAACAAGCAACAATTCATTTCGAAACGCCTCGCGTAGCATCACTTTTGTGGGTATAGGTTCGTTTTAGATTCGTGTTTAGTTTCATGCTCATATGAGTATATCTAAGATTCGTCACGTGTTACGTTGATATATAGTAATAAAGATCGAATCCATCTATTAAACTTCTGAGACGCAGCAAAACGTGGCCGGGTTTTCTAGTATGCCAATAAGGTTTTCTTTAAATTCAAGTAGGCCTCCTTTATGTGTTGCCAAATAAAAAAAAACAACAAAATTAATTTTATTATGAAATTTATTTTAATAAAGCGATAAATAGATTCGTAAATCTTTTACCTACTACTATGAAATCCCTACCAAATATTTTACAAAATTATATCTACAATATGCATTCAGTTAGGTTTATTGCTTGCTGCTACAGATTTTTGCAATCGTATACTTTAAATTTGTTTTTTTTTTCAATGATTTTTTTTAGGTTTATAACATGGAAAAATATAAATTGATACGTTAGTGTTTTTTTTACCGATTTTACAAAAGTTTTTATTTAATATTTTTCAAAAAGTTTACGACGTCATATATTTACATGTCCCTATAATTTAAATACATATTAATATATGTATGTGACAATAAATAAACATTTAATAGTTTCCCCTTTTATCAAAGCGGGTTTCAAATTCCAACCCGTCGACTTAATTATCAATTACTGTTAAAAGAACAACAAGCTAGCGAAGAGGTGAGTTGCACACTTTTAATGCCGATTTTTATTTTCAAACGCGCATATATGTATTACGCGTTATGTATTTAAAAAATCATATTGCACTAAGTTGTAGCAATTTCGCTGATGGTAATGTTGTCTAAGTATGTATATACCGAGATATGGTTTACAAAAAATGGCTGTCACTTTTTTCTTATACATAACTAAGTATAACTAAAATTAGATATTTACATTTTTTACAACTACATATATCGATTATACTTAGTAGACAAATTAACTTTTAATGGTAAATAATAATATACTATTTTGACTTAGTGCTAGAATAGTTATTATTATATAGGTAGGTTATTAAATTCGGTTCGATTTCTAATTTTTGTTTTAATATCGAACTCATTACGAATTCTGTCGATACAATGGGACATTTTGGATTACCTTGCCGCGTTAAATCTACACACAAATGCATATCATTTGGACATGTTACAATGATATATGATTCTGGAGCTTGTGTGTGTGTTTCAGCAATGGCCTGTGCATTTCGTCGCTTGAGTTCTACCTTTCCGCCAGATGATTCAATCATACGTACAATTTCAGAACGTGATGGAAAAACATCCGGTGTAACAAAGAAATGTTTGCCAGCAAAAAGCGTATTACGTACTGTTGAACGCAGTACAGTATCCAAATGAAATTTCAAATTTTCATCAACAGGTATATATTGTATTTTGTATGAATCTGGCGGCAGGAACCGGCCCGCCTTGGCACTCTCCACTAACCAATTAGATTTCAGTACATAATCGACATGGCAAACTGCTTGTATGAGTTTGCATGTGCGACTTTCGCGTGTCATAACCAAAAAGGTTGCATCCTCTGGATTGTCTACAACAATGCCACCAAGAGTGCTGTAAATAAGTAACAATGATTAGTTATTGTTGTTGTTAGCAGTGTATTCAGTGTAACCCTGTCCAATTAGTTCTTGTCTTAAGCAATATATGTACATATGTATGTTCTGTAAATCGAACCCCCAATGGCAATTCGTATTTTGTAAACACTGATTTGAGTTTTGTTTCCAATTTCTGTAAGCGATATTACATTTAAAAATATGTTTTTTTTTTTTTAATATTGTTTAGCTTTTAACTTTAAAAGGCACATTGTAAAAGTGCATAGCATAGAATTGTCACATACAGTTGTGTTAAATGAATTTTGCATTTTTGTAGATTCTAAGTGCCATTCACGTTTTGGTATGACATGTGCGCTTTCTTTGTTGAGGTAAAATTCATTTATCAGAAGCTTCGAATGAGTGTAATCAAAATAGAGTTTGCCAAGTCTAGTAGTTTCTCGATTCGATTGAGAACAATACGATTTACTAGATAAGTTAAATAATTTCTAACTTGAAAATTCAAAAATATTAATCGAAGCCGGTTTACCAGAACATTTTAAGTTGGATATATACATACGTGACAGCTTTTTTCAGCGATTCCGGATCAGCCACTTGAGAAAATATCACCTTTGGTGGTTTGTCATTATGTGGGTATTCAACACAGACTATTGTCTCTGGTATTTCTTCCTGATAGGGTGAGATCTTTTGACGTTTTGCCTTCTGTTCGAAATACGGGTCAGCTAACGAACGTTTGACACGTTCATGGGCTTCCTGGGTGAGATTTATTGGCGCTTTCCATGCGGCTATAAAGAAAACAAAAATTATTAATATTTATGGAATCAGTGATGTAAGAAGTAAAAGCTAACTTATTCATTGTGCTCTCACACAATGAAATGTACATATGCATATACATAAAAAAGGAGTCTTGATTAAAGGATGACAGAAATGCATTCGCGAAAGCGTTTCTTAAACATGTGCAGCATCATAATAAGCCAACAACTTAAGGCTTAGCTATTAAATTAATTACAAGTACTCGAACAAATATATGCTAAAGCCACTTACCCATTAAATGTGGCACCAATGGATAGTCAATCCTAAAGGGTGCCGCTAGAGAATATTGTTGATACTTCTGGTTTTCATATTGCGACATACCACTCAGATTACCAATACAAATATCTGCCAACCAAATTGCATTCACAATGGGTATATTCCATTCTTTGGCTGCGGTATACTTATCACCCTCTGTTTTTTTGCAAACCAGCACTGTATTATGCCTTGATAAGTACGATGTGTATATGGCGCCACATTCTTCTACCATTTGTTTAATTCGAAAGTTTTCTTCACCTTCAAATCCATGTGTTGAAATAATGTGTTTATCCAGCGGCTTTTGATATCCAAATTGGCTTGGAAACGGTAGATGAAGTGCCTGCCACGGTGGTAGCAATTGCTTCTTAAAGCAAATATCACTTAACCAATATGCTGTTATGCAACGTTTTGAGTCCCGCAAAGCTTGCATTACCACGCCATGACGCTGCGTACGACAGAGCACATGTGTGACGCGTTGACAATAAACACGTTCTATATCTCCACCAAATTGGCGTATAGTCTCCATCCAAATTGGCAACTCATTGGCATCGGTTTCATCATACTCCACAATATAAAAGGTACACCCAACAAGGAAAAGGTCAGGTGGTAATTTTAGATTCGGATTGTGTCCGTAGAATTGCGGACGAGGTGGTAGCGGCATATTGGGGCGGCCTTGTATGAATCCAGCCTGTGTCATGACACCTTGAGGTGCCTGAGCAGTTTGAGGCTGGGGAACTTGTGCCACCGCAATTTGCTGCTGCACACCTGTCGCAATACCGATTTGCTGCTGCTGAGGACCGGCAACAACAATTTGTTGTTGGCCGGCACCCGCAGCTACTATATGACCACCTGACGATAGCTGGGTTTGTATAACTCCACCAGAACGACGTAATTGTAGTTGTTGCTGTTGTTGTTGTTGTAGCATTATAAGTTCTTGGGGTGTACGGGGCGGTGTAGCTCCTACGACACCCTGTATAAGTTGTGTACCTGGTTGGGCGTGATTTGGTACCCCTGGCTGCTGTAGTGCAGCATTGTGTTGTTGAGTCATCAAACGTAGTCGACCGGCAGCAGTCTCCTGCTGTTCAAGTATAACGCCACCAGCCAATGTTTGCTGTTGCTGCTGCAGTTGCTGAGGTTGTTGCTGCAATAAAATACCAGATTGTGGTGCATTACCGGCGACTACAACTTGATGTTGAATTATTTGCTGGGGATTGTGTTGTTGTTGTTGTTGTTGAAGAGCCTGATCTGAGGCGCCAGGGGTGCCACCAGCTGATACCAGCATTGTTGGTTGGTGTTGCTGTATTTGTAGTACGCCACCATTGTTGTTGCCTAAACGACTATTTAGCAAGTTAGCCAGTGCAGTTTTTGTTTTCATATTCATTTGTTGTTGTTGAGTTTGTTGCAATACACCCTGCTGTTGTTGGTTAGTTATTTGCTGCTGCTGCAACTGTTGTTGTTGCTGCTGTTGCTGTACTTCAACTGCGTTCATTGCCATGGTTCTTGGTGCCAATGTAGTCATAATGTTGCTGGCTGGAGTTGTTGGTGTTACGGGTGTTGTAGGTTGTTGCTGCTCGGTGGCCATGGATCCGCCAGTTACTCCTTGCAGTGATGGTTTATTTTGTGGATGCAATTGTTGTTGTAATTGTACTTGCTGTACGCGCAATTGTCGTTGCAAGAGCAATTGTTGATTTGGATCATTTAGATTGTACTGTGTGGCAGTTATTGTTTGTCCTTGCGGTTGTGCTTGTTGTCCTGCTGGTCCTACTTGTTGTTGTTGTTGCTGAGTTATGGGACTTAAACCAGGTGCTGCCCCAGCTCGAACGACAACTTGTCGTGCACCTTGTTGTTGCAACCATTGAATCTGTTGTTGTTGCGTTAGTCCTGCCGGCATTTGGCTTTGAACAATAATATGTGGTGTGCCAGGCGTTGGTACTCCTGGGGGACGTTGCACAGCTGTGCCTAAAGCAGTCGCTACCACATTTGGAGCACCTGGACGTGGTTGATATGGCACTTGTTGACGAATCATTAAACGTTTTTGGTTTTGTTGTTGCAATTTGGCGATGTATTCCATTTTCTTTACCGGATCTAGAGTCATGAGATGGGCGTGTGTCTTATCGTCGACTTGTATAACTTGACGTTGTGGTTGACCCTGTAACGTAGTTGTTCCAGGTGGCAAACCTTGCTGCCATTGTCCAGGACGTACGGCCCGTATAAATTGCTGTGGGGCTTGTATGTTGCCCATAGAGGGGTTTGTTGCAATGACTTGTGCACCACTTACCACCACCGAAGATCCTGGCTGTGCAGGTTGCGATTGGATTGCAGCTGGACTTTGCTGTTGCTGTTGTTGAGTCCAATGTTGTTGCTGTTGTTGTGGCGCCTGCTGTTGTTGGGGTGAACTTTGCTGCATAATTAATTGAGATTGTTGTTGTTGATGTTGTGGTGATTGAGCTGTTGCTATTAGTTGTTGTGGCAATTGTTGTTGCTGGATAACAACGGTTTGTTGTGTGGGTTGTTGTTGCAAAATGATCTGTTGTTGTTGCTGTGGCTGTTGGGGTTGCTGCCCGTCTATGGAAATTTGTTGTTGTAATGTCGGTTTCTGTTGCAAAATTATTTGGTTTGACAAATTACTTCCAGCTTGGATTGCCATCATTTGTTGTTGTTGTTGTTGATGTTGCTGCTGCTGTTGTTGCTGTTGGGATGCCGGCGATGTTAAAGTTTGTTGTTGTATTATAATCTGTTGATGTTGTGGCGATTGTTGTAACTGTTGTTGTCCGACAACTATTGTATTTTGTAGTGGCTTGCGTTGCTGCAATTGAATCTGTTGTTGTTGTTGTTGTTGGAGCTGCTGTTGTTGTTGTTGTTGTTGTTGTTGTTGTATATATTGTAAACGTTGCGGATTATTTATAACCTGTTGATTAATAACAATTTGTTGTGGTTGCTGAGGCATATTTCCTTGTTGTTGCTGTTGTTGTTGAAGTTGCAAGCGTTGTTGCTGTTGTGGATTAAGCAAGACTTGAGTTTGTGTAATCATTTGCGGTGACTGCTGCGAATTTTGAATTTGTTGCTGTGGTTGTACGTTATTGCTTGCACCGTCCGCCATTTCCATGGATTGTTGTCGTTGAGTATACATCGGAGGTGGTTGCTGTGGATGTTTCAGAACTTGCGTCGGACTTTGTGGTATTTGTTGCTGCTGTTGCTGCTGGGGTGACTGCTGCATTTGAAGTTGTTGCTGTTGCTGTTGTGGAGATTGCTGCATTGGATGTTGTATGATTTGTTGTACTATTTGTGGTTGTCCTTGTTGTTGTTGCTGGTGTTGCTGAGCAGTCAAATTTGTCTGATTGACTATGACAAGGTTTTGATTTTGTTGATTTTGTGCTAATATTTGTTGTTGTTGTTGAGCACTGAGCTGTTGAAACTGTTGTTGACTAATGATTATCTTCGATTTGTTTGAAACAGTTATTTGCTGTGGAGTACCAAGTTGTTGTTGAGGAATTTGAATTTGTTGGCTTATTATTTGAGGTTGTTGTGAGTTTGTACTGACAATTTGCTGTTGATAATTTGTTGCAGCACCCGGTACTTGCTGGTGTTGTTGTTGTAGCGGTGGTGCTTGTTGCTGTTGCTGTTGTTGTTGCGGCTGTAGGGTTTGCTGAATTATGCAGACTTGGCCTCCAGACATTGTCATTTGTTGCGGCTGACCGAATTGCATTGTAGACTGCTGCTGCTGTTGCTGCTGGGGTAGTTGTTGTTGTTGCTGTTGTGGAACGTTACTGATGACCATACCAGCAGGTTTTTGTTGCTGTTGCACAATCATATGTTGTTGTTGCTGCTGCTGCTGTTGTTGTTGCTGCTGCATTGTCATTAAATGCTGCTGCTTCTGTTGAGCTTGTTGCTGTTGTTGATGCTGCTGCTGCTGTTGTTGTTGTTGTATATTCATCATATGACTCTGTATCAACTGTTGTCCCTGAACCGTGGACGTGTTAATTACATGTCGTTGACCGATAATTTGTTGCTGCTGATTTCCCGGGTTAATGACAATTTGTTGCTGAACCTGCGGTTGTTGTGAAGGTGATTGTCTTGCAACTTGGACCTGCTGCTGTTGTTGTTGTTGTTGTTGCTGCTGCTGCAATGCCTGCTGTTGCTGTTGCTGCTGTAATGCCTGCTGTTGCTGTTGTTGCAATGCCTGTTGTTGTAATGCCTGCTGTTGTTGTAATGCCTGCTGTTGTTGTAATGCCTGCTGCTGTTGCAATGCTTGTTGCTGTTTTAAATGCTGTTGGCGCATTATAAGCGATTCATGATTTGGACTCGGCGCTGACCGGCTAAGCACTTGTGCAACCTGTACGGGATCGGTAGGGTCAATCGGTTTCATTTGTTGTAACATTTGTTGTTTACTTTGCTGTGTTGGTGTTGTCGGCTGCTGCATTTGAGGAGACTGTGGTGCTGAATTGTGCTGCGGACTCTGTTGCTGTGGTTGAAGTAAAACACGCTGCGGCTGTTGAAAGGGTTGCAACTGTTGTTGTTGCTGGTGCTGCGGCGACATAATTGTCTGATGTTGTGGTGATCCCAAAACATTGCCTAAAACTTGCTGCTGTTGTTGTTGTTGGCGTTGCTGTTGATGCTGCTGCTGCTGCTGACGATTTTGAATTTGCTGACGCAAGTGTTGTTGTTGTTGTGTCAGCTGTTGTTGCTGTTGCTGCGGTTGGGGTGAGTGAGGTGGTGGGGTCATTTGCAATGCGGGAGATTGACGTGGAGACTGTGGTGGCATCATGCTACCGCCATGTTGTTGTTGCTGAAGTGAAGGCGATTGGGCTTGGGGATTTTGATTCATACGTGGCGATTGCTGCATTTGGTGTTGTTGTTGTTGCTGCTGCTGCTGTTGTAATGTCTGCTGCAGCTTCTGTTGTTGTTGTATTAATTGCTGTTGTTGATGTTGTATTTGTCGTTGCAACGCTTGTTGTTGCGGTGTTAAGCTTTGCCCATTTTGTATATGTTGTTGCAATTGCAACTGTTGTTGCTGCAAAATATTTTGTTGATGCAAAATGTGTTGGTGCAACATTTGAGGAGACATTTGTATCGTTTGCGTTTGATGTTGGGCTTGTTGTTGTGGTTGCGGCGACATACTTATTGAAGCCACATGTTGCGGTGACTGATTGGGTGGCTGTGGCGTCGTAGAAGGTGTTCTAGCTGCCGGGGTCTGCCGACCACTTGGTGTTTGCGGAGTACGTGGCTGTGATATATTAACACCGATCGCAGGTGGTGTTGGTGTGGGTGTAGGTGTACGAGGATCTATTATGGATTGCGGACCACTTGATGTAGGAGTAGAGGGAGCTGTACGTGGTTGAGGTGGTAAATTAGGATGTGTTGGTGGTTGTGGTTGTGGTGTACGTGATGTTGGCGGCATTTGTTGATGCTGTATAATTTGTATATGATGTTGTGGACTCTTAAGATTTCGTTGCTGTTGCAGAACATTAGGTGGGGTAGTTTTCGCTTGTTGCGGCTGTGCCTGCTGCTGCATTTGAATTTGTTGTTGTGTCATTACATTTGGTACAATCTTTTGCTGTACAATGATTGGCTGTGATGGTTGGGATGACTGCACCGTTGCCCCAATTTGTTGTTGATGGGTCCCACTCACAATTACCTGCTGTTGCATTTGATGTTGCTGCTGAATATTACGTGGTCGCACAAACACAATTTGCTGTTGTGGCTGCATCTGCCCTTGGAATTGCTGTTGCGTCTGTTGTTGGCTTTGTTGTTGAGGCTGCTGTGGAACTTGTGGTTGCGCCTTTTGTGGAGTTTGTTGTTGAGCCTGTTGTGGGACATGTTGTAGAGGCTGTTGTTGGACTTGTTGTTGAGGCAATTGTTGGACTTGTTGTTGAGGCAGTTGTTGGACTTGTTGAGGCTGTTGTAAAAGTTGTTGCTGTATTTGCTGAGTCTGTAGTTGAATTTGTTGTTGAGGCTGATGTGGAATTTGTTGCTGAGGCTGTTGTTGAATTTGTTGTTGAGGATGTGGCTGAATTTGTTGGGTCTGTAGTTGAGGCTGTTGCTGAATCTGTTGTTGAACTTGTGGTTGCGCTTGCCGTTTGCCATGTTGAACTTTTTGTTGAGGTTGTGCTTGGTTTTGTGGCTGAGATTGGGGAACACTATTTGGCACAAGATCTGCCATTCGATTGTCATTGGTAATTTGAATAGTTTGTGGCATACCGGATTGCTCTATCAAGTTTAAGTTAGAAGCAGATATCACATGGGGCACAGGCGATATCGGCGGTAAAGATGCCTGCAGTTGTGATTTAATATTTTCTATGCTTTGTGCGGCATCGGCATCATCTACTCCGCTGCCCAGTGTATTGTCAATGCTATTCACAATTCCACCCATATCATCGTCGTCAAACCCTAGGATGGTTGACAAAGTTTGCTCCACCGTATCGACTATGGTGCAAGGTCCGGTATCTGCAGACGGTGCTACAGTTTGCATTGGTATTGAAGTCGAAGCTGGAGTTGGCCTAGCAATATTTTCTTTGCTTACTGAAGATGTAATACCAGACAACTTAGGTAAAGGCTTAGATCTTTCAATAGGTTTAAGTAAGCGGGGATGATAGCTTTCACAGTTCAATATTTTACCTTGTTTCAGGCAGTCTATAACCCAATCTGGACTAACTAAGCTCGCCGTGCTTCTTGAACCGACACTATAAGTGTTGCCACCAATACTGCCACATATTAGGTGTGTAGTAGTGCTTGGCTCAAATGTTGTAGATACTTGACCACCATGGTAAGTAAGAATCGCATACAAACGTTTAAAGTCTATAGTAGACAAGTTTGTTGCAGAAAATTTTAAGAACTTGAAAAGCCTCTGGGTACTCGGATCAAAAGGTTTTGTTGACGCCAAACGTCCCAACTTAACGCTATGTACAATCCATTGATCGGTAACTGGTATAACATTATAAAGATCCAAGTTCATAGCCAGCGTTTCCTCCGTGTAATTAGGCGCACATACCAAATGTGTGACCACATCCGATAAAAAGCGTTTGGCTTGTGCACCCCCATTTTTAAGTAACCTTTCGAGCTAAATTGATAACATAACAACAAAAAAAAGATATTTATTAGATTTTACTCTCTTACATGCAGTTCAGCCCCCCACTCAATCTTATTATGCACATTGTGCACCCTGTGACAGCTTGGCGCTCCAAAAGCGGCTACATAGCCGCATTGAAGCAAACTGATTATTTAACCTTTAACGCGGTTGCTTACCTCTTCATCTAAATTCCCTTCGACGAAGTATCGTATATTTGCAAATAAATTTTCACTAATTTTCAGTTTTTCCATGTCTTCAAACTCATTTCATTCCAAATTCTATTATTGCTTTTGTTTTCCTTTTCACCCGTCGTGGCCGCTGTCGTAATTTGATTCCGACCACAGCTCATTCACACTTGAGCTGTTTCATATCCTACGACCCAAAGGCGCTTTTCACTAATTTAAAGCTACAAAGGAGCAAACTGTGGCACAATCTTATCAATAATTGCAACAAATTGTACAACTTTGAACGTTTATTTCCTTTGCAACCTAAATAAAATTCACTACAATAGAAAAAAGGGAACGCCACTTGACCGATTGGTGAAAAACTATCGAATTATGAATGAAGCTGGCTGCAGTTGCTGCACTACCTACACAGTGCTGCCGTTTATTTCGTTTCGAAAGAATGAATATTGGGAGTTCACCATACCCTTTACACGCCATACGGACTTTGACATATCAATATGTAAAGCTATATTTAAGTATTATCAGGTCATGAAGAAATGGATGGACAACTTTAAAATGGAGGAAAGTGCTTCGAAGCATATGCAGTTGGCAATAAAACTCCAGTAGACTAAACTTTCCACCTTAAAAATTTTGGAAATTTTAATAACTCGATAACCTTATAAAAAAGCTGATTCGATCAAACATATGAGAAATAATGTGATCGTCTGGTAGGCTATTTTATACTAAAAAGACTGGGTACTTTTATCGAAAAATAATTGATATTTGAGAAACTTGAAACCTCTCTCAGATAGGCATCAAAAAATCTAATCGTTTGGTAACTTGAGCACATTTAAGCATGAGCCGTCTTTGTTTGTAAAAAACTGTATTATAGAAAATTTATAAAGCATCAAGAGTTGATTTGACTACTAACATATTTTTTTAATTGAAATGTGAACAGATTTTCTTTATATCAAAATTATTTAAAAGACTGCGGTGCCATTTCACAAAATCTCGGTATGGTACGCGGGACTGCATGTGTTTCGGGAATTGTTGTTTTAATTACAATGCCTGTTGCCAACCGGTTCACAGGGTGCTATGATCACTTCTCAACAGGTAGCCCTGTGTTGAGGAAAGATGGCAAACTTTTCTGCCCTCAAACTATCATGAGGGTGGAATTCGTGGCGTAGTTTTTTTTTATTAGTAGTACTAATAAACGGAGTTGCCATTGAAATCACAAACTTTAGAGCTGCTAGCTCGATAGCCAGTTCAGCAATATAATTATTTTTTATAAGTTATCAAGTATGGGCAAATGTCTGTATGTTCTCGCTGTGGCCCACGGTTTTGGGGGTATGATCGTCTGGTAGCATTTTTTTTATGTATTGATTGATTTTCGAATTTCCCCTATTCGAAACGTCAAATGCAAGCTGTGGGCAGAAACAAATACAATTTTTTTGGCGTCCAACGAATTGCAAACAAAATCCAATTTTTTTTTTGCCTTAAAAGTTGTGAATTTTTAAAGAAAAATACTGAAGAAAAGTTAACAAAGTTCTATTAAAGTATATGATGATGCTATATATTATCGTGTGTACTTCAAATAAAGCACCTGAAATGAAAGCAGTGCACGCCGTGAGGAATCTTTATTAATGGTCATTTGTTGTCAATTGGAAATGATTTAAATCATATATGTGTGCATAGGTGTTGATTTATGTTCATTCTTGGGAGGAATCTCTTTGATAATATCCCAAATTTTAATAAAATTTGAATAAAACAGTAGTTAAATATATTTCAATGCTGGCATACGCATAAAAAAACCAAAAAAAAAAAGAACGCTAGACGCCAACCACCTTACATCCCCTAACGTACAATAAATTCAACACAATTTGGGAAGTAAATGCATGAAAAGTATATCAAAAATGTGTAGCTACCGAAGTGTGAATTTCCATGAATTATGTAGGGTTTGTACGGCACATACAGAACGCCGCATAAATATATTCTCTGCAGATGCAAAGGATAAGCATTTAGCCGCTAAAATAGCGGATTGTTTGCCTTTAAAGGTGGGTATACAAAACAAAAAAAAAATAGAAACTTTAAACTAATATAATTGTTCCTCATTTTTAGATGGAAGAAAAAGATCGCCTTCCTAAGTTTGTATGTGAACAATGTTTAAATCAGCTGGAGGAGATTTATAACTTCAGAAATATTTGCAAAAATTCGCAAACTATGCTAAACGAATGCTTGAAACAAGCCACACAACATAGTAGCGGTAAAGTCTATATAAAAGATGCTATAGCCAATAGTGGAAAGAGCCTCAGGGTCATTAATAATGAATTGCAAAATAGTGCGAATCAGCTATCTACTGAAGCACCGTTAAGCACAGCTAATTCTCAAAAAAGTTGTCTAACGACAGGAACTGGAGCGTTTACAAATAACAATAGCGAGGTTCTCAATACAATAATGCAATCGATAGGCATACAGGTGTGTGTTATTATTTATTAATTTTTGTTCATGCACTTTTGTTCCTAAAAAATACAATATTCTCTATTACAGCCAACTTTGGATACCACTCCCAAAATGCAAAATTATAACATAACAATGGATAATAAAGGATCTTTACAGCCAACAGCAATACAGAGTAAATCAGAAACTTTGGCAGCCGCTCAAACTTTAAAAATTACACAAACAACGCTGCAAAAGAGCACCGAAGCTTCAACATTTGATGTGGATCACAAGTAAATAAAATAGTTATATTTCGTCGATAATTTTTGGAAACTTACGACTCATAGCAAAACTGACTATTGGCAGTAATTTGAAATTTAAAGAAGAATAGTACTTGTTTTAGGTTTTATTACTTTTAATAAGCAATAAGGTTTTCCAAAAACATCGAAGAAGATTTGAATATTTGCACAGCAGCTCAGTTTTCTAAGCATGCCAAATGAGTTATACATATATTATTTTTATTAAGAATATATTGCTAATGAATTAAACATTTTCTAGGACTCTGACTGAATTTCTTAAAATGAAACCAAATATAAAGGTTACACCACTCGGTAAAAATAACGGTAAGAAGGTAGAAGAAGGATTACAGCAGCAGTCGCAACAGCAACAGCCCCAGCAGCAACAATTGCAATTACAACAACAGATCCAGCAAACGCTACAACAGCCACACGTACAACAACAACAGGACACTTTTCAGCAAACGCAATTGCAATTTAATTCCCCTCAAATGCAACAAATATTTCAGCAGCCAGAACAACTTGTCCAATTACAACAGCAATTGTCAGTGCCCACAACCACCCCTAATGCTGCTAGTATACAATTACAGCAACTGCAACAGCAGATACAACAATTTCAATTGCAACAACAACTGCAGCAACAAATACAACAAATAACTTCACAACTACAACCACATCAGACAATCACCTTTAGTGCACCAACGGCGTCAGGGAATGACATGAGCCCGAGCAAAAATAAAAAACCAAAACTAAATTTTGTATTAACATCGCCCACCTCACAAACACTTACAGCCACATTGCCACAATTAGCAATGTCTGCTGGTGTAACTCAACAACAACCACAAATTCAATTACAATTACAATCGCCACAGTCACAGCAGCAAGCAGCTGCAGCGACACTCTTTTCGAATTTAGCACCATTTTTGCAACAACAGCAACAAACGCAGACACAACAAACTACAAATTCCGCAAACACAATGATGCAAACATCAACACCAATGGCAACAACGGCAACTACATTAATGTCATCTCCAAATAAATGTTATTTGCCTATTACTATAAAAGATGAAAATTCTGATCAGGAATTTGTTGCGCACATAGATGCAAAGAACTTTATGCTGCCCACCACATATCAATTACAGATGAAATTGCAACCACAAATAGCTACTGTGGATGGACAACCTATTATGCAATTGACGCCTACTTCTATACCAGCAACATTGCAGCTGGCAGCATCAGCACTAAATAATTCAGCCCTCCAAGCTTTAACCAACAATAATATGCTACAGGCTCTCCCCGCTATACAGCAACAACAAATTCAGGAACAGCAGCAGGCACAGATGCAGACGCAGGCAGTCGCATTTCAGCAGCCGCAGTATAACACCATGAAACCTACAGCACCTCAAGCAACTACACAACAGATCGTACGCGCCGGTGTGCAGCTAACGAATGATGCGGCAACTTCAACAAATGATCAAATTGAAGACTTTATACCCAACAACAAACAGGATCCGAAAAATGTTATTAAACAGCAACGATATAGATTATCGCAGCATAGTGTTACTGGTGCTATTCAAATAACTCCAACAAGTTTTGCACAGCAAAGTATTCCATTAGTGCAGCAACAAATTCATAAACCACAACAGCAACAACAACAAGGGAAGCAAACAGTAACAAAAAAGCAAATAAACCACCAAAACGTGCCACCGCCTCAGCAAGAACGAGATATTCCAGAACAAATGCAACCACAACAGGAGGAAAAGAACTTCCTACAAAAGCAACCACAAAGCAGTATGACCGTACAACGCATAACAAATATCACAACCACAAAGCAAGAGCTAAAACAAGACCAAAGGCAGCAGCAGACCATGTCCACCGCATCATTGCCTGCTAAGGTACCGATGTTGCAAAAGAAGGATGTAACAATTAGTCGAATAAGTAGTACGCCACAGACCCCACAACAACAACAACAACAGCAGCAAGCATTACTCAAGCTTTTACCAGCAACAAAAGTAGATGCTAAATCGAACGAATCCGCTGTGCCGGGGATATCACAAATACAACATTCCCAAATACAAAGACAAGAAGCGATAGCTCAACAGCTACAGGCGTTAATTGCTTCGGCGTCGTCGCAGGTGAAAGTGGCACGAAAACCCACCACTGTAACAACACCTCACCAGCCACTGCAACAATCGCAGCTCTCCAACTCGGCAAACAATGCAACACCAATCACTCAATCCACACCAGTGCAAGTAACACCAACAACCACAACATCCACAGAACAGGCAGCTATAACAACAACTGCGCCTTCTGAAGACGTAGCACAACATCGCGATACAAATGCTTCAAACGAAACTGAGAATGAGGCGAAAGTAGGCAAAACTCAAGTTGTTCCAGCACATGGCGTTGGACCCAATGGCACGGAATGTAGTCAGTGTGGACGCGTGTTTAAGAAGAAAGAACATCTGACTCAACATGTGAAACTACATGCCGGACTACGACCTTTCAAATGCAAAGAAGATCAATGTGGGAAGGCATTTAGTCGTAAGGAGCATCTCATGCGTCATGAAATTTCGCATTCAGGTCGTAAACTTTTTAGTTGTGACATTTGTCATAAACCATTTTCGCGCAAAGATAATCTCAATAAGCATCGAAGGTGAGAGAAATTATTAAACTGCTGTTGCAACTTTTTATACTAATTATTTTATTATGCAGAATTCACTTAACTACAACCAATGTCTATACTTGTGAAATATGCACCAAACAATTTGTGGTCAAAGCATACTATGAAGAGCACAAGCAGATGCATGAAGACTCTGATTCACCTGAGGCTGTTGAAACAAATGTAAATTTAGAGTGCATTTTAGTAGATAAATGTTGTTTCTAATAATAAATATTATCTTACAATTATATTTCGTATAGAATGAGAAAGCAGTAAGACCGAAAACCAGCAACAATAATGCAACGACGTCTAGTTTGCAACAATTGAATGGATTACAACAACAAACCACATTAGTTCAACAACCCCAACAACAACAACAACAATATATGCATTCTACAATGACCGCTATGCCTCCATCTCTAATATCAGCAACCAATCAACCTCAAACACAACAATTACAATTAGTGCAACAAACGGGTACTGCGCAATATCAGCAACAACAACAACAACAATCACAACAACATCAACAAATAATGCAATTACAAATGCCAACAGTAGTTAGTACACAAGATTTGACTGGCAACACTTTTACAATAACACAGTCAACAAATGATCCAACTTCATTAAAAGCAACTATTAGTGGTGCTGCCACACATGATGCTACAGTATTGAATTTGCCTTCAACATTAGCAAATTTAATGCAACTGAGTCATGCACAATTTGTTAATCCAGCAACTGGCCAAATAATGGGTCATATAAAAATTGAGAAATAATTACATTTTAATGAAAAAACTAACTAAATTTCTAGCCAATATTTTTGTGACATTTTAAAGTTGCGACCATAAATTAATTTCGCTATTTTGAGGTCGTAATTTAGTACTCGTCGATTTCATTATACATATATATGTATATCTAGTGTACCACTTTTTTTTCTTTGATAAATAACTATAACTCAGGTTGAAAGATTACTAAAATATATTTCCCAGGGCAAATTTAGTTTTTACATTGTATTTTGTAAAGCACTTCGACTTACATATAACCTCTTTCCCTAGACACTCCTTTGATCAACTCCCACATTGATTGAGGGTAGAACTACGCCTTCAGACAAAGGGCCGAATTAATACTTCTCCTTAAGATTTCGGAACTTTTACTTAATATTTTTAATTTCCTTAACTCTGAAGCTGTTACTCATTGTGTCGTTTGTAATTATATTACATGCACTAAATTGAATCATAATCAAACTCATAAGACATAGTATTTAAATATATGTATATAAGAAAATGTATTACCAAACGGATTGCTGAAGACATTTGTGGAATATTTACAACTTTTTGTATGATCTTAAAGTTTTCGCCTTATATTTAATTTATGGTTTTTAAGCACATATTTTTCTAATTTTGTGAAATGATATACAAAGTATTTTACTTTTAGTTTATTTCATTAATGTAACTAGTCATGGAAGTATCTTTCCTTTTTTTGCATATACATATGTACATACTTACATTTAAGCTATTCATTGTATATCATTCAATAATTAAGTTATAAATTTTTCATTTTGTTTCTTCAAAAGGGTAGTATTTGAAATACTAGACATTTAGTTATAATTTTTCAGCGCGAACAAATATTACGTTTCATAATTATAGCATTTGCAGAATTTGCATTTTTTAATTATTTATATAACACCGCTTCAATTCAAAGCGCTTCAACACCTAAATTTTTATTTAGATTTTAAAACATAAAACAGAAAATACCTCTTTCATACTACTCATTAAATTCTACCAAAAGAAAACATGAATTTAAAGTCTTTGTAAAATCACATTTTTTGAAGCCATCTTTCGCGGCTTCTCCATATGAAATTTACTATTTTCCATGTGTTCTACAAAGTTAAAATGCCGTAGGCAAAAGTTTTAAAAATTCAGGTCCATTTTCAAATATTTGAATGTGGTGTTTTCTTATGCTACATATAATTTGATGTGATACAAAACTGCTTACGGTTTTCTAATTTAAAAGTATTTTAAATTTGAATCCTTAACGTTATGCACTTATTTAAAAAGTTGAATTCTGAGCGTGCTTATAATTATGAAGCATCACATTATTATTATTAAATAATGCCAATATACTTATGTGTTTACATAAATAAAAGTGGCAATTATACAGCAATTTATTAAGCAAAATGATTTTAATGAACTAAGCAGTTTAAATAGATTTAAAAATTTGTATGAATTTGTGTCAAATTTGCTCATTGTAAATACATACCTAAGAATACATAATTTTGTAGGTACATACATATATAAACTCGAATTGCCATTGCTAAGTTAGTTTATAAGTGCACTCAATAAAATGAGTAAATTGTTTTAATTATAGAAATAATCATTTATAAAGAATGAACACATACATATGTATATGTACGTAGTACTTTGCATACATACATATGTATGTACGTATATCATATTAAAACAAAGAATATTTTAACTGAAGTTTGTTTTACTTTACAAGCTAAAATCTCTATCTAAGAGACATCTAGACGCTTATTATCTAAATAACCACTTACTTTTGACTTTACTTGACCTGGATGACTATACCTTGTTGCTATGTTCAATACAAATATTGCAGCAGTGGAGGTACATATGTACTTAATTATTACATGTTTCTGGGGTATAACCGGAGTCATTGAACGACCTCGCCGGTTACTCTAACCTCCATTTACTCACTGTTAGATTGTATTCCATATACAGTTCTTATCGCTATTCCTATGCCAACCTTCAAAATAGTTTGAATTGTTTACTCTCAAAGAATGGATTCCACATCTTATTTGTTCCATTTGCATACAAAAATTTTTTGCACGTTGGTTCTTGAAAAATCGCTCGTTGGTAATTTCTTAATTTTATTTGATTGCAGGTGTTTCATTCAGTTAGCACTCCAAGTAAAGTATAAACATCGTTAGAACTATTTTAAAATTTTTTTTTTTTTTTTTGGGTTCTGAGTTTGTTGGTAGGAACCGACCAGTTCCTATATTCCAGGTTATCCCTCCAATATAACTTGTTATATTCCAGTTTACTGCCCTAATGAGCAGTCAAATCGACTCGATGTAGTCAAAATATGTAGCTACGACAGAACACACCGGAACTACCAAAAGGCCAGAACCAGGTGAACTAAATAGCTGTTTGACAGATTACCGTTCACTGCTTTTTATTGAAAGCAGATTTAATTACTACACGAAAAGTAATATAAATTTAATATCATCCAGATAATGCATTCAGTGCGACTTATAATCCACCAGCATACTTCCAAGGCCAGATCCAGTTAAAAAATGTAGTCATAAAGTTCCAGTAAACTGCTCTTAATTGATAGCAGAATGAATACTACGCGAACACGTAGTTTAAATATATTATGATATTATTACAATTTTGATGTACAGCGGTTTATACAGTTTCTTTTGCCTTATTCAAAAGGTTTAATGGTAACTATATACCGTCCAACACGTTCTCCAGTTTGTTCCTTTTTCTTTTTTTTTTAACTATATTGCTTGCCTTCTATAAGCAACGTGTGCCATGTGCTTTCATGGTTCTTGCGCCATTTTGCTTTATGATCAGTTATTCTCGTTGGTAAAATCGTTTCTTTTTTTTTTTTTTGTTACTTCTACATATATTATTAGAATTTTAATGTACAGCGGTTTAGAAAGCTTCCCTTGCCCTATTCAAAAGGCTTAATGGTGGCTATATACCGTCCAACACGATCTCCAGTTTTGTGCTGCTTGATCTCTTTTAAGTCGCACTTGAATTGTTTTAAAATTTTTAAAAAAATTTCGGTATTGCGACGCATTCCACACCACAAGCAATGTGAGAAACATATTCATATACATAAGTATGTATGTATGTTGTACTTACCCAGGCGGATGTAGCCCGAATCCTATTTCTTGATGTAACCAACAAAACTAAAATTGTACAGGTTTTTTAAAATTTTTGTTTGTTACACCGAAATTGTATTTCTTAGATATATTTTTGGCTTCAAGTTTTCTTATGAGGGAATTGACCTGCCAGTCAGTCAGTTTGAAAATATTCGAGTATCCCCGTGACTGACGTCCAAGGTTAGCTTTTCAAGCAATTTTGAAAAAATAAAACCACATATTTTGTATACATCTAAAGCTTTATTTGTTTTATTTTTCTTGTTCCATGCGCTATAAGCAGACATATTTTATTTAAAATTATTTGTATCATGATTTAATTTTTATTTTTATAAAAGTCTCTGCAATATAATTTTAGTTCTGAAATTTACTTAAATTATTAATTTTATTTTTATTATTTTTTCTTAAAGTGAATAGCAAAGCAATAAAGGGTATTCATCAAAACACGAAAATACCACTATTTTGATGAATACCATCAATGTATACATTTTACATATCTGTATGTGTATGTAGGATGTGTGTTACAACTTTACTTTTTCTTAAAAATATTTATAAATTGTTTCTTATAATTTATTCATTTTAAACATATTCTTTGGTATTTTAGCATTTTTTTTTAGAGATTAGTTGAGCAATAAAAAAGTTTTAAGTATAATGCTTATAATAATACTTGTGGCTCAGCTTAATTAAAATAGAACTTAATAAATAAAAAAATAAAAGCGAGCTGCAGCGAGGTTTGAAGCGGGCGGGACATGCAAATGCTACATACATATGTATGTATGTTTCAAATCTGCGGGTTGGGCAAAAAAATCGCATGCATGGTACTTGAACTTGCATTCCAATTAATAAAAAATACTTTTTTTATAGTTGCAGTAAGTTTACTTGAACAAAACGATTTCTCTATGGCATAGACGTCGCTATGTTATCATCGTGTGATTTTTCTAAAATTAAGATAAAAATAGGAATTAGGGGGTTTTTTTTTAATACTTTTCTTTTCATTGTCGTTAGATAAAAATCAGCATGAAAAATGCGTGAAAGGGTTATCCATTTTGTGTATTTGAAAAGTTAAGGGGATAACTGGAACTTTGTTTGAAAAATCTTAAGGTTTTTGCCACTTGTTTAATGATGTGATCATATCGCGTGATACTATCATATCCGCCGCTGTCTGAGGTTTTGAGTCATAAATAAAAGCCGAGTGATAATAAAACGTTGATGTCACAATTTGAAGTTCGAGGTGACATGATCACACGTGACGAGAAAAGATGATTTGTAAATTGATTGAATACTGATGTGATGACCTTAATATCACATAGCGACACATCATTTTCATTGACGGACAGAAATTTGACAACAAGGAACAGAAAATTAAACACAAAACATATCACGTGAAGAAATGATGCTACGTAAACGCATCATTGAAACCTAATTGCAACTTTTTGTAAGAGCAAAAGTAAAAAAATGTCACGTCATGAGGTAAACTAAAGTCACAGCTTGATATGTCACGTGATCTCTGAATACAATGCTGCAAGCGATTTATTTTTTAAAATACAATCGATACGAATCATACTAATCATATGATGTAGTCAATTGTAACATCTACCTGATACTCTACTACATACTACTTGGGTCTAAAAAAAATATCACACGCGCATTGCATTGCGATGTGATGCCACCTTAACACATCAAAAATGGCCTCATGCTACATCTTGATGTGTGATATTCCCGCTCGTTGTTGAATCTTAAAATAGTTCTACCAATTTGAGCTAATTATTTGGACTATATGTATGACATCTCACAACATAAAATATGATAAAATGTCAGATGTAGACAACGATATCATATGAATGGTTTGTAAATTTTTGAGGATCGCTGATTGTGGGTTGCGGATGTTGAGACCTCTTCAATTTAAGAAAAAACTTACACTTTGGTGTGTTGGAAAATCAAAAAAAAAAAGTTTTCAAAATATAAGAAAAAAGTTCTTGAAAAGTATTAAAAGATTAATTTAAGCGAATCCAGCTTTCCCCTCTCAATAACTCAAAATGCACAACCCAGTTAAGGAAACAAGGCTTGAAAATTTTAACTCAAATAAGTAATGAAATCATGCAACTTTTACTAACATTTTTTCGAATTTTCGAATCGTTATTCAATCTACACTCTTACTGCAATTCCTTTGTGCAAAGAATAATCATCCATTCGGTTGTGTTTTTTTTTGAGTGTTTTAATTGTATGAGAATGATAATTGACTGATTTTATTTACATCACCCCATACTTGTATTGATTGAATGTATTGATAATCGTTTTTTGGTTGAAACATTGCTAAATTATTTCGGCTATCATCAAGTACCAAGTACACATAAATACCATCATCTTGAAATGAGAATTCTAAATCAAATTCGGGCCCTAAAAGTAAATATGAATTGACATTTAAAGACAAGTCCATTTTGTTAATTGCTGTGTTATTATTTATAAAACCTTTGCTCAAAATATCATTATTAGCTTTATTAGTAGGCAATATGTGATTTTTAGACCGACCATCAAATTCAGCAAAATATGTTTCCTTGTAATCCATCCATTGACCATTTTCCTTATAGTCCTCAATGATTTTCCTTTTAGCTAAATCCCATTTGAAATGATATGTTATAGATTGTGGTAGCTCGCTAAGTTCATTCGCAAAATTTATAGAAAATCTGAAAATGTAGCAAAGAGTAAAATTTGAACTTAAACGAAATATTTGAAATTTAATGAAAGAATTTGGTGATTGTTTATATTTTTAAAAGAACAATAATAACACTATATTTCAAGCAAAACATTTCAAATTACAAAAAAAAAAAATTATTTTATTTTATTCTTAAGTCGCTAAGTGCTTGCGAAAAAAAAAACGACAATTGATAATAAATTATGGGCCGTTATAAGGCAAATGCGGCTATAACAACGTGTTAGACTGGCTCCAATGCACATAAGGCCGCATTTTCTTTCCAGCTTCCATATTATTCTATTTGTACCCAGGACTTTACACGGGTTAATAAATGTATCTCTGAGATAATTTGCTTACGTTTCTCTTTCCACAGCTGAGTAAAAATTAATATATTTTATATGAACACATAAACTCTGCTAATATTTACTATCTAGATTGGTTTTCGTTGCCAAATGTCTTTCCGTTAATTATCTCCACACCCTACAAGACAGCTAACTTACACAATCGCCAATCAGTTTTGCAGTAGCAATATGAAAATCCTGATGCATCCATCAGCAGAGTCTTGTAGGGTATCCTCCCACCCACAATCAACACTCCAATAAAAATATTCTGAAGCACGTATGACATGTTTTAGGCCGCGCTTCTTGTTCAATTTAAAGTGTGTTGAGCTCGTTAAGAGCTGGATATACCCATTTAGGATTTTTTATTTTCATGGTATAAATGTGCTCATGCACTCTGGGAGGCCATGCAAATCAGTGCCGAGCGCCGAACCCTCGCCGGCAAGGGAGATCGAATTCATGATACCGCATCTATGTACATATATACAAAAAATATCTGTAGGTGCTCATTTTCAGTTACTGTGACACAGACTCACAAGCACGTGGTGGTCAAACAACTTCTGAATTCAATGACCGCGAGGCGACAAACGAAAAAAACATACGGATATGTTATTTGTAAATATGTATGTATGAACTAATATAATGCATGTATGTTTACAGGACCGGACTAGACATGCCAGAGTTAGCATGCAATTTAAGAACCCAATCCAAGAATATATCGCCGCTCCTACTCGGCACTATGGATGAACTTCGAATATTAAAGAGAACGAAAATAATTGTATGACGGGCAGTACGAACTTTACCCCACATTTGGCAGCGAAAGAAAGGGCACGCCAAATTAGAAGACTTTGAATCCCTTGCTGACTCCAATTGGACTAAGCTAACCTCAAGAAGGCATGAGTAGTGAGAATTGCTGCAAAACATATGTATGTATAAGATACATGCATACATACATATGTATGTAAGTATTTTAGTTTCGCCAGCATTCATTTAGTTCTGAAATTTCTGTTTCAATATTGAAGTTCTAATTTTCTAATGAATAATTTGTTGATATGAAATGCCACCCACATGTTTCCATTTGTTTAAGTTAAACAAATATTTTTGGGTTGATTCGGTGTATCTAAATATTTTCGGACATGCTTAGTATAAGCACATTTCCTTTTATTTATTTTATTTAATGAGCAACAGCTTTTATTGGTTCTTCGAATTTTAATTTAATAAAAATGCCAGAAACAAATTATAAGTAGGTAGATATTATTGCTATTAAATAAAAAAAGTAAGTGCCTAATAGACATTCGATTCGTTCTTCCAAATCATTAAAGAATAAGAAAAGAAAATGTGGAACAAAATCGAAGTGGTACTAATGTCTGTTTCAAGTCTATGACATCATTTCCAAATTAAAATATAACACATTAAATCAATTAACCTAAGTTACACTGCCGATCAACTAAATAGGATCAATAACGCGATTTTTGCAGGCAATAAAGAATTCGTAAAAATTAATTAGAGCAACAGCAGCGTAAGGAATAAGTTTCTGTCTGTGAGTCTGTAAGTACTACTTTATGGAATTATATGATTTTTTTCACCGAAGTATTGTTGGAACGAAAGCGGCTTTATCGATTTCTCTATTCATTCCAATAACTTTGTTGTATCGAACTCTATTACTATGTTTATACGCAAGAATACGCCGTTTTAAATTTTTAATTCTTCACTAAAAATGCATTGAAATTAGAAAGTGTTTTCGCTTGAACTCATTTCCAAGTCGGGCACTAAATCTCCTCACACATTGACAGAGTTTATAAACAGCTCTCATATTCAAAGCAAATTGGAAAACCGCTGGCGCCGTTTGCTTGTTCCTATTTTAGTTATATTTTATGTATAAATATATATTAATTTTGTTGTTTATAATTTTGCAAAATAATTCATGTGCTTTCTATACATCTTTTTCACTAAATTCACAGCTTTTTAAAACTGTCAGTTAAATACGATTTCTTTGCTATCGATTTAGGTGCGTTCGTATAAACACTTGATATAAATGTGTGTTCAGTATTTTTAGAACCGTTACTTTATAGGTGTAAACAAGGTTGATTAAAAGATTTGACGCGCTTTTACATCGATCCCAGCTAATACTTTCGACTATTTGATCTATTTTCTACAGCAAAATCTTTGAAACGATTCAGTTGATCAGCAGTGTATATAAACGTACTCAAAGCCATTCTTGTTCGATGTACAAATTGAAATCACAGCACACATCGATTTGCCCACATATGTATGAACATACATATTTCAGTGCCCATCATCTAACATGCGTAAGTGCTTACATATGAGTACTAGGGATGTTACGGAGCTGGAATTACAAAGGGCGACACATCCGATTGCAAAGGGCGATTCCAATTGCTTCAAAGCAGCGCTTCCCATGGTTTTTTTTATGGGAGATTAAATCTTATTCATAACAAAGCTATTTTATATTTTACCTGAAGTAAAGCAAAGTGAATGCAAATTAAAATCGTATCTTTGACTTTAAGCAAAATATTAAGTTTTAGCTGTCATATTTAATTGATATTCTAGCATAATATTATTAATATAGTTAATATGTTTCCAATTGAATTCTAATGAAATGGTTATGCGAATTATAGTTATGTGCAATAGTTCTCTAATCAACGATCCGATTTCTTTACTAACAACTTTATCGATTCCGGCACCGGTAAAATTACTTCCGTTAGATTCCTATTAGATACTGCTTACATGTTTGTAATACAGTCACGAAGTGGTGAGACACATTATAACCCACATGATAATTTATTCAAACAAAAAATCTGTCCAATTGTTTCGCCATTAATCATTCATAGTTTTAAAAGAATTTCGTGTCAAAATGTATGTAAATAGCACCTCTCAAATGTTTTGACTACGAAAAATTTCACGTTCTATTTTTATACGATTTTGATGTAAATTTGAAAATATTTCTTAGTATAAAACGATGTGTGAATTACTGAAATTTTAATGAGTTAAACTAGAAACATTAGTGCATAGTGGTTTTTATTACAAACATCTTTAGCAGTTTATTTTTCGGAAAAAATATTTTTCGCCTGGAAAAGTCAACTTTAGACTTACTAATCAGAAATCTTATCAACTACTGATAAGTAGATACAAATATGTACAGTGTTGTGGTTATCGGACCAAATGCCCAACAGAGCATTGGTGGCAACCCAGCAAACAAGCTGTAATTATACAGGAAATTTGACCAACATTATATAGATAACTTATATAGTTCGCAAATCGAGAAAAATGTTAAAAAACTTCCTACTCGAAAGAATGATTAGAGAAATAATGTAAATTTTATTCCATTTAGGGCAGAATCGCGGTTACTTGAACTGCATTACCGATGGTAACGATTTTTTGTTAGATAATTTTTAGAAATTGGCTGGACCTACAATTGGAGGAGTTTTTGCTGTGAACCTTCCATGGCACAAAAAGTAAAACTTTATTTGGCACAGTCTAATGTATGCAGGTACTTTGGTAGTCCCGGAAGTAGAATATAGCGTGTAGTAATGTTGGCGTCATTTGTTAGCGCTTTTAACTTAAGTTAAACGTTGTTGCATGATGTTGCAGATTGAAAAATTTACCCTTTTTATTGCACATAGCACAAAAAACCCATTAAATTAATTTATGGCTTATAGCATTTCACTTACTGTTCAGCATTTTGGCTAACTAAACCGCTTACTCTAATCTTGTCGCCAACTTGTGTGGGTTGAGGTAGAATTGCAATGAATTTTGTTGAAGACATATTGATTGTTGACCTTTTTTTTTGTTGTAAATTTGTTTATACTTTTATACAAACACCAAGTAATTATTTAAATTATTGTTTGTAGTTAGTTAAAAAAATTTTTTATTCAATTGTTTTTTTTTTTTTTAATATTATAAGCAATTATTACTTTTATTTGTTGCAGTTTTTTGACAATTTCAGAATCACATTAATTTACAATGTGCTTGTGATAATTTACACTTTTTTCTAATTTGTTACCACACTTTTTCTTATTTGATTTGTTTGTTGTTGTCCACCGTGCTGCTAAGTACAACCACTTTATATAGATAAACAAACACACGAACAAATTTGATTAGTCATGCTTTATTAAAAATACCGAGGTTTTCTTTTCCCGCGTTAATTAGTTTACGTTGTGTGCCCCGGCAAACAAACGCTTTGAGCAGAAAAACGAGCGATCTATTCTCTTTGAGAAGAAGACGAATACTGAACGTATTGAATAAGAAAACCGGCCTTAAAAACATTGAATAATTTTGTTTGTATTTTGCATACACTTCCAAATGTATTTATGTATGTACAATAATTACGTCACAGTGGAACGAGACCATTCCATATTCATGATTGTTTTAGTGGCGTCATTATGGCTATAAATATTTACCACCTTACATCAGGCAAAAGGAATGATTTAGCTGGACGAAAAAATTTATAAAGTAATTTTGACTTGTGGTATTTTAATACATACTATGTCTACACTATCTTAGCGAATTATCTTGAAAACAATGTTTAAATTTATATTGGTTGAACATAATTTATTAAAGTAGAACGAAAACCCGTTCATAGAAAAAACATGTTGCTCATACGCAGTGTAGATCAAAGCGACTGCTGAACGGAATATCACAATATTTCAAAAACGCCCTATCTCAGAATTTGTTTGAAAATCGCTCTATTTCAGATTTTTTTTCAACAACACCTTATTTCAAAATGAGTTTGAAAAATGCCCTATCTAAACGAAAATTTTATACATTTTCAGTTGTCATAAGGCGTTTTTGAAAAAATCTGAGATATGGCGTTTTTTTTAAAATATTTTGAAATAATGTTATCATCCACTCAGCAGTCGAAAAAGTCTTTGTTATTATAAATGAAAGTTTATGTGACTGTTCCGATAAAAATTGTATTGAAGTTTGGTCATACATTGAGAGAAACATGCTTCGAGAGATTTATTCACTTCCCGGTCCAACACCGGCTAAGCGATGCCCAGTATTCCTGCATTTGTTTCAACTTAGCTCAACTTTTTGATGGCTTAGGCTGTTGAAAATAGCAAATTTTGACAGTCCGGGAGAAAATTCTGACATTTATTGTGGTGAATGCGAATGTCACAATTTCCCCTAGCCCATGGGGTAAGGTAAAACTTTGACAACTGTGAATGTGTACACATACATATATGCATTCGGTATTGTCACTCATATTATTTCAAATGAATTTATATGCCAATACGTTATTAAACGGTAAAATATATTTTAAAGCAAAAATATCAAATATTATGGCAGCAAAATAAGTAAATTTACATTTCATTCACAGAATATTTGCTTTCGCATGTGCTTTTCTCAGATGTCAAAATTTACAACTGTCAAAATTTCCCATTTCATTTGGCACAGCAAAATGGAAAATAATTGTACACCATAGAAAATTTGTTCACCTCATTTTTCCTCTGAGTAGAATGTTACCGATTGGCACACAGCTTAAGATTGCAAGGATTCTTCTTTTTTTTCTGGTTAAGGAGGCTCTGCACATTCCAACTCCATACATTTTTGGAAAGGAATGCTAGAGCTATCCTTGTATTCCATTTTTGTGCATCTTAGTCCAACTCAAGCCTTTTTATACGTTAGCTAAGCTGCTAGATAGCTCCGCGCATCCTTTACGATGGGCTACACAAACATCCAAAAACTCTTACCTTAACAATATATACATATATTATCTATTGTGACTTGTTTTAGTTCAAACAAATAGACATCTGTCGGTATTTTTTCAAAGCTTTTCAGAAAATATCAACACTGGAAATTTGACAGTTACTGGACTTGGCAGCACTGTTGTACCTAACCTTCCTTTCTACTTTAATTTCTTTGCGGTGTACACGTGTTTTCTAAAATGGCACCCGTCGAAAAAGCTAAAAAATCTGCGAAAACAGACAAAAAGAGCCACAAGCATCCATTAAACAAATATCTAAATGGCGGAGTTTTACGTTACTCTAAGAGTCAGGTAAAATTCGTTCAAAATGTGTCTAGAAAATGCAACATAAATTCAACTATTTCGGTGTTGGCAGAGCTGGCATTTTTTTTTGCTTGGCTTTTTATTAAACCTAAATTATGCCAATATGATATGAATTTAATCTAAAGTTGTGATTATACAGGAATAGCATCAATTTAACTACCTTTTTGTATGATTATGTGCAACATAGAATCTAAATTTTACTTGTTTTTTTTTATTTTTTTCAAAGCTAGCATTGCTTGGCCAGTTGTGAGGGAGAACTCATTCTTGCATACAAAGCGTGTAGTGCGTATTTATGGAGCATGTCCATTGTTGAATTTTGTGTTCTTTTTCTAAACAAAAAAAAAAAAAGCGTCCAATTGTTTATTTTTGTTTTTATTTCTCTTATAGATGTACAAACGTCGCGCTCTATATCGTTTGAAGAATGTGAAACGACCAATTGTTCCAAAAACTAAGAAACCTATCAAGAAGGTAAAGAAAATCAACGGACCAAAAAATGGTGGTGAACGTACCGTTTATTTGAAGAAACCCAAGGCAAACTACCCCACTAAACGTTTTGTTAAAAAACGCCCAGCCAAGGCTTTCTTCAGTAATCACAAGCGCAACATTCGCCGTAATCTGGTACCTGGTCGTGTGTTGATATTGTTGGCTGGACGTCATCAAGGTAAACGTGTGGTGCTATTGAAGGTATTGAGCTCCGGTTTGTTGCTGGTTACAGGCCCATTCGCTCTGAACTCCTGCCCACTCCGTCGCATTTCGCAACGTTTCGTTATTGGAACATCATCGAAGGTGAATTTGGCAGATTTGAAAGTACCAGAGCATTTGAATGATGGGTACTTCCGCCGTTTGAAAATCAAGAAAGATAAGAAATCTGGTGAAGGTGATATTTTTGCTGTCAAAAAGGAACGTTTCCTTCCTAACGAACAACGCAAGAAGGACCAAAAAGAAGTCGATGCCGCAGTATTGAAAGCTATTAAGGCGCATCCAGAAGGAAAATTCTTCAAGAAGTATCTGCAAAATATGTTTGCTTTGCACTCATCGCAATATCCTCATCGTATGCGATTCTAAATATCGCATTAGGGGGAGCATGTATGAATGTTGCAAAAACATTCAAATTTTTTTATAGGATTTCCGTTCTTTTAATTTTAATATTGGTCGACAAAAGCTACAACAAAAATAAACTAATATAAAAATAATTGGAAACAAGGTGTTCATAAATTTTAAGAGATTAGTGATGACGGATTACGGTTTGGCTGCTATTTTTTTACGATTCTATGCATAGTTCTATGCAATTGTTTAATAGAAAGGCGAGTTATGGGAATATCACCATTGATGATAGAACACTTGGAAAATGATAACAAAAACAAAGGTCATAATGGCAGCCCAGTTGGATATTGAAGTCTATTACAAAATCTTCCGGATTTCTTTGTGTTCCTGGGAATTTAGTGGAGTAATTATGATAAGAGAAATGCAGTGCACCTTTTACGTATATTGGATGATGATATAGATGTGACCGACCTTTGCAGATCATGGATTATTTACCAGATCGGCTTTCAAGGGAATTATTACTTTGATCCTCTCGATTCTTTGCCCCATTTCATGTTTTTGTTTTGCTCGCAAACTTAATTTTTGTTAGTTTTACAGATATTGGCAGTCCCTTGTCGAAAAGAAAACAACACAACAGATTGGTTGATCCGGAAAGGGAAACGATATAGATTTTAGTCGCTTTCCACTACCAATGCATCTATAAATGGTTTTCTTTGTTGTTGTTTTTTGATAGGAGGGTGTTTGGCACCGATAATCAAATCTCGAGCTTGTAATAGGGTTTTTGGAAGCCAGATGTGTATGCTAACTACTCTCTATAAGCGTCATTTGTTGAAGTTTTTTTTATAGAATAAAACTTAATTATTGTTCTATAGAATTTTTATTTTAGCATCATTATTACTTGTTCTTGGCTTATATTTATATACAATATGATATAATGACAATATTATCTACAAAACAAACGCCAAGGCGAATTAATACGCCTTGACAAACGCCTTCATAATCAAGCTATAAGTAGCAGCCCCAAAAAAATCGTATAACGAAAACAAATAGCAAAATATACATCTCAGTTAAAGGTTCATTAGTTTATGCTTATTCTAATAGCCACTTTTGAAAATCATGCCCTATGTTAAAGTAGTAAACAATAATAACAGATGATATGGTAACAACAAATAATAAATAAGTTGTTGATACAAAAGATACATCAGAGTCATTATGCCATATTTCTAAAAGTACATTTATTCCAATCCCAAAGCGTTTTTAAACTTGCGCCTTCCCTGTATATACCACATTGTTTCATGATAGGAACGTGGTAATATCTGATGCACTGTCTCATTTGATTTATATGTACTATAAAAGACATTTGTTGTAACTTGGGCGCTACCCCCACCACTCGCGTCCAACACATCAATAACGGTCATTATTTGCAAATAATTCAATTCCGTATACACAATGTAGGATGTTAGTTTTATAAATGATGACACGGGCACAGGTTTCTCAAAACTTATATCACAAATATGTGTTAGTTTGGGACGCCCACCACAATAAATAAAAGCAGCTGTCCAACTATTTTCCAATGCGACGCGCATTAAAAATCCACCAAATACAGTATTGTGTGCATTGCGATTCTCCGGAAATGATGGTATTGTTGTAACCGTACTACATTCGGACATCCAACGTGCATTTGGTGGCAGTGTACGTTTATTCAATTCCATAGTATCGGTATGTGTTGTACGCTTATAAATATCATACATTAGCGATTGTTCGAAATCATTTGGTTCTACTTTGAAAATCGATTGTGCTTGCACCAACTGGCGTCGCTTCTTGCGCTCGTCACCACCAGAAAGTATCTGCCTCTCCTCCTCGGTTGCTGGTGCGATGGGATTCACGGGCGCTGCTCCGGTATTGGTGGCATTACGAGCAGCCATAAGGAATACAGCGCGGGTGATTTTCTTATAAACGCCATGATGCTTTTGTTCTAGCCAAACCGCAATTTCCATTGAACTACGCCCCACCCATGAGACATGACCCGAGAGGCGTATATCCTCTTTGACATCAGTAATTAAATCACTAAATGACACCTTATCGACCAATATGGTGACGAAAGTGTATGGTAAATGTATGTTGGGTGGCAATTGCGGCACTTTCAAATGCTGATGACAAACCCAAACTGAAAAAGATCAAACTTTTAGCTCACTTGCTGTAACTTAATCAAAAGCCATCATTTATATGTCGTCTATTCACCTGCAAAAGCATCCAAATCTTCCATCAAACGACCCATACGCACATTGCCCAAGTGTGATACATAATTGTCTTGCAAACGTAAATCGCTACTAAGTGGAAGCAATGCCGATGTATACGAATCCTGCATAGAACGTGCCGGCAAATCCTCTAGTTTGGGTGTATACTTCAGTAAATGTTCCCTACTTTTAGGTATTGGTTGATAGCCTCTTTCCAAGCCCATACGTCCTATTATTTCGGAGCGCACTGTGGTAGATACATATGAGTAATTTAGTTGGGATTTTAGCAGAAAATATATTAAATTAAACAAATCTCAACCATCATCCATTGTGTACTTTGGTGCTCCGGCATCTTGACCCTTTAAAGCAGTTGCAAATTTCGCAGAACTAAAATGTGTATTAAGTGCATGTCATTGATAAATGTGCGACCTTGAATATAGTATTTTATGTTTATACAAGAAGTAAACATTATACTTACAACAAAGTTGGTTTGGGCAAAAATGTTTGATACAAAAGTGCACGCGCACCCAATTGCAAATTTCTTAGCATCTTTTAATTACAAATGTAATTGGAATAGTGGTCCAATATTTGCTAATTATCTATGTACCTTGTCTTTATCCTAAATACACCTAGTGAAAATTACCGTCATCCCGATATAGTACAAAGAGTCAAGTGGATAAAATTATATCATTTGGGTGAAATTTTCAGAGTTGATATTCCTTGTAGTAGGTAATTTCTCGCACGCATGGTTGCACTTCAGCAGCAAAAAAACTCCATTCTTAGAATTTTTGGGCCCACTCTAATACTCTAAGAAACATCATCAGCAACATTTTAAACACTTGTTTTTAAAACATACATATGGGCATTTTCACAAAAAGGTCAACCACAAGTGCAAAACTCAAACTGTTCCTGAAAACTTTTTGTTGATGAATAATAAATCTCAAATGTTTTTACTTTATAAATATAAAAAAATTTTTATTTTCCTTTAATTTTGAGCCGAAATATACAACGAGTATACAAAATGTACAAAAATCTAACTCTTTTGACCAAATATACCTATTTTATTTCCGTGTTATATTCCCTTATTCAAAGTAATACTATGATGTTTTTATAATTTAAAAGTCTTCTACTCATAGTAACATAATGTTTAACAAGCAGACAGACTTAGTGGAGATCGAATAACGGTAGTTTTTTTTTGATTACTTCTGCTTACATTCGCATGTCGCGTCCGTTACCGAAAAACAGCATTTATTGTTCTCATTAGTGCAAAAAGTGTTGAAGTGTAAATTGCTTTCAGACTTTAAGCAAATAAATTATTTCACTTAAGAAAAGTAGCCATTGACTCTCGGCAAAAGCGATTAATAAAATTTATCGGTGTTTGAAATTCGTCGCGTCCGTTACCACAAACCTTAAATATTAAATAAATTCGTAGAAATTGAACAAGAGTTAAATTTTATAAATGGCAAAAACGGCAAAAGAAACAAGAAAAGCAATAGCAATGAAATATAGAGAGAAAAATAAAAAAAATTTAAATTTATTGAAGTTGCTCGGACCGCCTATTCAATAAAGAAAAAAATTAAAATAGACCATACTAAAAACTAATAACTTTCTTCTTAATTTTGTAAGTCGTTTTTACTATAATGTTACTTGAGTTTTTATTTTCAATAAAATTGAAGTGTTCAAATAAAAAAAATTCTATTTCTTAACTCATGGAAAATTTTGTCGCGTCCGTTATGTCGCGTCCGTATCTCTTCTATACTCAATTAAAAAAAACTAAGAGAAAATTATCACATTTCATAAACCTACGAATATCAGTCATCTGTTCGCATTTATTAACATGTATATTGTATATACATAAAAATCCGTAATTTGCTAAATTTTATATATTTATGAATGCGCCTCAAAAAAACTTCTATTTTTTGTCGCGTCCGTATCACTTTATAATTGCTTATAACTACGCACTTATTCGTAAAAGATCCTCCCCGTATATATTAAACTATAGCACTCCGTCAGCCCTTTAAAACAATATCAACATATGTAAACTTTTACTTTGTCTTCATTGTTTCGGACGCACTTAAAAGCGTGCAAATGTCGCGTCCGTTACCGTGGAAATGCCCATATGTAAGTTGGATTCAGTCGGGATAAGTAAGAGCCTAGCGTATATAGTATGTATATGTATATGTCGAAATAAGAGCGGACTGAATCGTGTCTCTCGCGTAATATATGCCACTTGTTATATTTCTTGTGGAAACCTGTGTTGCCGTTCTCAAATTTCACGTTAAAATAGTAGTCAAATTTCGTATTATTTTTATTTTGAGAACAGCGTACTACCACAAGATAATTGGCTACAAAAAATTTTGTGAGCATTTCTCGAGCGTTTTTTTATATGGAATTTTTGCTTTCCTTGTGATCTGCGTATCGTGCTCAATTACAGTCGCTGCTTACCACCCGTTTTAATTAAAATCTTAACTTAACTTAAAAAAAATTTAAAATGTTGGTCGAATAAAGACAGATTTTAGCTCAAATGATATAAAACAGGGTCCCCTTATGACAAAAAAAATAAGTATGTTGGAGGTATGATGCATTTTTTTATGTTTTACAAGGTTACCCCGTGTCAAAAATTTTATTCACAAACCATAACGTATCTCTGGTAATAAGCAAAAAGCTAAACACAAACCGTAATTTTAAAATGTTAAAATGACGTTTTCGTCAGAATATGAAATCAAACATACATACATACATACTTTATTTCGTCAATACTGTTTATTGCTTGCTTGTTCTATATCTTTCATTGCACTTCGATATATACGCGAACCTTGTATATACCAAAGACTTTCATCATATGTACGCGGGAATATTTGGTGAACTGGTTTCTCTCCTTTATAAACAATATATAAATAATTGGATGTTATTTGTTGGCCCCTAACAGCACACAAAACATCAGCTACTGTTAAGAGCAAAGCATACTCTCCTTCCGTAAACAAGACGTACGATGTTAATTTAATAAAAGATTTCACTGATACGGGCTTCGAGAAGTTAACATCACATATACAAATCAAAGAGGGTTGTGCAGCCAAATAAAAATGTGCGCACGTATATGCAGTTTGAATCATTTGACGCATTAGAAAACCACCAAAAACGGTATGTTGTGAATTGAGATTTTCTGGAAATGGTGCAATTGTCGAGATCGTACTCCATTCGGACATCCAACGTCCGTTCTCGGGTAGTATGCGTTTATTTAACATAATTGACTCTTTGGATTTTGTGAGTTTATGCATTTCAAATATCATTATTTGTTCAGATGCGCTTGGTACGACTGTAAATAGTGATCTAGCGCGGATATCTAAACGTTTCTGTTTGCGATCTTCACCACCTGAAAGAATTTTTTTTTCTTCATCCGTTGCTGGTAATATCGGGTTTACAGGAACTGCAGCGGTATTAGTAGCATTACGTGCAGCCATTAAAAATAGAGCTCGTGTAATTGGCTTGACTTTGTTATTTTCCATATGTTCTACCCAAATAACGATTTCCAACGAACTGCGGCCCACCCACGAAACATGACCGGAGAGTCTAATATCCTTTCTAACATCGGTTTTCTGTTCTAGCACCATCATTTTGTCAGCCATTATTGTGACGAATGTATACGGTATGGCTACGTTTTCGGGCAGTGTTGGTAAGTGCAAATGTTGTAGACAAATCCATGCTGTAAAACGAACATATTTCATGATGAGTAACTTGTAGAAAACTTCAGCTTATTCAAGAGTTTTACGCTTCTAAATTAAATGATTTAAATTTAAATTGGACCAGACATTACCATGTATCTTTAGGGGAACCGTTCTTATTAGAGCTTTCTGAAGTATCCAGAGGTCAGGGCGCCAGCTAAATTCATTATTTCCACGAACCACTTCGTCCCCCGTTTTAGGCATGGAAGGGATTCTCTTGCTTGAGTCCGTATAGGGTATCACAACGGGCCTATCGATGGCCTATGTGTCGGGCTGTTACCTTGGTGTTCCGGCCTAGCCCTCAAAACCTAACCTAACCTACCATGTATCTTAACAAAAATTATATAACATCGAGAGAACAAAATGGTCGATGAGTTATCCCGGTATAGCTTACCCATTCGACAACAAATGACTGTCTCCAGATATAGTTAAAATAAAACGAAGTTATTTGTTCCGACGTTCTGACATAAGATTAAACTGTTGTAGGTAGGTAAGGTAGGGGGTCACGTTTGTGTGAGTACTTTACTTAGAAAAGGTGTTCCAGTATCGGAATGTCACATTAGTACTTATTAGAGTTCATACAAAACTTACCAGCGAAAATATCCATATCCTCAATTATTCTACCAGAGCGTAATGTGCCTTGTGTAGAAGCGTAATGATATTGCAATACTGCATCGCTACTCAAAGGTATGAGAGCAGCTGTGAACGAGTCTTGCATTGAACGTGGCGGTAAGTCTTCTTGTTTTGGTGTGTATTTTAAAAGTTCTTCGCGATTTTCGGGTCCATCATGGTAACCAATAGGTAAACCCATACTTTTCATGTAACATACTTTAACTTCCTCAATAGTTAGTTTTGGAATAGGTGGACTCTCTTTGTTTATGAAGCGCTTCCATATGATTGGTCTGTGTGAAATTTGAGCAATTAACTTTAGTATATGGTAAGAACGTCTTACTTACAACTGTTGAGTGCGTGAATATAAATTATAAAACGTTATGACTTGCTTACGGTTTAAATAATTGCGGTACATTAAGATAAGCTTTATCGCCTGAAAAATATTTTCGACTGTTTTTTTTGAGTTTTAATTTTTTTTGTAAAATGTCATATTTGAAAGCTTGGTTGTCAAGGAAATTGAAGAAATTTTTAGATTTCCGGTTTAATCATAAATCACATACTCCAGGTTCGCCTATGTCCGATCTCTGAAAACTAACTCGCAGATCTATGTTTAATTTGAGAGTCGAGGTCACAGTTCAGTTCTCCCATACGATATTTTCATAATTACCGATACAACCTCGTTATATGTAAGCCTTCTTTTATTGAGGATCCCACCTTTTAACATGGATTAGAGAACTTTTCTGATTTTTGTTTTTGAAGCAGTTATCATTTAATACTAAGCTCAAAATTTACATTTGTATTTCTTATCACATTTAATACATATTTTTTTTTTTAAATTCGTTATACATAATTTATGTACTTTTTAATATTCAACAGTGATAAATAAATTTTTATTTTTATTAAGGATATAAGGAGTAAGATAATTAAATTAAGTACATACCTAAATATTTATGTTTTCGCAAAATTCTTCACAATCCAAAATGCACACTGATACGATTATTGGATTAGTTCGAGGATTTACAAAAGTAAAGTGCTTTAAGATTTTGAAGTTTAACGAAGCCTTTTTGTTCTATGTCCATTATAAATTCAAATAAAAAATATTAGATGTGTATGCATGTTGATATTATAAAAAATGTAAGAACAAGATATGTGCCTATTTGTTGAAAGTGCTCCTTGCTGGATTGAACACTTAACTTGTGAAGATTGAAAATAAAAATTAAAAAAAAATTTCCACATCCAGTAGAAGCTAATAAAGTGGTCTTTATACTTTTAATTGTCTTCTATAATTATTTATGCAAATTGCAAGCCGGATATTTTATGTACGTGGCAACCCTGATTTCACAGCTGTTAGTGGTAGCAGAGTACCGTTATAATCATTCTCTTTGAAAAATTGAATGTAAGAGTATTGTGTAAAAAATTAATTTTGACAGAAGTGGTTTTTGTACTAACTACAAAAAAGTGTAAAAGTCAAAATTATTGGTGAGTGAAATAATGGTAAAGGATAACAATTTATCATGTTGAATTATGTACATATAACCATTGTGTATCAGTACAAGTGTGATATGTTATCTGTCAAACGTTTGACAGGCACTTCAAAATGGAGTTTTTTTCAGTTTTTTGTTTACATCTGAGGCACTTCAGCATGGCGGCTCCTATCTTCTAACGAATGATAGAACGAGATGCAGGATGAATCCAACATAGAATATAAAAAAACAGGTGTTAATTTTTATACCTAGTAGTGCTTCGCACACAAGGTATATTAACTTCATTGGCCTAACGGTAGTATGTAACGGCATTAACGAATCGAGATAGATATTGACTTATGTATATCAAAATGTTCAGGAGGAAAAGAGAAATTGATTGAGCCATGTCCGTCCGTCCGTCCATCCGTCCGTCCGTCCGTCCGTCCGTCTGTGAACACGATAACTTGAGTAAATCTTGAGATATCTCAATGAAATTTGGTATGTAGGTTCCTTTTCACTTATCTCCGAGCGCTATTGAAAATAGGCAAAATCGGTTAAAAGCCACGCCCTCTTTCTATATATATAATATTTTCGAAAATACAAAAAGAGTGATTATTCAGTACATAATACACCTATAAGGATAATATTTGGTATGCACTTTAGCGTTAAGGCAACAAATACATTTTTGAAAAAATTTTTAAAAAGGGGCGTGGTACCGCCCACTTTTGATATAGTCATAAATCAAAAACCGCTCAAGATAGCAAAACAAAATTCAGCACACATATTTATATTAATACAAGCAATATTTCGAAAAAAAATTAGCGAAATCGGGTTAGGTCCACGCCCAATTTTATACGAAAGATTTTGAAAAGGATCATAGATATATTGAATATGCTATAACTTTGCTTAAACTAGCTGTATATCATTTCTATTTCACCTCTGAAGTGTTCGTGGGCAAAGAAAGTCGAAAGCACAAAATTTTTGGAAAATGGGCGTGGCCCCGCCCCTTTATGGGGGATTATTCCACAAAACTTTACATGCCATAACTCCGGTAAAAATTGACTTATTGGAACGATATTTAGAGAAAGTGTTCAACATATAAAGCTAACTCTTTGCTGTAAAAATAAACAAAATCGGTGAACGGACACGCCCACTTTTTGAACACAGTTCTAAAAAATTTCTTCGTAAAATTAAAATCGCGATATTTCCATAATTGTATAAGTTATTTAAATAAGATTTTACACACATAATAAGCTTTTTAACCAAAACTAAACTGTATACAAATTTTGTGGATTTTGGTGAAGTAGGCGTGGCGCCGCCCACTTTTTAGCATAAAAGCTCTGCTATTTTCAAAAGCGATTGCTTGGAATTTGAAGAATACATTTCAATGAAATTTTGTGAGATACTTTCCAATAGTATGTAGTATACTCCTGCCAAAAATTACGCAAATCGAATAACAAACAAGCAAGATTTACGGGCAAGTAGTTAACACTCTACTGCCTTTTTTTTATTAATTTTTTTTATTTTCATACCTTTCATGAACATGAGGAAAGGTATTTATATTTTGTTATTTAGTAATAGTTTAATTTACCACTCACAACAGAAGTGTTTTTATCGAAAACAATCAGTTGCCTTTATAACAAATTTTCAGTTATTAAAATAGGCCTGAGTAAATTAGGATACCAAAACAGATCACTACTAGGTATTTAATGTTCGGTTACACCCGAACTTAGACTTCCTTACTAGTTTTTTTTAATTTTGACGTCTATGCTTAAGATATCACACTTGACATGGTACACAATGCATATAACCCTACACGACACTGCGGAAAGATCAATCGGTTTTTTCATACTGCAACTGCAAATCTGATGGCCGTTCTATGCCCTGATTACCCCTTCCTTTCGAATGACGGCTCACCTGAAGGTCAGCTATGTATTGGACAAAAATCATAACCTGCCTAAAGCGAAGTGGCCTGTTAAGAGGTAAGCCCGTCTAGAGGCGGGGTAGGGTGTACAGCCTTGGGAAGAATAATATGAACCGTTTTGGAAATCTCACTTTAAATTCGAGTTTGTCGCTTCCTTGTATTTAAATACATAGTCGTGGCCATACCATATGCTGTAACCATAACTATTGTTAGCGATTATTGGTGCCATAACCATAAACAGCTGACAATTCCCGACAGTGGATAGTAAACTTCCTCATCAACAACAAATTCCTTGCACTTCGCGGTATGATAGATAGCAATCAGCTGATATGATAGCAATCAGCTGTTTATGGATATGGCAGAAAAACCAAAATTTAATTGGTTGGCTATTGTATGGTTTTGGCGTTAGCGTTATGGTATGTCACCATTAACAGATTACATTGATTCCCATAATTTTGGTTGGGTCAGCTGTTTTATATGCATATGGCTAAGCCACCATTAACAGTGGCCTTACACATTTTTATTGATACTTATGACACCTTTAATTAAATTTTACGATGAATTGACTGTTTGATAATTTTAAATTTTTTTCAAATTTTCTATGGGCTTAAACAGTTTATTACATTAATTAAAGTACAGTGCACTCGCGAAAACTCGAACACACGATAACTCGAACATTCGGAAACTTGAACATTTTTTTTTCTCCATTGACTACTTTAAAACTCGAACAAAATGTAGCTACTCTAAAACTCGAACAATTATTTTCTTTTTTTCATGGAAAAACATGTTAGAAACTGTCGTTTTGCATGTGCTGTAACGGCCGATATTCAAATTTGTGTCGTTATGTGAGTCTTTTGTTTCATTCTAAGGCGCCGCACTGGCTAGGTTTCGTGCTATTTACGGAACTTTTCTTTTAAGTTGATTGATATTTGTCAGTGATACACGGGATTTTGCGCGGTTAGGATCAAATTTATTTGCGTGTTATAATGGGACGAAAACTAAATGTTTTAAGTTTAGCAAAAAAGGCTGTATTGAATGCGATAGAAAAAAAGAAACATCAAACCAAAATCACTGCTTTTTTTTCTAATACATAATTTGTAAACAACATTCATATTTGCTAGCATTTTTTATTAAATAAACTGGCAATGAACTACAAGACATCAAACCACTCCTCCACCTCTTTGATTAATAATACCATAAAATTGGACAGGGTATAAAAACTGTTAAAAAGAATACATATATCGATTAAAAATACATAACGTTCGAAAACTCGAACATTTCGATAACTCGGACAGGGCTGGTTTTCATTAGTTCGAGTTTTCGCGAGTGCACTGTATTCCCAAAAGAATTACTATAGCCAGCAACGTACGAGTTCGTAATCAGTACATTTATTAAAGATTTTATAAATTAGCAATAAATTGTTTAAAGTTTAAAATATGATTTCTGTAGTGTTGAAATGAAAATGAAAATTCGAAATAGTAAGTTAATTAACTATTATATTACAACGATCTTAGAATATATATGCTACTTAGGTAACGTTTATACATATTTAGTTGCTTTACGTGGCCTAGCGAGACCTTTCTTTTAAAATTGCCTACTTACATACATACATATAATACATAACATAACTTAATTAACATAGCAACATTGTCTATTCTTCGTTCTTATAAATTATGTATTATTTAAATATTCTTGTGTGCTACATTTATTATTAGTTTCTTTTAAACGTATTTTGTTAAAACCATATAGCATACTTTGTGTGTGTGTGTGTTTTATTTTTTTTTGACTTAAGCAATTTGAGTTGATTTTGTGAGAATGCGCTTAGAGATATTCATAAAATACGATCCAATAAATTGCGTTCAGACCAGCGAAGAGCGCAGGAAAGAGCACTCTTGATGTACGATCAATATAAATGGCTCTCTTAAGGCGTTCCTGTTGTGGCGTAAGTTTTGGCTTTGGCGGTTCGGGTTCTGCTGGTGGTGGCGGTGGTGGTGGTGCAATAGTGGGTGTTAATATGATGCGCGATTCTTGACGCGGTAACCAAGGACCATCGGCATCGAGTGGTGGACGTACCACACGACGTGTGTGCACAACCTAATGAGCATAAGAAAGTAAGAACGATATTGAAATTATTAAAATAAAAATCGATAGTAACGATAACTAAAACTAAAATTTAAGATTCCTTGATAACTATGTTACATATATGTATCCATAAATTTGTACTCACCCTCCTATTTTTGGTCATCTCATCGAAAATCTTTTCAATTTTTTCAATCTTTTCATCATGCACCACTTTAGCTGGTGTCACAGGCGGCACGGGCGCTGTCGCTGGAGGTTTTTCTGGTTCCTTTTTGGCACCTTCCGGCACTGGTTTTGGCGGATAAGCCATTGGTTTTGGTATTGGTGTATCACTTAGTACAATATTTATTAAGCAATATTCCATTAATGCCATAAAAACGAAAACCGTACAAACGGACATGAATGCATCGACCGCCTTTAGATAGGAAACAGGCGGTAGAGATGATTGTGATTTGGCATGTTGTGTTGATAATGTTAGTAGCGATGTGACACCGAGCGTTACACGCGCTGGCGCTGCTTCTGGTTTAATCCAAAATGAGACCCACGACATTATAACAATCATACAAGTGGGTATATAAGTATTAAAGACATAATAGACTAAACGACGTTTGAGCGTGAATACCACCTCAAGACAAGTAAAATTACCCGTGGAGTAGACTTGTGTGCAATCTAGGAAAAAAGTGAAAATTGTTTTTTTTTTTATTAATTTCACTGTGGCATGAAAGCGTTTGTTAAATATTTTGAGGTTATTGGCAGCATTATTGGATGATGCCACCTTTCTAAACAAACAATTATGAGATGCAAAATTTCTTTAAATTCTTTATAGTTTTACAAAAAACTCTTAAATATGTTGTTTTGGCTTTTGTTGCATTTTTTTGTAATATCTATAATCTACCGACATGGTGAATTTCTTACCAGCTGTTTGATTGTGTATCAGTGCTACTTGAGGCAATTCGATATTTTCATCAACCACCAAAGGCGTCGTAGGATCCCATTGGAAGATCATATCATCTGTGGTGTGTGACACTAATTTAAAATGAAATAAGAAATCGAAATGAATTTAATTTTATTAAAAATGACAAACTTCATCAAACTTACAACTCTCCATTTGTAATTTGCATTCTTGTGTGTCATGCGGATAGATGGCAAAATTCATGATGCACGACAATTTCAATGTTAACTTCACCATATAAAGTATGGTTTTATCTTTGTACAACCACATGTAATGATTAGGAATTGTCATTGTTTGAAAAGTAACCGATTTGGCATTTTTAAAGAATGAATCCGGACGCCACATATTCTTCAACCAATCCACCTCGAGTAATCTATATTCTTGTGTCATATTCTCAGGCAAACGTAATCGATGATCTTTCCATGTTTGTGCGAAGAAAACATCAGCAACATATGTCATAGAATTCTCATCAATAGAATCGAGTCCCATAACGGTGACATGAAAATAAACAATTGTTGGCTGTCCATCTTTTTTGGGTGGACGCATTTTATCATAACGTTTGATGTCTTCGGGTAAAATGTCTGTTATCGCTAAACTTTGTCTATGTTGAGGAGTGAGCAGAAATATTGTTTGTTGGTATATTACAAGTTTGTGTGAAAGTAAATCAAAACTTACTGATATTCGCCCGTTGTGAATTTCTCTAAGCATATTGAGAATATTACTAAAAGGAAAACTTGATATTCCATTACTGAAACGAAAAAGAAGAGTGAAATGTATAAAGAGTAATTCAACTGCAAGTCGTAACTAACTAAAAGTGTGATTTGGTAAAGAAAAAAAAAAAAAAATAAGTAATCTAGTATAAAATTTTAAGCCACATATTCATAAAAAAAAGCTCTTCTAATTTAAAGTTTTGCATGGAAATGTCATTTTAAAAAGCTTTATAAAACAATTTTATTTTTTTATAAATCAGGGAGGTAAGTGTTGCAGTCTTAGCTCAATAATTTCGATTAAGCCTAAAAATTGTATGAGAGAATTCGATGTTGGCTTCAATAAGATTTTTCGTTAGGAAAACAGTAAGCGCTGTCTTCTGCTGTGTCGATAGTGACATTTTGACGTTTGAGCTTGTTCCGTTGACTTTGTTAAATGTCACTTCGAATAACTTTGTAAATCATATTTGGTGGATATACTCGATTTTTTAATAGGCTGGCGATTTTCCGTATGCCATGAAAATTGTTTTAGTTATAGACAGCTAGAAATTGAGGAGAATTTTTTTGCAGAATTTCCCAAAAAATTTTGAAGTTTGAAGTTTGAAGTTTTGTGGCCCAGTCAATGTATGTATGTAAGTTGATATTGATTTTCCTGTATGGGCACTTCACAAATTATTAGCATAACACAAAAGATGAAAGCAGCATACGGTTACATTACAGACGAGCTAATTTTTTGTTTGAATTATAACGATTAAGACGTGAAACAGAGCACATTTGGAGAAAATTTTCTATTTTTCAAGCAGGAAAACAGACCCTGAAAACCGCAAACTGTATCAATTTAGATTTAAAAGATAAAAACCAAATTTTTAAGTAAATGTTTTTGTGTACGGACATAACAATAAAAAATTTAGAAACTTTCCTCATGTTTATAAAAAATAAAATTGGTTTATTAAGTTTTTTTAAAATAACATTTTCGTAAAAAATTTGGATTATAAGAGTTTCATGAACTTTTTTTTATTTTTTTTGAATAATGGAGTTTATGTTTTCACTGTTTTTTCTTTTATCGATTAATTCATTGCATTAATTGTATGTACTTCCAATTAATAATTTGATATATTAATCGAGTAATAATTTTTCTTTTGCCATCCCTACTTAAGGCCCGTTTAGGCAGCTTGGAGTACTACTGCAACAACAACAAATACAGCTTTCTTACTAATATTGAGGTAGTTAATATTATATACTACTCTCACATCAATTCTGTGTTGCTTTTATTACAACAATTTTAGCATTAAATAACAAACTATTTCCATTCAAAAAAATAAAAAAAACTTAATTTTCCATATTTCCCCCATTTAATATGCTATTTAAATTCCATAAGCTATAAGCTTGTTTTCACAGTCAAGGTGAAGTAAAAATAAAAATATATATGTATAAATAACTAAATCAATGAAATACAGCAAGAAAACAAAACATATAACCTTAAATTATGGCAAAACAAAAATATCAAAGTCGGCGCCAATACCTTTACAATCCTATCAACTTGTGTCACTGACAATGACAATCGAAATACAAAACGAAAACAACAACAACAACAAAAAATCTTTAAAACCGCAGGAACTCACGAACAATGCGTGATTACCTTGACGGCGGTATACACATATTTTGTTTTTCGCTGATCGTACGTCACATTTCCTGAAATAGCATCAAGCCGAGTAGAGTACCCGCTTGGCGTTGACTTTTGTACCCGACGTAAGTTTGTAAATGTATGCAGGTGCATTTTTATAAATAAAAACGAAAATAAATATGTAAGGGGGGGAAAAAAATAAAATAAATGCAAAATGAAAAGCCCAACCTAGCGCATCTTCCTTACCGCCATGAGCTGTAGCATGACAAGGTTTGAGCTTTGCACTAGACCTTCCCGCGCAGATGCGACGGTCACAATAGAGACTTAATTTACAATTAAAACCACTCAAGTGAAGTGGTCGGCATAAGTACTTGTGTGCGCTTTTATGGAACATTGCCACAAGTTCGACGTTGGCATGAGCAATGCATTACACACATTCTTGTCTCGGAGGTCGATTTGTGTAAGTGTTAGGGTCGTTGTCTAACGTCAACATGTTAGCAACATCGATTAGGTATTTAAGAGTAAATGTAACGACTTTTAAAAATATAAACGAAAGGCGAGGACATTGAAGAAACCTATGTATCTTGAGCACATTAGAGCGACCATGGCGTATGAGTAACATTTATGCAAAACGAGTGAAATTTTTAAAGCTTCTTTAATACCATAGATTGTCATTTTGTTTCCGCATTACAATGTGTACTACAATAAAAAAAATGAAACCATATGCTGTCATAGTGACATATAGTAGTATTCTATGATATTGGCCATGGTACAAATATATAAATATATTCTTCTTCTTCACCGTCTTTGTCACGATTTGACATAAGCTGTGTTTGTGACATTTTTCTTTTGCAAATGTGCTACCGTATTTTTCAACCAAAAACGAACTAATTTTTAATAATTTTTTTTTTTTATTTAGTTTTTATATTTAAAAAACAATTGAACTTAATAACTAATCCAAATTGTGGGATTTTGCTTTTAATTTATTTTTACAAGTTATCGGGACCTATATACATATGTATATATATATATGGCGCGATATACAACAGTTATATCATCAACCTCCTAGGAGATTTTTGCGCCGAGCTTCTCTTCCAATTTGTGGTGTGCCGTTTTGAAAAATTTTTTCCTACAAATTGGCGGGACCTACGGTTTTTCGCAGACTCCGAACGGCATCTACAAAGCAGATGAATTTTTGCTGAGAAGCCTTTCATGGCAGAAATACACTCGGAGAGTTTGCCAAACCACTGCCGAGGGGCGACCCCGTTTTGAAAAAAAAGTTTCAAACCACTTTTTGATGTAACCTGTACCAGGGCTCGAACCCGGACCTTTGGTGTGGTAGGCCGACAACACTACCTCCACACCACGGTGGCCGCGAACCTCGGGACCTATAGGTTTCAATAATATAAAGCTTCTTTAAGTTTTGGCGTAATACGAGTTTGTAAATATTCTACTTCAGAACTCATATTTTTTTCATTTATTCAAAAAATCCCCTTAAATATTATAAAAGTAACCAAACCATTTTTTTGTAAGATGGCAACGGTCTTGGAACAAATGACAAATGATGTGAATACCAGCAAACACAGTTTATGTCATAGTGGAAATACCTGGATCTTCTTGTACCATGATTTTGACTAAATCAAACTTAATAAAATTTAATTCAAGTAAAAAAAGCAAATATTCAGCAAGAAACTGGTTTTTAGTTTTGCTACATCTCTTTAAAACTTGGTATGCAATTTCTATAATAATTATTTACAAATTCTGTTTAAAAATTCAATCACAAAAATGTGCCGATTCAGTAAATAAGCCACCTTAATGACCAAATTTTGTGAAAGTGTGAAATTTAATTTTTTTCTTATAAATTCTTGAAAATGGTGTTACCACTGCCCAAACTAAATTTTTTTTTAAATTGAAAACTCAAATTTTGACTAATGTAATGTGCTGCTTCTATACTAATGCACTCCATTGTACATATACATACTAAGCATCTGGTAAAAAAAATGTTACTCATACGCCATGTCATACCGTGTTTCGAGCACTTCATTCAAAACCATTCAACTTATTTTTAGATTTTTATTTTTTACAAATTGTCGGGAACTTTATGGTTTTTGCCGATTCCGATCGTTATTTGCAAAGATGAAATTTTTGGATGAGAAGCTTTTTCAAGGTGGATATACACCAGGAAGATTGCTGAACACTGCCTGCAGACGAAAAAATATCAAGATTTACTGGAGCTAAGCCGCGATAAAAAACGTTAAAAATATCCTTTTTTATATATAAAAGGAGTATGAAAAAATATTTTTTAATAAAAAGCAAAATGAATAAAAGCCTAAAACAATTTATTATTTTTTATTTTAGTGCTAGAAAGGGATATAGTTTTTAAATTAAATGCCAAAATTTAAAATTTCCCTCGATAAGTGCAGACAATAATTGTTTTTCGGAAAGCGTTTTGACGGCTGAGTAGGAAGTCCGCCTATTTCCAAATATTTAAAAAAAAAACTCCCTACTTCAGAAATTGTTTGAAAAAATCCATACTTCAGATTTTTTTTCCAATAAGACCCTATTTGTAAATTGGTTTGAAGAACGTCCTATCTCAAAATGAATTGCAAAAACCCCCTATCTGAACGAAAATGTCATACATTTTCAGCTGAGATAGTTCGTTTTTGAATCGAATATAAAAAAAAGTTTATAATAGGGCGTTAATGGAAAAAATTCTGAATTGAGGCGTTTATTAAAAATATTTTGAAACAGATCGATCATCCACTAAGCCGTCGATTTTCAAATAATTAAATTATGCTCTAAATATTTGTGATGCGACGTAGATTAGCGGGTGGAGCACTCGACTCACGTTGTTTCGAATTTTGTCTACTGACACAATTTTAAATATTTTTGCTTGTGAGGCATTTTTAGTTTGAAATTGCACCTTGTTTTTAGCACACAAATCTTCTCGAAGACTTGACTAGTTACTTGAAATGTTAGGTTAGGTTTAAATTTAGTCTAAAAGTTTTTTATCGTGTATTAAGTTGTAATAATTAATTGTCATTTGAGTGCATTTAGGTTAGTGTCGAATCTACGCTCCAGTTTATTTTAATTCAGAAAGTTATAATTAAAAATATGAAAATTTAATTTAAAGTTTAGATTTTTCATATCAATTAAAAAAAATTTGAGCTCCGATTTTTATTAAATTCTTTTTTTGCATTTAACTCTACTAAAAGGCTCTCCATACTGCCTCTGGCAATAATTTTTTTTTTTATAACGCGAACTTACCTAATTAAATTGAGTTTGGTATTTTTTTTTTAAATACTTTAATTGAAATATGTGAAGCTTTCGTTTAGCCAATTTCCAAAAGCCACTATCACAAGAAACAACTTTTTTTTTCTCTCACAATTCAGACATGCTGCGAATGTTCGGGAAAACACTTGAAATCTGCGCCGTTATAATTATGTAACACATTACACACACATCAGTGCTTCAGACACTTAAATATTAAATTTCGTGTTAAACTTGCAGGTATCTTCGGCATTTTTTTTTTGTTTTTGCGTTTAAATAGTTATCAATTTTTTTTGTTTATCAATTGCTGTTAAATATATAATTTATTTTTTTATTTTTCTAGAACATATGCACACTTTACTTGTTTTATATTATTTTTTTTTTTGTTGTATGTTGCACTACTTTGCTTGGTATTTCACTTTTTTGCACGTCTAAACAAGTTGAACATCCGCCGTTGACTGACAGTTATAACATTAAGATTTGAATTTAAACTTAGCTAATGTGCAAGCTGAGATATGCAGCAGCCGCCAATGCTTGGTGGGAGCAGCAGCAGCATCTCAAATATTGGCAGCAGCGCTCATATAATAAACGCATGGTGCTCATTACTGCGCTGCATCAATGCCGTAGGGTGCTGAAGCTTCTATTCATTGGAAATTGTATGGGTGGGCCGATGGGCAATTGACTGATGAGATATGTGCTGCTGCAGCTGTTATATACATACATATGTAAGTACGTTGTAGTTGTTGTTGTTGTTTTAGTTATTCAGCAATTGTGAGCTGAAAAATTAGTTTAATCTCTGATATTTCGCTGAATTTTTTACTTCCGTTCTTGCTTTTGTGCGCATAGCTCGTGCTGCATGGAGGGGTTTAAATGTGTGCTTGTAGTTGTGTGATTGTGTGTGTGTTGCGGAAAGCGAAAGTCGAAAACGGTTAAAAACAAACGATTTACGTGCGTTGACGAGTAAGGATTCGGCGCAATGAAATAACTTAAAATAAGTTAGCACTAAAAACTTTTCAAAAGCTATTTTTTGAGTTAATTTTAGAATCAAACACAGTCATAAAAAGAAAAAGGGGCAACGCTAAAAATGCAAAAAAAATGTGGCAACACTAAAAACGCAAAAAATTCGTTTTTGTAGTTTTGACTGCTGCAAGTAAATTACCAAAAAAAAATACTCTAACATATATGTAATTAGCATAATTATGCGCTATAATTAGTTATCAATATACATGCATGTACATATGTATATATGAAGAACATACATATGTACATACATATATTACTTGCTGCTACATCGCATTCACTTAACATAAATTCTTTAAGTACTTTGACATTGCCTAATCCTGTCGTCATTATTCTCTGTAGTGCCACTTGAGCAATGCTTGCTGCAGTCATCTTTTTTACATTGTTGTTGTTGTTACTGCTACCGTTATACATAGTGCTTCCTTTTCAATAGATTTGTTGTTGTTGTTCTTGTTGTTTGTACACTTGTTTGCTTGCTTTCAATGTTAAAAATGATTTGCTTCGGCATAAATTATCGATTGATTCTTAAAGTGCTGCTTCAAGTTGCGCTCAAACATACACTCATACACACACACACACACATACATGATCATATTCTTACACATACACACACACACAACTAATTTCGCAAAAATATAGCGCACTCATCGTTGTAGTACATTTAAAATTAGCAAACGTAAAACAGCTGTACGCGTATGTCGATTAATTGAAAGGAAGACCTCTATACTGACATATGTACATATGTATGTACATACTCAACTATTTTTATAGTTTTGAATAAAAAAATGAAATTTATGATCAATAAAGGTGTTTAAATGTCTAGTTATAATTCTGGTATAGTCCAATTATTTTTTCATGATAACTAACTTCAATTAGAAACAGCTGTGAAAACACCATCCTACAAGACGCTTTTGATGTATACATCAGATTTTTCATATCGCTGCTACAAATCTGATGGACGATTTGTTCGACGCCCTAATTTTCCCCTCATGTGAAGCACAGCTGCCCTGTTGTGCAAACACCAAAGCCTTCTCCACATAATCTTTCTAATTAGCGATCTCGAATTTCCTTTACTGCCCCCGAATTCGGAAATGTGGATCAGATGTAACCATAGCAAATGTAACCAATCACGTTGCAACGAAATAAATCAACGAAAATCTCTCAATTTAACTGTGCTGGCAATACCTCCATGCGACACATACATACTCGTAGCTCTCGGTTAAATCAATTCGTGTAATTATTAACGCGATCTTTGAGCATTGAAAAATGCAAATAAGTAGATTATGTAGATATTTATATTATTTAAAAGTTAGAATTTAACAAAAACCTACTCATTAATCAATTAAATTAATAGAGCAGCTTAATATAATTGATTTTTAATTTTAATCCAGATTTAACAGGTCTACTGTTCACCCTTCAGCTTGTTTCCTCAACTCTTTGGAGCTCTCTTAATAGCCTGGGTTCAAGTTCGGGTATCCACTGGATCGCCTTCTACTTTTATTGCCGTTTATCGTCCAGCTTGCCATTAAACACAGCCTACCAAGGAACCATAAGTGCTTCGGTAACTTTTCTCTAGAACATCGATCTTCTTAAGATTGTACTCTAGCTATCTCCTCCAACATCTAGAAACGTTACTTTAATTAATAGGCCCGGATTATAACATGCCTGCATATACATACATACAGTTATCATCGGGACGGGCAGCAGTAAGTATTTTATCTGCATTAACCCTTTAACTCCCCTTGGGGATTGTATACACTGTATCTAAAACATATGTATCTATTCATATGTGGTTTGAACTAAGCACGGATTTAGTTTCTTTTTATTGTTTGAAATCATTGATTGGCAATTCTGTAAGTGTTTAAAGTTTTTCCAAGTAATTGGCTCGTTATAGTTGAAATTTGAAGAGTGTACTCAAAGAATCCGCAAAGGGACACTTTACTGTCAAGGATATTTATTAGCGCTTTCGTTTCATGTTAAATCAAGGCGCAAAGGGATTTTGGTAACTTTTTGGTGCATTGTCATTGTGGAGGCGATGAGCAATTATTAGGGTGAAGCAATAACAAGGAATGAATATTATTTTTGATGTAAATCGGGGACAGCAGAACATCTATGAATTGAAGCATAATTATGCCATTATTAAATTTTGATGAAATTTTTTACAATTCTTCTAAGCATTGCCAATTGCTTTGGTTCCTCCATAACCATCAATAACATTAATAGTAATTAATATATATGTTTTTTTCAATGATCAATTAAATTTGTGGGTATTAAACATAAATAATAATCATTAGTTGATTAATAAAACAAACAACAAAAAATAATCATGATTAATGGCTATTAAAAAAATAATCAAAAATAATTAAAAATAAATAAAAATAAATGTTCATTAAATAAATAATCAAAAATAATTAAAAAAAATTTGCATATTTTTTAATTAAAAACAATCATATGATTAAAAACAATCAAGTGATTGAAATTAATCGAACATTTAAAATTAATCAAAGTTAAAACTAATCAAAAAATTTAAAGTAATCAAACAGATAAATAATTAAATTTAATTATTAGATTATTTACAATTATTTAATTATTTCCAATTATTATTTTATTTATTTTTAATTCATACAGATTATTTATTTAACAATATTAATTAATTTTCTCGTATCACCATTTACAACATCAAAGAGTAAATGGAAAAAATACAGGAAATAAATAGAATTAATCAAGAAAATCATTGAAATACCTTAAACAATTTAATCATAGAATTAAAGTCAATCAAAAATAATCATTTAATTACGTCATTTATATTAATCACATAGCTAAAAATAACCAAATTAATTGACATTGGTCAAATATTCATATCAAAAATACAATTAAACGGCATTAAAAATAAGCAGAAATGTTTGTATTAATCATGCAATTAAAAGGAATTAATTAGTTAATTTCTTTAAATTAATTAATCATTAAAATGGTGCTGCTACTGGCAATTAATCATCAAACAATTTTGCTGCAATTGGGCCCAATTTGTTCTATCGGCCAAAAAACCAAACAACGAATTAAACCAAAGTCCTTGTTGTTTTTATTATTTGAAAAGTTGCGGTATATTTATATGCATGAACATATGTATATACAACGAAATGCTAGGAATTCCCAATTGAAGTTACTTTCCCACTCGCGTCGTCATGGCCTTGGTGGGTAGCATAACATTTTAAATATTAACCTTGCGATTGAAAAACTTATTTTTATTTGACAAAAATTTACTTTGCTTAAATTGCAAGGTCATTTGACGCTAAGTACTCATTTAGACTTGTTTGTTGTTGTTACATTTTTAAAAGAGAAAAAAATAAATCTTAAATTTACCTCATTAAAATGGAACTTATGAAATTAATAGCTTCGTATACAGAGCGTTTGCAACAGCAGCGCTTGCCACTTTGGTGCGTTTCAAGCAAACCTGGTGCTTTATTCATATATGCCATAGTTAATTAAATTAAAAATAATTTTTACTCAGTTTTTTTTAGCTCTTATTAATATACTCATAAGCATTTTTAATTGATATCTGTTATTAAAATATATCGGTTTAATCCCAAATGACCATATGCGTAAAAGTAGGTATTTTGAGTCAATTTGTTGGGGGATTTAAATATTTCTGAGCGGTAAAAGGGATCCTAAAATTTAATTTGCACTTGTAGTAATATATTGATGAAAACTTCTTTTGATTCGATACAGCGAGTTGCGAGTGATGCGCGATCAAACATTCAGACAGACAGAGAAATATTTTAAAAGCTATTGTTATGGCTCAATTGCTCATTTTCACCGCCTCCCGGTGACACTAACCGGACTGTATTTGACGTAAATCGTTTAAAGCACTAAATGGATTTTATGCGAGTGGCCCTTACTTTTGGACCACAAATAAAAAATAAAAAATGTGTGGCAACCATGGCAGCACTGTAGAATTAAGTAAATAAAAATAGCATACTTACAGGCGCAAGAGTGTATAACATTTTCACGCGCATGGCAGACTGAGACTCATCAACTTTCAGACACATACATACGTACCTAACGATTGTCGACTCGTGGCGACATCATATCACATCACATTTCCACATTTACAGTAATGCAATTTAATCATCAGCATTATCGTTTACATTATTATTACCCCTACAAGCTTTGCTTTGCTACAGATACCATTGCAAAAGTGCATTTGCACTGGTTTATGAGTCTCACAACAGCTTTGCCTCGACTGCACACGTATACACTAAGGACCAACACACATACACATTTACATTTATAAAAATATGATGATTTACAAACATTGCTTGATGCATGCAGCCATAGCGCATTTACGTCAAACACTTTTGTGGCAACTTTAAGACAACAAGTACCGCACTTAACCTCATCTTTAGAAATCGGCGCTATGGAAAAAAAGAGAAAGAGTGAAATAAAAAAAAAAAATGATAATAAAAAAAAATTTTGTTCCCAAACAGCAAGGCACTAACAAGTCTTTTTTTTGTTATTGTACAGCCATAAGTACTCAAGCTGCTGCTGCTGCCGTTGCTGTTGCTGTTGCTGGTGACGCGCCGTATTCCTTTCAAAAGATGATAAGTGGTTCCTTACCACATTCACATTAAGCTAGCCAACCATTTGCGCACTCTTGCCAAACCCCCTCACTATTATTACCATCTTCAGTAGTCAGTCTACTCGAGTCACTTTAATTTCATACAAAATTATTGCTGTATATTTATTTGTGTTAGTTACCTTCGACTTTCATATTTAATTTGTTTCTCTTTTTAAGCATCACATTCACGCTGCTTTTACTTTCTATTTTTAATTTAATATATCTATGTATATAAATATGTATGTACATATGTACTAATACTTGTGTGTTTGTGTTTATATAAGTACTATGTATGTATATTTTCTATTTAATTACTAAAGTTTCAGATTCGCACTTAAATGATTTTGAATGGTCGTGTTGTCTATAGGTGAGCGAGTAAGCTAGTGATGGGCGCGCTGTTGCGGAATCTAGAAGCTTCTAAAAATTTCACTTTTTAAATGCAAAAGCAAAACAAACCACTTTTGGTTAGATGCAGATAAACATTGTATACCCAATGGCGTTCAAGCCAAATGCATGTAAAATGAGAGCGGAAAGCCGATCGATTCAGTGTCCTGAGTGTGAACTAAGTCGCTCAATTCGTTCAGTCACTAGACCGTTAAGTACCAGTGTTGCCAGTGCAATAAAAAAGAAGTAACCGAAAATAAAATAATTAATTACCAAAAAACTACCATTTTATAAAAACTCAGCTAGGGATGGTAAAAGAAAATACAACAAAATATAACTCCATAGAAGAGAGAAGCTCTTTTTCATAGCCACGATAAATTTTTCAAGTAAAAATATTAATTTTTTTGTTGTTATTTAAGCTAGTTTTTGTGGAATGCCATTCTATCAGCATTTGCTTGATATTTTACCTTAAACCAAGGGCGGATCCACTGGGGGGTTCGGATCCAAACACCCACCTTCCCTCTTTGGAATCCAAAAAGAACTTTTCAGGAAATGTGAATGAAAGATGTACTCGAAATTGTATACAAAATTTGGATCCCATGGAAAAAAATTACCAAACACGTTTTAAAAAAAATTACCTATTTTGTTTAAAAATAATCAAAACGGCAACACTGTTCAGTACTCAGCCAATGCCAATTTTTAGAGAGAAACTAATATTGAATAACTTAAGCTGTTTTGCCAAACCAATGTTGTTATTGTTTGTTGCAACAGGAGCGCTTTAACTACAACATTCACTGAAAGAGGTTTATAATATTTGAACGAAGTAGTCTGAAATGATCGAATGAACTAGTTCGATAACAAATATCGATACAAAATTATTAGTGAATGGAAAAATGGTCTATAATATCCTACATTCTTATTATCTATCTTCCAATTGTTGTTAGTAAATTCAACTACTGGTTATATACTTACATATGTACATATGTACTCTACTTCAAACTATATATAAGTATCTTTATAAACCACGAATAGCAAATCCAAAATTAGTGGTTGAGGTGATAGTCAACAAATAAATAACAGGGGTGGGGTGCAAGCTTTTTATTTCCTCGAAGCAGAATGCTACAAATACAAGATAATAATGCCGTGCAAAGTATATAATTTTATAATGTATATTAGACTGAGCCAAAAAATTTCCTAAATAAATATTCAGAGTGACAAAAAAAGGAAAAAAATGAATTCAATATGAAAATTTTCGTCCGCTTGGACATTCCAGAGCAATCAATCATGAAACAATGCTATGCTTTTCTGATATCAAATTTTTAGTTTGGAAATTCGTTGAAATTCAAAAAGTCAAAGAAAAAAGTTCCTAAATCGGATGGCTTAGAAATCAAGTGTTCAACTTTTTTTAAATAATTTTTACAACTCTAATTACTACAGGGATTAAAAATTACTGTCCCATCAACATAGTAAAATTAAAATAAACTTTTCTCTGATGAGTGAAGTTAGCAACTTCCGAAATGGATCTATAAGAAAAGCTATGGCGGTTGTCTCTAAATTTTTCCTCTTCAATTCAACAAAAAACTTTTAATAATTAACAAAAAATTATTAAGAAACAAAAAAAAAACAACAATAATTTTTCGCTGCAGAAAAAATTATTAATAGGTCTATAGCTCGTACCGAACCAGGAAACTTTTACTTACTTAAAAATAATTCTCAAATAAACATCATTTTAACATTTTAAAATTACGGTTTGTGTCTATGGTTGTGCTTGTGACATCGTTTACTCTAAAGTTGAGTTTGGCTTCTTGGCTTCTTACCAGACATAGGCTATGGTTTGTGAATAAAATAGTTGACATACATAGGTTGACGATGTAAAACATAAAAATTCGATCCTGAGATATGTGGCGTGGGATAAGTTAAAATGAGACGACTCTTGAAGCAAGAAAATTTAATGATGAGTTGTAAGAGCTTTAAAAAGCGGGGATGGGTAGCTCCTTAAAAAAGAAATTTGACATCATATTTCTATAAAAAAAAAATATTGCTACGCAGGGGCTTGCCACCTAATTGCATTTTGTGGTGTATTTGTATATACGATTTATCTCGAAAACGACATTTTATGTCTACTACAATCAAAGCTCTCTTACTTAAGTGTAGGCAGTAAGGATGTTTTTACAAGGATGCCACTCATTTGACATTATTTAAATAGAAAAAATTTTAATATTTTTATCAAAAAACGTGATTTGCGATGCACATTTCAATTTTCCTTTCGTCCTTCACGATTCCATGAGTAATAAGCAATTTTAGCCGATATAAAAAGCCTTTGATACAAAAACAAAACGTTAACCTACATTTACATTACGGAAGTAATTTATGAATGAATAAGCATACATACATATATGGGAAATAACAATTCAAAGGGAGTTTTCAAAACACACACATACATGCTGACTTAGGGAGAATACTTACATGTGTGTAGGTGTAGGAATACACATTCGAATACTAATATGAAAGCGGTGTAGGACACGGCCAGCAAAAATTCATCAATTCATTCATAACTAAAAGAGGACATTGAACTTTTGGCCTTACACAGGTACTTACATACATATAAGTACCTAATCCTTCTAATTCGTAAAGAGGGGTGTTAGTTATCAATGAATATATGAGCGGTAAAATAATAATAAAACAAGTCGAATACCTTTTCGTACTAAGGCATGAATGAGTAATTCCCAAATAAAGTTAGCTAACTGTTAAGTATGTGTAGAAAGAGAGAGAGAGAGCGAGTGCTGTTTTCTCATGATGTACATTTTAACCCAATAAACATTTAGACTTGAGTCGGATATTCATTGAGTCATAAGTACTCATGTTCATAAGTACTTACATTCATGAGTACTCACATTCACAAGTACTCACATTCATGAGTACTCACATTCAGAAGTACTCATATTCATAAGTACTCACATTCACAAGTACTCACATTCATAAGTACTCACATCCATGAGTACTCACATTCACAAGTACTCACATTCATAAGTACTCACATTCCAAAGTACTTGGACTCATAAGTACTCACATTCATAAGTACTCACATTCCTAAGTACTCACATTCACAAGTTCTCATATTCATGAGTACTCACATTCACAAGTACTTGTACTCATAAGTACTCACATTCAGAGGACTCATATTCATAAGTACTCACCATTCACAAGTACTCATATTCATAAGTACTCACATTCATAAGTACTCACATTCACAAGTACTCACATTCACAAGTACTCACATTCATAAGTACTCATATTCATAAGTACTCATATTCATAAGTACTCACATTCATGAGTACTCACATGCACAAGTACTTGTACTCATAAGTACTTACATTTACAAGTACTCACATTCATAAGTACTCACATTCACAAGTACTTCTACTCATAAGTACTCACATTCATAAGAGCTCATATTCATAGGTACTCCTATTCATAAGTACTCACATTCATAAGTACTTCTACTCATAAGTACTCACATTCACGAGTACTCACATTCACAAGTACTCCTATTCATAAGTACTCATATTCATAAGTACTCACATTCACAAGTACTCACATTCATAAGTACTCCTATTCATAAGTACTCACATTCATGAGTACTCACATTCGTAAGTACTCATATTCATAAGTACTCACATGCATGAGTACTCACATTCACAAGTACTTGTACTCATAAGTACTCACATTCATAAGTACTCACATTCACAATTACTCATATTCATAAGTACTCACATTCACAAGAACTCACATTCATAAGTACTCACATTCACAATTACTCATATTCATAAGTACTCACATTCATAAGTACTCACATTCACAAGTACTCACATTTATAAGTACTCACATTCACAAGTACTCACATTCATAAGTACTCACATTCACAAGTACTTCTACTCATAAGTACTCACATTCATAAGAACTCATATTCATAAGTACTCCTATTCATAAGTACTCACATTCATAAGTACTCATATTCATAAGTACTCACATTCATGAGTACTCACATTTATAAGTACTCACATTCAAAAGTACTCATATTCATAAGCACTCACATTTATAAGTACATACTCATCCTGATATTACTCATATTCATAATTACTAATAGGTTTGTTCGACGAGAATACATTTTCAGTAAAGAGCAGTGCTTGATGTTGCATATTAACTGGAGAATTTTAAATTTTATCTAAAATTAGAGAAATGTGTCTTCAATGTTTATTGGGTATACTCGAGTCAAGTTGATTGAATGAAGTAAAGTATTAGAAAATAATTTTTGTTTATTCTGTTGTGTGGTTGATAGCAACAGGCTGTGTCGGCGGTGGTGGTGGTGGTGCATTTAGGCCGGCGTTAATAAACCACCCTCAGATGTGCTGCCGTTACATTTGTGCCACCCACACGCGTTTGTTGACAAACAAATGCGCAACACGTGCTGCTCCATAGAGGGAAATTTGTTTACATTCTTTGTAATTGTGCAGTTTCTGAGTAAGTGGTGGGTTTTTTTTGTTTTCACACAAGTATTGCTCGTTTGTGGAGCGCAAGCGTATAAAAACAACACCACTAGTCAAATGCAAAATGTCAAAGCTGTCAGTGGTATATTTTACCTGTAGTAAAAAGTATAAGCATTGCGAAAGTAGACCAGTTTCTGTAGGGAGATTTTAGTAGCGAAATTAATTCATACAAAAATATAATAATGTAGAAGCTGTTGCCGTAATTGTAAAGCAGACTTCGCATAACATATTGTTATTTGCATAACATAGACTTTTTTAAACATTATGTTACATAAAAGTTATTCACGCAGTTTTCTTATATTACACTACTTTGCGAACACGCTATTAAAAATCGATAACATTATGAACAAATAAAAGACATCACTATATTCTAAGCAACCGGCCAAATCGCACACATTTTTCTTCTTTCTAAGAGCAAATATGTTACAGTAATTGAATAGCTCAGCATCATCGATTGTGGGATATGGTTCACCATGTTTCCTATGGTGTTGCTTAATTACTACATGCAAAAATGCGTTACTACTCTCTTACTACTTGAACGACGGTCAATACAATTTCAAAATTGCATAATCGTAGTCTAGTTCAAAAAAATAAAAATAAAACTAGTTCCTTACTAGTTTCAAGTTATGCCTGCAGGGTTGCTTAACATATCATATGTGGGTGTATGACAGCGCTTAAGAAGTGAAAGGCATTGCAAGAATATCGATTTTTTTGCAGACCGTCAATAATTTCAATATAACAAGAAGCGTATGGTTGAAAAAGTGAAAATAAATTAAATATTTAGATTAAAATGTATAAATAAAATAACTAGAACCAAAACAAAAAAGGAGCTACTAAATAATTGCACAAATTAATAAGACTGAAAACGGTGAAAATATAAAAGTCTACTTTCAGGCGTCTGAACACAGTCAACGCTAAATAGCACAAATTGGTTGTTTGAATCTTTTAATTTTTTTTTAATTTTTATGCATTTTGTAATTAGTAATTGTAATTAAAATTGTTATACTGCACATACATAAGAGCAAACAGCTGATTAGCATAGAAGAGTCACATTTAGAGTCCCAGCAAAATGATTAAAATGCGACCATATGTGCCATCAAATCGTATCGCTGTACGCGACTCCATCGATGAGGAGATCAGTGACGATGTCGATGATGACGTCTTTATTAAGGATGCGCGCACAGCAAAAGTGAGTAAATAAAAGCACAAAAATACGCTTCTCATTTCTCCTTTAATTTTCCTACTCTTCCCCTTTAACTACACCTTCACATTTCTAATCCACAAAAGTTAATATAATTTCCACAAAAATTTGAATTTCCAGTCCTGTTAAAAACTTAAACTTAAATACATACTTTATTAATATATTCATACTTTAAATGCATTTCTTATTAAAATTTCACATCAAAAAAAAAAAAAATTCAATTCGCGAAATCGCCCCAATAGATTAGAAATGTTGCTGTAACACAAATTTTGGTCAAAATTTTTTTTTTATTTAAGTTTTATTTTTTGATAAAAATGTTATTGCATATATTGTTATGTATATCAATTTGTATGAAAATTCCGGTGCGCTAATAAAACAAATAAAATTTTCTTTCTCTTTCTCTCCAACCACTACCATTTAGTTAAACGAAGAGAAGGGTCTGAAGCGTCCTCTCATGGCGCCACGTCGTAAAAATGGCAAAATGCATAATTCAGTGCCGATCATGAAAAAGCATCGTCGTTGTTGGCGTTGTTGTGAACCATTTTGTTATGGCCTAGCCGCACTTACCGTACTCGTTGCCTTGATTAGCCTAGCAGCGCTCATTTTGACAATGTTTCCTATACCATTGCAACGCATCAAAGTATGGTTGCGTCGTGATCCCAATGCGAGCGCAATGCCAAATTATGCCGATGCTGGCCAAATGCCATCATCTTATGGTAGCAGCATGGGTACAGAGTTTGTACCGTGTACACAAATTAGTGTCCAACGCATTTGGACGCGTACTTTTCCACGCATGAATAGCGAGAGTCCGGTGCGTAAGGCTGATTTGAATGGTGATGATGTGGAGGATATTATATTCGGTTTTGGTGTGGGTGAGTTTACTCAGTGTTGAAAATGTATTATTTTTTTTTTATCGATTTCTTTTTTCTCAGATGACAACATTCAATATGAAGGTTTTACATTGCCCAAGTGTAAATCATCTCAAGGTGATGATGAGGTGCCTTGTGAAGGTGGCGTAATTGCTTTGGATGGCATTACGGGAAATTTAATCTGGCAAACGTGGAGTGTTGCAAATGTTTTCTCTTTACTCTGTACGCTGGATATTGATCGTGATGGTTATCCGGATTGTGTGGCTGCGGGCCGATTGGGTGTAAGTATTGTCAAACATACTATCTTCTTTGCAGTGGTTAGGTTAGGTTGAATGGCAAGGCTGCTAAGGGACGGTATTATAGGACACTTGATGGTCCGTTGTGCTAGGCATTAAAGACCCTGGCGTTCATGATACCTTGCCATATAGCAGGAGAGGTGTGCCAAAATTGACAAAGAGATAGAGCTAACATTCTCCAATCATTACACCACACATTAGCTTTGCTTAACTTCTAATCAAATTTTTTTCCAACAGATGATATTCGCTATTAATGGGCGCAATGGCAATAACATTTGGGAATTTCGTGAGCTAGAAGTAGAAACAAATTCGCCTATCGTAATGGATCTGTATACCATTAATATCGTACGTGATTTAGATGGTGATGAAATATCTGAAATACTCGCAGCACATTTAGAGGAACGTGAAGAATCCAAGGCGGGACACATCAAAGTGATATCCGGCAAAACGGGCAAAATAATACGCACCATACCGACACCATTCAAAGAGGAAGTCTTCGTACCGCTACAAGTATTAACCAAAGAAGATGGCACTGAGTTGCTTATGATCATTACCGGTGGACAAAATACACCAGGTGGCATTTACACTATACGACTGTTATCGCTTATGCAATATACCAGCGAAAAACAATTCACACCGCTCTTTAAAAGTAAACATTCTGGTGTAATGGTGCCAGCGGTGATTACCGATATTACGGGTGATCATATATCGGATATTGTGGCATCCTCATTCAATTCGACTGTATATGCTTTTGATGGACATAATTTTAGTATGTTATGGAATTATACATTTCCGGCGAGTGAGAGTGTGAGCGCAATTGTGCCGGGACATTTCAATCATGATAACGTAACGGATTTTATGGTGAAATACAACACTGGTCCCGGTTTTCCAGTATATTATTATTCACAAACGACTGTTTTGGATGGTAAAACTGGCAAACCATTGCTCAATACGATGATGACCGATTCGGGTGGTTCAAATAGTTTGTTGGGTGGCGTTTCAATATCGCAAACTTTTGGTGGTGATTTCTTTTTGCATTGGCAAATGCAGTGTCGTAATAAATACGATGCCAAGGATGCATACGAGTTTATACCAGGTAAATTGAACATTTTCAGTGCATTTCGTGGTTTTTGTATATTGAGCGTGTTTACTTTTTAGATAGCGATATCATACTGCAATCACGTGCGGACACGTGTCGCTTACGTTATAATACCTCATCTGTACTCAAGTTATATGCGATTGCGCGTCATATGGAACCGCCAGGTGCAGTGATTTTCAGCATAGGTGAGTTTTAGGTTAAGCTTGGTTTCATAAAATTTGTAACTAAAAAATTCGCTCTTCTCAAAGACGACATCGAAATTCATCTCAATCACACACAGCGTCCACAATATGCTAAACAGACTGCTAAATCACCGTTGAAGCATCCGAAATTATTAAAAAAACTGTTAGCTGTTAATCGTGATGAGCTTTTGAAAAAAATCGCTGCAGGCGCTGATATCGATAACTTACAGCGTGCAACAAAACATCAATACCCAACACACTTTAAAGAGAGTACGCTAAGAAATCCAACGCTTGATCAGGAAGCTTTGCAAGAAATGTTAACAAATAATGAAATAGTTGCCGAAAATGCTTACGATATCGCCAAACAAAATAGCTATCCCGGCTACTTTGGTTATGCCACTAATGGCAATGCACAATTGCGAGAACCGGTAATTAATTTTCCATTATTTCTGTTACTGCCTTGGGTCACTATTGGGTATAAATTTGGGGCGGCTTCAAGGGGAGAAGTTTTCGGGATCCGCCACTGAACCCGAACCTAAGATTATTTTATTTATCCCTACTAGTTGCTTAATCATTTATTGATTTCTTCTCAGCCAAAAGATTACGAAGCTGAAATAGCAGCACGTGATGACTACGACGCAGCCTACCCGGACAACGAAGTAGTACAACCCATACTGCAAAATGAGCACGCCATACGCTTACGCACAAAATATCCCGGAAATCGTGATGTACGCAGTGACATTACATTCTTCGAAGATGAACCAAATGCTACACAAACTGTACCCACCGGTGGTGTACCACAAAATAGTTTAGATAAGCAGGAACCGCTTAGTTTGTGGGATCTTGAAATGGAGAAAGAAGAGCGTGATGCCATCAAAGAGTCACACAAATATGATTACTCTTCAACGAATGAGGATACAATACAAAAAAGTAAACGTAGTCGACCAAAACGTGTCGATATGGTGCAAAGTCGAACGCCAGAACAAACCGAAACAACAACGAGCTCAACTTCAACAACGTCGGGTGGTGGTGAATCGGATGAATATTTTTTAGCTTCCATATCATCGACAGGTGTACTAATGAAATCATTGAATAGCACACGTTCAACGGTGGATTTCGCTTTCGTACTGAATATACGCGAATCGGAAACATATCCACCACTCTTCTTGCCACAAGATCTGAACTGTGTGGAGGAGAAGATAAGCGCATATAAAAGTGAGTATACGTGATTTTTCTACTTGGCAACGCTTAATTCATTGTTTCTTCCCAATTCCGACCAATTAGGCACTTTGGACAATCTACGCATATTGCGCAAACAATTCCTCAAACAATGTTTAAGTGAACGTCTAGTGAATGTGACGCCGCATGTGCCACTGTACGAATCTCAGTTGATTGTGACACGAATAAGCATAACGTGTACGTGTCGTGCGCTACAAACGGGCGAGGTGTGCTCCGAACTTGATGATATAGAAATGCAGCATTGGACAGAGTATATGGGTAATGGTGGGCATGGTTACTATGCTAATTAGATTAAGTTGGGGATTAGAAAGGGCCGTCGAGAGAAGAGTACTGTCAATACTGCTTAGCCATGGTCGGGCGCGCTAAGCCTTCTGGGCTTCGGAACAATTGCCCCGAGTGCCTCCCTCTCGGCGGGCCTAGGATAAGCTAAACGCAGGCTAGGTGTAGTGGGCTATGAAAAAGTATTTTCTGCGCAAGTCCTAGGTCTAAACTATTTTGAGACAATTTTTTTTTTTTTACAAAATTTTCTTTTTTGGTGCCAAAGCTGTTTTTTCCTCTAAAAAGTTAACATTTCGATGTAAATTGTATGTATTTATGTATTTTAATTTTAAAATCTCATTCATTCATCTACTAAGTAAAAATAAAATACAAAATAAAAAGTTTTAAAATATGAATTGTATAATTTGAATCACTCAAAGACAGAGTTAGTGACATAACATAATCCCAAAAACAAAAATTTAGATTATGTCACTGCAGTGTGATTGAAGGCTGGGTGTCGTATTCTTAGTGAAAATGCGGCATAAATCTACGATAAGGGACATTAGAGTTTTATCTACTTAAGCATGATCCTAAAATAAATAAATAAATTATTTTCATGTCTGTCATAATCAACTTAAAACACCGTTTATATCTGAGGCGGAATTTAACTAACATTTCAAAATCACGGTTTGTGTCTATGGTTGTTTGTGATATCGCTTACATCAAACTTGAGTTTGGCTGTTATTGCTTATTGCCAGAGCTTTGCTATGATTTGTGATTAAATAGTTGATACAGGGTGACCTAGAAAAACATAAACAAATTCTTCATACCACCAATTAAATTTTTTTTCATTCATTTGAGCTAAAATCTTTGTTTAATATAACTATGATTGATTAACATTTCAAATGTATTCTTTAATTAAGAAATTAATAAATTTGCAAAACTTTTCTCATTCCCATTCGGTACAGAATTAAACTCTAGAATTATTATATGCTTTGTTTGGCTTCAAAGGAATTTATGTTGTTTTATGCAGGCACAAAGGAATGGATGTTGTTTTATGCAGGCAAACAAAATACAAATTTTGAAAAGAACGTCGACGGGATTCACACTGAACTGAACTGATTGTATCTTTTTATTTCTATTTCAAAGCGAAAAAGTCGAGTAGACACTTCAATTGAAGAAGCTATGTATTGCACTTAAATCCGAACCACTCAAGAGCATAGTCATGACATCCAGGAGTAAATAGTCCGTTATATCCCGGATTCATACAAAACGCAAAAGGCATTACATCCTTCAATCTTGAAACAATTATACCCGGTAGCTTTCTTAACCATTGTGAACAGCTTTTCTTAAAAGGCCAATTCACCACATTTTGACAGCCGACAGCAGCGACGTCGACAGAAGCAGAGCTTAGCAATTTATAAATTAGGCGACAGCGAAAAATTACAGAAAATTATCACTTTTCTTATAATTTACAGATGTTTTGTTAATAAATAGAGCGATAAGGTAGAAAAAATAGCTCGTGAAGATGGGTATCTTGGAGAAGATTTCGGAGATTGAAAAGGAAATTGCGCGTACGCAAAAGAATAAAGGTAAGAAAGTTCTGAAATGGCAAGAGTGCATGGTAGTCGTGCCGCAAAAGACATGCTCCGGTGGCAGATATATGTATTTGTTGGTGTCGTCGACCAATTGCTTGGAGGTTAACTTTTACTTATAAGTAAATAAAATTGATTTTCTAAGGAGGCTCACATTGGTGATTGGTGTGTTGAGGTTCTAACATCATTGAACTTAGCTTTTCCGAAATATCGAACCATAAGCAGTAAGGGCAAAAAAATATCTAGAACGTTTCAAGCCGAGGTTGAAGCAATATCAAATGGGATGGGATGGTCGTATTAGACAGGGTGTTAAAAGGGGCCGAATCCAACCGGTCTGACACAACCTTGATGGTATCTAAATGTGCCAGCAAGGCCTATCATTTCGGTTTATACCCCTGCTGGTTAGGGGTTGAGGAGACTAAAATTAACTGTTTCGACAACGGCGAAAATTTGTTATAATTCTAGAGCTTCTGAAATGCCCAAGTGGATATTAATGAAGTTTAACTTTAAACACTGCCACTCCCAAAGCAGTGCTAATTATTTTTCCTTCTAACCAGCTAAATTACTGATAATTTGTTGTTATTTTCTAGCTACCGAATACCATTTGGGTTTATTGAAAGCAAAGCTTGCTAAGTATCGCTCCCAATTGCTGGAACCTGCAAAAAAAGGTGAAAAGGGTGATGGTTTCGATGTGCTTAAAAGTGGTGATGCACGTGTAGCATTGATCGGCTTCCCTTCAGTGGGTAAATCTACATTGCTCTCTACATTGACTAAAACCGAATCGGAGGCGGCCAATTATGAATTCACAACGCTCACCTGTATTCCAGGAGTAATTGAATACCATGGTGCCAATATACAGTTGCTCGATTTGCCTGGAATTATTGAAGGTGCTGCGCAGGTATATCATATTTTCAAACTTTTTTTTTGTATTATTGCTTTCTAATTAATTGGCTTTTCCGTGGAAAAAATCTAGGGTAAAGGTCGTGGTCGTCAAGTAATTGCTGTAGCGCGTACTGCCGATTTAGTTATCATGATGTTGGATGCTACCAAACCAAATGTGCATCGTGATTTGCTTGAACGTGAATTGGAATCAGTTGGCATACGATTAAACAAACGTAAACCAAATATTTATTTCAAGCAAAAAAAAGGTGGTGGTCTGAGTTTCAACTCAACATGTGCTTTATCGCGTTGCAATGAGAAAATGGTGCAGACTATTTTGCATTCATTTAAAATTTTCAATGCGGAAGTATTGTTTCGCGAAGACTGCACTGAGGATGAATTTATTGATGTAGTAACAGCAAATCGTGTATATTTACCCTGCTTGTATGTGTATAATAAAATTGATCAAATCGCAATTGAAGAAGTCGATCGGTTAGCGCGTGAACCAAATTCCATTGTTGTCAGTTGCAATATGAAACTCAATTTGGATTACCTTTTAGAGGCCTTATGGGAGGCGCTACAACTCATACGCGTTTATACAAAAAAGCCAGGTGCTCCACCAGATTTTGATGATGGTCTAATTTTAAGAAAGGTGAGCTGACTTATTTAAAAAAAATAGTATGCTTTAATATGATATACATTTCGTGTATTCATTTAACTACAGGGCGTTACCGTCGAACATGTTTGCCATGCCATACATCGTACTTTGGCTGCGCAGTTTAAATATGCGCTTGTTTGGGGCACTTCAACGAAATATTCACCACAACGTGTTGGCATATCGCACATTATGGCCGATGAAGATGTTATTCAAGTTATTAAGAAGTAATGAAATTATGGCACTAAATACTGCGTTAAGATTATGTTAACTGTTGCTAATTGGCAAATTGTAGGCCTTCCCTTGAAATCTTTAAAATTACTTTTAATATTCAATATATATATATATTATACAATCAAAAGAACGTTGATAATGAAATCGCCGAAGCCTAAAATACAACTTGTATAAGTGATATGCTTTTGAAAAAATTATATTATAAAATATGTCTTGAGTGCTAGCACCTATGGATGTAAAAAATTCTGTGAAAAATATCGGTAGGAACATTCGCTTGCTAAATAGAAAAAAAAAAAACAAAGTTGCTAATTTGTTCATGTATATTTTGAATTTAATACATACATATAACTAACTAAGCGAGTGTACAGTTGTGTTCATTTTTGGAAGATATTTTTAAAGCTGTGACCCGAGCCCTGCGAATCACCTCGATGTTAGTTTTGTAGATGAGAGCCGAGGACTGACTTTGAGAGGGGTTTGGCGAGTAATGTTGTTAAGAGTGGCGCGGATAGGGCCTCATGGTACTCCCGGCAAAGCACTGACTGTTTCTTGTAGGATACCGTAAATACTGTAGAAAGAGGGAAGGAACTCAGGAGTAAGGTTGGTATGATCTTAAAGGTGTGCCGTGGCAAACAAAAAGCAAGCCTTGCTATGAACATTCCAGCTGTATGCACCGGAATTACTCTAGCACTTGAACTCTTTAAGTTAAAAACCTTATACTACTTTGTCAGCTCCCGTCTTGTAAATGCCGTCATTCAGGCACAACCATCACAACACGAGCGCATAATTCTCATCATCACTCATTTAGGGCCAGTAATAAACCCTTTTATGATTCCATGATATTCAGGTAGAGCAGATTTTTTCAAAAAATTTTTGAATTGCATTATTTATTTAGATTCATATGCACAAAAATGACTTCAAAACTAGTTCGTAGCCCTATTCCGAATACCAATAAAAGTTGTTAGTTACAAAAATTTTTCAAAAATTACTTGTACAACCGAATTAATAAATTTACTTATTTTTTAAGAATTTATAAAACATACTTATTTCATTTGCCACCCGTAGAAGCTCCTGTTCCACTACCAGCTGCCGCAGCCGAAGCATTATTAAAACTCTTACCAAATGCATTCATCGCAGAAATATTGGAAAATGGTGTCGGGCCACATGTGATATTCGTAGTGTCATGTTTACTATCCGGATTGTCAATTTTAGCAAATACATTTGTGGTGTCACGCAAACGATATTTACGCAGGTTAAGGAATTGTTCCTTTTGTGTTTCAACTTTTTGATGCAGTTCATGTAAACGACCCGCCAGCGAAATGAAACTTTCGTTAATTTGCCGAAACCCACGTTTTAGATCATCAGGGGACACGGTTTGTGGATTTGTTAGCGAATGCATATGATGTTCGGTGAGTGCAATTTGCTGCCGAAAGTTAATTAGATCTTGTTCATATTTCGCCACCAAACTTTGAAAGAATTGAAAAGGTGCAGTGTTCTCAAATTGTAGGCCGGCTGGTGTATCTTGTGTACGTTGAGCCATTTCCACAGCTTGTATTGTTTTAGAGGTTTCTTTACGTAGCAGTTTTATTTGCTTATAATTTGTGTTAACCGAGTTAGAAATTTCTTGAAGAGCCCATTGTATATTGCTGATTTCATTGGATACATTAGAGAGCTTAGAAGTGGATGTACGTCCAATGTCTGACGAGAGTGTCTTTTGGCCCTTGATGTGTGACTTAAGCGCATCTACAGTTTTGGCAATCTCATCCGGCACACGTGTCTCCTTTACCTAAGTAAAATAGAAATTTCCAAGTTATATGTACATTTTTCAATAGTATTTACGGTTTAAATCCACTTACCTTCACACTATCTTGCTTTAAGTCGCCTGCTTTTGGTTGCGTTGCACTTACATCCACTCCACCTAAACCAATGAATGGCGTATTTGAAGCAGTGGTCGATGTTGTCGTAGGCTTCCAAAGTCCACCGGACGCCACTGATGTTGTTGTCGTACCAAAATTCAAACTAGCTGAAGTGGTTGTGCCCCCTGGTTTTCCGAATGACAGACCACCACCCAATCCACCGAGCGTTGGTGCGGCAGATGTCATTGTTGTTGTTGCACCCCCGAGTCCACCAAAACTAAATGATGGCGCCGCGCTTGTTGCAGCTGTAGTAGATGTTGCTCCTACACCGCCAAAGTTAAAACCAGGTGCAGCGCTACTTGTTGCTGTTGCCCCAAAAGCTGGAGCTGTATTTGCGGCAGCACCGAATGTGGGTGCCACTGCCGCAGTTGGTGCTCCTCCGAAAGCAGGCGCTGCTGCGCTGGCACCAAAAGTTGGCGCTACAGCTGCCACTGTTTGTGAAGTCGCACCGAAAGTTGGCGCTTGTGAAGCTGCTGTTGCTCCAAAAGCCGGTGCTGCCGCTCCGAACGCTGGTGCTGCGGTTGCGGATGGCGCACCAAACGCGGGTGTGGCGCCAGCACCGAAAGCAGGTGTTGCTGTGGCACCGAATGCTGTTGTGTTTGTTGGAGCTCCTGCGGCGGGTGCAGCAAAGTTGAAGGCCGCAGGCTGCTGCTGTGACGGGTTTCCAAATGAGAATCCAGACATGCTGAATGAATACAAAACTATTTAATTTTAATTCTTAGATTAATTCAATACAATTTTATATATTTTTGGCACTTATTTAAATAGTTTCATAGCTTTTTGAGATTTTTTAACTTTTCGCGCGACTATTTCATCAACTATAGGTAGTTTGACAGTTCGAAGCGAGCAGCTGGCATGCACAGCTGGTGTTGCCACATATTACCTAATTCAACAAATTTTGCAATTTCACCACAGAAAGTTAAGGGTGACCATAAGTGCAAAATGCGAAAACACTGAAAAATCCTCATTTATATAAAAACGGTGACCTTTATATGATGATGTTTTAGGAGGGCCGACGGGAAATAATATCTAAATCAAGATAATAACTGAAGAACAATTCAAGTTCGAATTATACACATAACAATTTTCAATACTCTTCAACATTTTATTGAAAAATTAATAATACTAAAAATCGCAGAATGTTTTCAAGTTTCAAAATAAAAAGAGATTCAACTCAATAGAAACCGATCAAAAATTCAACACAAACTAAAACTAAAAATATTCACCAATATATACAAATTTTTATCAAACTGTGGGGAAATTTTATTAAAAATATTGAAAACAAATTAGATGGTAGCACCGTTATTTTAACTTTCTCTTTGAGCTTAGAAACTTGAATTGTAAATCAAAAAGCTGTAGTTTTTCCTGTTTCTTAATTAAGTTATTTTCTGGGTAACTGCATACAATGTGCATACACGTGATGAAAAGTTTTTAAGTCAAGTTAAGTGCAAGGGCCGCTTTTATAAAAACCGGTAGCCGTCAAACGGAATTTAATTCACGCAGTTTGTATGGTTTGCTGTCAAAAATGGCGCTTAGTTTAAGCTAATTCGAGCACGGTACCAAAGCCCCCTTTTACACCTTTAATTGCATTAATTTCTTTTCAAAAATTTCAACTTCTATTTTATAGGCCAATGCAACAATAACAGATGATAATAGATATGGTTAAGTGACATTGTTATTTCAATGGAGTTCTGGTTATGGAAGTTCATCTACAGCTTAGCTTTAAAGTGTACCAATGAAAAAAAAAAAAAAAAAAATGGCTGCTGCAATTAAGGTAAGGTGAGAAAAATTGCCATAAAAAACACATACAATTATTACAGAAATCTTCCACTCTCTGTCCATTTCTGGCTACCAGACAGCCAAGGTTTATAAATACAGGTTGCGTCGTCAGAAGGTTCGTGTGTTTGCTGTTGTTGTTGAAATTTTGTTTCAGATGTCAAAAGTTTGTCAAATCGCATTGGTTTGTTTACAAATAAACAGAAGCAAAATAGAAATATTTTTCAAATTATATCATATTATTCTTTTTTTGTTGAATAATATGTAATATATCCATACATTGAACGCAAAGAAGTTGGACCACGTATTTGCTAGACCATTTTTGGTAAATTAAGTGAACACCGCCTTAAAGTTGCAGGCTTTGCATTCCAAAAGCAAATTAAGTGAAGACTGAAGTTGCAGCCTTGTTAAGCTTCCTTTAGTGCACATTCAGGAGCTGTACATAGCATGTCGTGGTTCCCCAAGTCTAATCTGGTTGCTTCGGCTGGCAAGGATCGTAAGGTCAAAGGTTGGGAACCAAAAATTCATGGAGTATCGTGAGTTTGAATGTTTGAACAAAATATCTGTTGGATTTGACAAAAATTTGACATTTGAAAATCAATAAAAAGCAGAAAAAAGTAGAAAAAAAAATTAAACAGCTGTTCATTTGGCGTCACCTGTCTTACTTCACGATGCCAGACAGCCAGTTAAAATTTTTGTCAGTCTTTATCTTTAGAGCTTACTGAAAAGCATGAAAAAAATTTAAAAAAAGCCAATCAATAACATTATAATGAATTCATTAAGGGGTTACTAATTCTCTTTAATAACAATTTTTATTGCCAACGACCAAAAAACGCATAAAATAAAGAACGCTTAATCTCTTTAGTTTAGCGGTGTGTTGCTTCCAAGCAATTGTGCACTCATGCCGCATGCTAAGACGGAAAAGGAACTGCGCTCTTGCTACATAAATACATACATACATACATATAACCTTCTACCGCTATAAACAAAAGGAAATATGTATAAAAATTCGAAGAGTCGAGAAGAAGATGCGATAAATAAATCCTTTCATCATGTTTGAAAAGCATTTAACTCGCTCATCTGAATTTTCACGCCAACAAACAAAAGATGTCCTTCGTAATCAAACAACCATGCAAAACTTGGCTTAGGTACATACTTGCTACCAAAAATATAAAAATGAACTTGCATACAAAATTTCTTGCCACATTTTAGGCATTCAAAAGCTTTCCTTCATGGCCATCAAACAGTACAATGACAAAGGCTTGATACGCCTTGCCATTATGCGCAAGCATTTGAGCGCGAATAACGCCCCATTACAAAGTAACAAAGATTATTATTTTGTAAAATATTCTTTATGTATTTGGTGTTGTACAAAACGCCTAAAATGCTGCAACGAAAATTTCAAGGAATTAAGTGCTAAGTTAACGGGTAATTGTGGGCGTTGAGTTGGTTTTATGACTATATTATTATTATTATTTATGAGCTGAAATATATCATAAGACGAAGATTTTTATGTTGGAAATATGAATGCGTTGAAATGAAAATGGATTCTTGTTTGTGCGGAAAAGTTTAGTGATGATAAGGGTAATGCTAAAACAATTGTTGAATATACAAAAGACGTGGTGCATGCAGTGAACCGGTGAATGTTGTAATTTGAAATTTGTAAGAAAAGCGTGTTTGTGGCATAACTTAAAGTTGTAAAGGCTACTACTAATCGGATTAAAAACATACATACATATATATAATCATATAACGAGATTATTGGCATACGACAAAATTTATTTATCAGGAGACCGATTCTATATTAGATTGGGCCAGCAAGTATATAAAAGCTTTGTTCGCATACCAAACTTGCAAAAAGTGTTAGTAATGTGAGAATGACTTAAAACTCTTTCGAAACGCAAAAAGTGTCAACCGCACAGGAGTCAGTAAAAACTTGCAACAAGAGCAACTGTTTCCATGTCATCTTTGGCTTCCAATTTGATTGATTAAAAATTCAAATTTTAAATTTTTGCTGTTGCTTTCCCTTGTCACGATCAGCTGTTTCCCCCTTTTAAAGTTTTATGGAGTAAAATTCCCACAGTAAAAACTTGTAGCTCGCTCTGTCCATGAAATGTCAAAATGCGCTCCTCGCTGCAAGTGTTTTGGGCAAACGAACACTTTCTCAGTAAAAATTTTAATGTATCCGAGCAAAGCTAAAATTGACATTAGGAATGTAAGGATGTTTAGATCTCAAAATTCGTGTTAGCTCATTTTGTCGTTACAGAACGCAGTCAACAAAGAAATAAAAAAATTTGAAAAATTTTGCACGAAATATTTTTATAAATAAGTCACAAATTTAATTTTTATTAACATATTTTGTATAACAAATATCTCGCAGATATAAGAAGAAATTCCCTGCATTTTTGACGTTTGTAAACACTGGCATCAAAGAATCCCGAGATTGAAATCGCTTTTATTCACAGTTTGATGTTATAAATAGACTTAAACCGTCTGTGGATTTAGCACTGCAAGCATTCTAAAGCTAATTGTACAAATTCTGCCTTCTTTGTAGAATTCCATACCTCTCTATCAAAATTTTTTGCCGAGCGTCGATGAATGAATCGCCCCCAATATCACTTTTGCTGTTGAATTGTGTTATGAAATACTCGATATCCTATTTAGATTATTTTAATATGAACACATGCAAACGTACATATGTGGAATTTGTATTAAATATAGCATTTGTTGTCATTAATATCCTACCATTTCACTATCTCCACGCAAATATAACGGCTCATTAAAGAGCTACCAGCACAAATGCGTCGCATTTCGATTGTTTCTGCTCAGCCATTGGTTTTTAGTGCTTACTTATTGTTCTTTCAATGTTTCGTTGAACATAATAATCGTTACAATTTCATATCGATTGTAACGACTGGATATGGTTGGTATGCATTTAACTCCTAAAGAAACATTTGTGCGGATGTAAACATAAATATCTGTAAAAAATGTATGTAGGTCTGTTAATAGTCCTGCCAAAGGCTAAGCAATATAGTCATTTATGCACAACAAAAACAATCATATATGAAATATTAATACTTAGATAAAGCTAAATATGTATATTAGGGTGCTTTTTGAAGCGACTACTTTTCTTCGACCACATAAAAAAATCTTCCACCAAAAGAGAGATCTCTTAATTTGAATTCCAAGTAGATGGTAAATTAAATTGACATTGAGAAAGCTTCGAGAGTTATGTTGTAAAAAACAGAAACAACTGCAATTCAAGTAAAAAATGGTACAGAAAGATGAGTGTCATAATATCAATTGGAGTTATGGCACCATTGAGTTGCAATACTCAAAAAACTTTAGAAATCTTCTTCTTCTTCTTCTTTAAATGGCCATCTAACCGCCTGAGCGATTTTGACCGTCCAACATAGCTCGCCAGTCATTTCTTCTTTGCGCCAACTGGCGCCAATTGGAGACCCCACGAGATCGCAGGTCGGTCTCCACTTGGTCCTTCCATCGGAGTGGTGGTCTTCCTCTTCCTCTGCTTCCACCGGCGGGTGCCGATAAGTATACCTTCTGGGCTGGAGCGTCTTCGTTCATTCGCACGACGTGGCCTAGCCAGCGAAGCCGCTGTGTTTTAATGCGCTGTACTATGTCGACGTCTGCGTAAAGCTCATACAACTCATCATTAAATCTTCTTCGGTACTCGCCGTCGCCAACGCGTAGAGGCCCATAAATCTTTCGCAGAACTTTTCTCTCGAATACTCCCAATGCAGCCTCGTCAGATGTTGTTAGTGTCCACGCCTCTGCACCATATAGCAGGACGGGAGCGATGAGTGACTTGTAGAGTGTGATTTTCGTGCGTCGAGAGAGGACTTTACTTTTCAATTGCCTACTCAGTCCAAAGTAGCATTTATTTGCAAGAGCAATTCTTCGTTGGATTTCTAGGCTGGCATTATTGTTGGAGTTTATGCTGGATCCAAGGTTAGAAATCTTCTACCCCACCCAAAAAGGGATTCTGTGCAGTGTCATAGTACCAATTTTTTTACTTGGGATTATGTCACTTGGGATAATGTCATCTCACCCACATCACTCCAGGAAAGTTTATGCTACCATACCTCACCAAATGGTCCTTAAAAAACATCAGCAAGGTTATTGACCAAACCAACAAAAAACCAAATCAATAACGTCAAGTATAGCAACGTGATCATGAGAGTTTAATAGTCTACTCAAGCTTAAAGGTATCTGTCCATTTTACTCTTACTTTGCTTGCTTAACCTCGGGAACTGTCAAAATTTGTTTGAACTCTGCTAAAATTTTTGAAAACTGGCCTTACTGCCTCGCTTAAACCGCTTTAAAGTTTTGAATAGCCGACAGCTTCAACTTACTATTGACAGCTTCGAGTTACTTTTGACACTTCAAGGTATTGGCCCTATGCACCGCTGCTTTGCTACGAGAAGTGTCAAAATTGGTTAAAACTTGACTAAACAGCTTTTGCCATTTTGATTGGTTAAAAGTTCAAATTTTTGTTGTTGCTTTTTCTTGGCACGATCAGCTGTTTTCACTTACAATTTTTACGGAGTGGAATTTCCACAGAAAAACTTGTATCTCTCTCTGTCAATGAAATGTCAAAATGCGCTCTCTCGTTGCAAGTGTTTTGTGTAAGCGAAAACTTTCCCAGTAAAAATTTTATAAAATTTAAAAAAAATTTTATGTACGCGATAAAAGCTACTAAGCTAAAAATACAAAGCAATTCGTTGCGTCAAAGCATCAGAGGATTATGCTAATACATACAAAATTATACTGCCAAAAAGCATCTTGTAATGATTTTGAATAACGAGTAACCCAAAAAGCGATTAATAAAATCAGAAATCACGGAAATCCTTACAGTAATTTGTCAAATGCAAATAAATAGATCTATAGATAAAAATATAAAAACTCCCATAAGTGATAATCTAGTCAACGTTAAAAAAGTGAAGAAGAAGAATAAGCATAATGACAGTTCCCTAACAAAGAGATGGACGGGTAAATGATTGGGTGCGGGTACTTACACTTCATTTACACTACGAACAGCAATTGATTGACGTGATAATGCCGTTAGTAGAACAACAATTACAAGGCAATACAACGAAAAAACTTTACTAAACAGACAATCAAGAGATTTTCAACAAAAAAAAAACAACATACTTAATGTAACAACAACAATAACAACAACAACAACAACACAACGAGCGTAAAACGATGAAGACCGACTTTTGGTTGTGCTAATAATGGCAATAATGATTGAAACATAAATCTAGGACAAGTTAATGTAATAAATCAAACCCAAAAAAGCCGGAAACACAAATTATTGTAGATGAAAACGAGTATTTAGCAACAGGAAATAGGAGTAGGAAATAAATAAATACAAATAAACACGATACACAGTACAATTGAATGAGACATTTATATGCTGGCTGTGATGGATTGAGTGAAAAAGAGGAGTGTGGTTTTAATACTATAATGATGGATTGAGTGAAGAAGAAGAGTATGGTATTAATACTATAATGATACTAATAATTTGGCGCTATGAGGAAAAGGTTGAGCTTTTTTTTTGCGAGTTTGCAGAATTTGAATTTTGCAATGAAAATTTGAATAGCAGAAATACATTCGGAGAATTTGACGACCATTACCGAAAGGTATCACCGTTTCGTAAAAAATGTGTCTAAAGTAATAGCGATTGAGCTCCTCACCACTAGCCAGTTGGTGGCAATGACGTGGCAGGCTTTATTTGACAAGAGAAAAACCTAATATTGATTTCATAGTATGTTAGGGGGTGTCTGTTATTTAACGCTATCACGATTGCAACAATTTGACAAAATTTGATTGAGTCCAACGGAAACGGAAACGAAAGAGGATACATATCTAGAGACGAGTACAACAACATTAATCACAAAGTTGGGAAACATAGACACATTAAAATTGGTGGTTGGGCGTAGCAAATGTGATAAACTGAACCGGCGACAGGAAAAAACAAACAGAAAAAAAAAAAAAAAATAGATAAGTAATACAAGGCGTATTGTGACTATGTGTTTGCACTGACAGCAGCAAAATCTAAGATGAAGTGGTGCAGAATTAATGACAGCAAATGTCAGTGACAAACCTTTGAACACGTAATCAAAGTCAAAACGTCATGCAACTAAAACAGTGGTTCTTAAAGTATTACTTTTTCTAAGGGCCTCATTCTCTATTGCGAACGAAAGCTCAGACGAACAATTCGTCCCCTAACGATTTCGTTTAGCAAGCGTATTCTCTATCATTTTCGTTGGCCTATGAGTTTTTGACAACAAATTTATTTTATTATTCTGAAAAAATTGTTTTTTTGTGGCCACCACTGTCTTACATACATATTGCAAACCATCGTGAAGTAAGACAGGTGACAGCAATTGAACAGCAATTTAATTTTTTTCTGCTTTTTATTTATGCTGTCAAAGCCAACAGCCATTTTGTTTCCAAACATTCAAAGTCGTACAAAAACTGAATTATGAATTTGTTTCGAAAGTTTTTTCGAAATTTTGTGAAAATTGGCAACAAAAATAAGTGAAAAACAGGAGTTGGGCGCATACCAATTAAAAATAAAACTTTTTTCTTTTGAAATTGGTTTGCTTCTGTTTATTTGTAAACAAACCAATGAGATTTGACAGCCTTTGACAGCTGAAAAAAATGTCAACAACAACAGCAAACACACCAAGCTTCTGAGGACGCAACCTGTATTTATTACCCTTGATTGCAAACAGACGAACGATTCACCTCTGAGGCGAAACGAAAGTTCGTTTCGTGATAGAGAATGAGGCCCTAAGTTTCGAAATACGTCATTAAATTGAAGGCCTAGGTTACAGTATGGATATAGATAACATAAAAAATTATTTGAAAAAAATTTCTAAAACCTAGATCGCCTTTAGGCAGCAGTAAGCAACGCTCTGAGTGTATTTCTGTCATGAAAAGCTTCGAATCCCAAAATCGTCTGCCTTGCTAGACTTCGTTCGCAAATTTTTAAAGCTCGTCTACTCCCGTAATAAGACTCTGTTAGCTGTTATACCTCCAATAACAGTGTTACCGCAACAACAAACCCTTATCAAAAGTACACTCACGTTCCGTTAGTCACAATTTGGCGACCACTGTTTTAAACGAACTGCATACATACATACATTGTAAGGCGCGTGTAACAGTTTAGACAGCTGTGTGCGCAGGAAATGTAGTCGAGGAAGTTAAAAATGAAGCGTGAAATATGAAGTAGTATCAAAAACTCAACGAAGGCGCTGCTGACGTAAACTTGACATTGTTGACTTTTGTTGGTTAGCGGTGGGAGTGAGTATGGCTAAGGCCAAGAGCTAAGAAAATATAGCAGAAGGCAAAGTGTAGCCAATAGTGCAGGGGTGCGATTTCGCCAAAGTAAATAAAAAATCAGTAGAATATTACGAAAAAAAGAAAAGAACAACAACAATGGGTTGCTTACGCTTGAGGCCAATGGCCATAAGCACTAGCTATGTGTTGAGCAAATAATGAAGCAAATAAAAATAACAGTAAATAACTCATAATACTCCAGAAGAAAAAAAAGAAGAAGAAAACCAACAACAACAACAACAAATATATATGTACATACATATCAACGTAATTGTCCTTTCTGTTAGTGTGCCAAACGGCCAATCTGTGTGTCGCATACCGCAGGAGTACGTACTACGCCAGTGGATAAAACTGCTTGCTGGTTTTTGCTGCCTGTGGTGTAGCAGAGAATTTTATGCCGTTTAGCTATTGCTGCTGTCGCTGCTGCTGTCACTGCTGCTTTGGCAATTAATCACACTTGAACGAGGCTAGCAGTAGCATAAAATAACAACAACAACAACTGCAACAACAATTTTTACGCCAATGCAAACAACTCCATTGGCTGATTGTGGCGTTCGTCCATACAACTGAAGGAGTCTCAATGATAAACTACGATTCGTATAGTTTTTGGCACTTGGTGCTGTGAACTTTTTAGCCGCCGGTTAAATTGTCAAACAATGACAGATGTTTGTATTGGTTGCTGTCAAACGTTTTGTTCCCTCAGCTTTAGAGGTTTTGCTGTAGCAGCGATTTTTGCTTTTATATCGCTATGTTGGGTGTTTAGGTGCAACTCGCTGGATTTTCATTAAGCAGCGGTCAAAGTATAAAAAGTGCTCAGGAAATGAGGATGTGGCACAGTGGTCAAATTTATTGAAATTGGTGTCAAAAAAAAAAAAAAAAAAAAAAATAAAATAGGAATGGAGAAAAAAAAAGATTTCTTCAGTAAGGTCATCGTCTGCGGCAAGGAGTCCACAGAAGGGTTCAAATCTCATCAGGTGGGAGTGGAATTCCGTAGCGTCAGAATCCTGTGAAGTAGCATGCTTCGATAGTTGTCACAAATTATAACAGCTTGATGGAAGATCTTGAGATATGACCTTATACCTTCCACAGGCTGGGGGTTGCTTCTAAAACAAAAACAATTGCAATACCAACGTCAACACCAGCTCCTCTTCAACTGCTTGGAGAATCACTGCTGTCGCGAGTATAATGATCCGATCCGGACAGGCTATATTCCTCCGTAGTTAACCAACACTGGGTAGGACTCGTATGGAGTGTCTTAAGAGGTGCTTCGACTCTGCTGAAATCGAAGACATTGTACTTTGTAGTATTTGCTGAAGGTCTAAAGGGGGAATAGCTCTAGCCCCCATCTATTGGTGCCACAATGGGCAATCCGGCCTAAGTAGTCTTCTCAACCTGGCACTCGCAAGTTCACCAAATAAACGCCTTGAGCAGTTCAAGTTCCAGCGTCGTTTATATGTCTCTCTATGTCTCAATATCGGCATGGCCTTATGAGCTAGTCACAATTAAAACACTTTCCGAAGGTTTTGGGGAGTGGAGTCGAATTGACAGTCCTTGGCCGGATATGCTTCTGGGACGCTCCGGTGCTCCTGTGCTCCCTTGCGATACTGCCCGACTATCGTGATAGCGATTTTATATAACTAGTGGAACCTTCTAGGTCATGTCATCGCTCCTTCCGTAAAAAAGGAGAAGATGGGTAATGAGAGGTGAGAGGCATCATATCTCTGCTAGAAAGGACGTCTACTCATTTTATCATTATGTACATATTTTATAGTTTTCCAGAGTTCCGAACGACACACAGTGTTTGCATTTCACGCTTCATCTCCTCCAACTACTTTTTCGCACTTCTAAAGGTGAGTCCACCAGCTCTTGTGACTATCAACATTTCCCACCCAGCGCTACCATCCCCTGAATATAACCCTAGAGATTTCAAACATGTTATGCTTTTCACATATCACTGAGCTTATGGTGATGCTTTTGCTTTTGTTGTTGTAGTTTTCGCTTGACTTCATTATTATTGCATTGCAATTTGAATCATCAGATCACATTATTATGTGATGTAATGCTATATCAGCCATTTCACTCCAACCATATGTCAACTGTTTTCGGTTATTTTCCCACCCTTCATATCTATTTAATATGGTTTTGCCAAATTTGTTGTTGTTGGTGTAAATTTGTATGCTACCAATCGCTAGGCTTCATTAATGTCGTTGATTTGAAATCTTTCATATTTCGTACGGCTTCAATGCGCTTAATGTGGTGACGTTGTTGTTGTTGTTTTTATGAAATGATGTACTCGCACATATATAGTATATTGTAGTTGTTGTTATTATCGCTTTTATGGTTTGGAAGTGATAAAGTGTTTGTGAGTGAATAGTGTCGATTGATTTCATAAATTTATCCGGAAATCGAAATGTGCGCGATGCCTTCACAGCGGGTTTGTGGGTGGGTGGTTGGGTGGTTTGTGCTGGTGTTGGTGTTAGTTAATAATGCCGTTAGTTGCTTTGTTCTTTTGTGCTTTAGAGACTTCATGCGAATTCATTTGTTTTAGTGCACATATGTAGCTTACATGCAGTCAAACTGACTAGTTGTGAACTACTTCGAAACTAGTACAAACAAAAGTAGTTGACAGATGTCAGCATCTGTACAAAAATACACCAGTTTCCAACTAGTTCAAAAACCACAAAAACACACACATATGTATACATATGTATCTATAAGACATTGGCATTTGTAAGAAGGCGATAGTTTACGAGCTGTCAATTGATAGATTTCAGACAGAAAAAACCCTATGCTCAAACTAGTCCAAAAGAGACCGAATGCAATTTTAGCTGTAATTTTTAAGTGAAAATAATAGTGGATAAGCATCTTTGTTGAAAAAGTAAGAACTAGGGATTACTTACGCAAGCTCTTCTCGAAAGTTTTAGGGCCTTGCAAAAACCTTGTCCGCATTCGCAGGAATGACTTAAAGAAGGACTACACTTCAAGCACTTCATATATGCCACGTTGAAGATGATCCAACTCAGAAGGCGTCAGGTAATCCGTATGAATTCGGAACTAGGTTGGAGAGCAAGTACGAAGTTTCGCATGCGTTAAACAGCTGACCAGCCTGCTTTTATACGAATCGAGCAAAATTGCTAGAACCGTAAAACGCGAAGAAGTCAGAATGTTACCAAACGAAATGGCTAATATCGATACAGCGAAATCTCAGATTATTCCAAGAAGTTCCATGATGATATACAAGAAGAAGAAGAAGCAGCATAGTCAATAAAATTTCCAACGAATTAATAGAGTTATCGCTACCCTACTTGGGCTGAATATGAACTCTACTAAGGGCACAAAATTATGTGGGTTAAAAGTAGGATATTTGCTCTTCCAGGAAATAAATTAAATATCAAACGAAGTAAAGTTGAACTTTTACCCTTTTAAATTTTAAACTTTGGTGTGAGATTGTTTGTTGATGACTTATACGGGTATGGTTTCCACCACACTCACTTTAACAGCAACAAAATAGCAGGGGTGAGTTTAATAGTACTTTTTCGTAGTTTTAATTCAACAGTCAGAAGAAAAGTGATGCTTTGGGCAAGCGAAAATTTTTCTTCCCACACCCCAGACTTCATGAAAATGTCTGACCACGAAGAGACGGACAGAGTTGTCAAATCAACAAAGCTCCGCAGACACTTCGTTATTCGAATATTGATTTTCACCACACTTCGTTCGTTTTCAATATTTGAAATGCAATAAAATAGCGAATTTAACATTGACATTGTTCTAGGTTGGTGGATTTTGGGCCAGCTCCGTTTCCTTTTTTATAGATATTTCCGCACTAGTGAAGTATTCTAAACCAAAAATTTAACCCAAAGAGTTTAATAAAAAATTGGGTGACAGGTAATAGTGTCACTGGTAATAGTGTCAATTGACACTATTTCCGTTCTAAATTGGAAATAGCATGATACAAATATTTGAAGGTAGTTTCACTCAAAATTTTTTGACACTAACCGTGTTCGCCAAGAGGGCGTGGAGTTGCCACATTTGAATTATTAGTTGTTATTAAATTTGGAAATTTTGCAAAATTTTATTGGGTATTTTTTTTTTGTATATAAAAATGTGTAGTTATTCGCAAAATGAAATATATAACGTATGTAATTAAACTGCAAAATTTTCTGAGGTAATTATGAGCAGCGGTTTAGCATGTAAAAATGTATATTTAAAAAAAATTGGCATTTGGTATTTGTTTCATTTACGAGACAACTGCTAAAACACGTCCAAAATTATCCAGAAAGGTGTCAAAATACGCGGTTTCACCTCGGTATCAATGATCCGAAATCGAAATTTTAATTTTTTGTGTCAGTGAAAAGTTATTAACAAAAAGCCAAAAAATGAGGTCAAATCCTGATTTGGGGGCCAAAAAGTAACCCTCAGTCGGTCCAACACCAGCTACGCGATCCCAATTATTTTTCGTAATTGTAAGGTCCACATGAAAATGACAGAAAATTGCGAACTTTAAGTGCAAATATCTTTTCACAAAAACAAACATTCAAAAATTTGCTTACGGATTATAATTACTGAGGTCAAACTGCGTCTTTTGATAACTCTCGCGCGATTCTTGGTCGTGTTTTAGCAGTTGTCTCCTAAGGGAAACAAATACCGAAGAAAATGCTTCGATTGCTTTTCATTTAACTATAGGAAAAATGGTGGATTTTTTTTTTTAAAGAACTGGTAGTACGAAAAGTACGGAACACGATTTCTGTCAGATGGCTAATCAAACGGGGAAGAAGAAGAAGTGGAACTACCTTCAAATACTTCTGCCATGGGAAATAGTGTCAATTGACACTATTGCGCTTTCGAAATGGAATTAGTGTCAACAAGAAAATGGAAAATAAGTCATTGACACTATTTCCAAACTGAAATGGAAATAGTGTCAAAAGTGCTAAAAACGGGTCTACCACATTATCCCTAAAATCAAAATCCCTAACACGAAATCCCCATTTTATGTGTGAAATAAATTCAAATTATGTATTGGATAGGTAATTATGCTACCTTTCATTTGAGGTACCACTGTTGTGGGCGCAAAACCGCGTATGTGCAAAATTTTAAATTTAATTTAAAAAACAACCCTGGGCTACATTATTCCAAGTCCTTCTGCGTAGTACACCATTCTGCGTAGGCGGCCTTCGGCCGCGCTTATTATAAATAACCCTGGGCTACGCCATTCCAACTCCGGGTGGTTGCCCTGAACGGTGGCAACATGCCACCGTTCCCACTCTATGGGCGGGATCCAAGGTATTTTTGTGCAGAACACCTTTCTGAATTGGCAATAAAGATAACATAAAGGGAATAAAAATATAGTGTACATGCATATACATATGTGAATAGGTAATAACATAAGATGAAAATTTGAAATAAAAATCGCGCGATATAATAATCATTAGTTTCAGGTGATAATAAAAATTAAAAAAATACCATGGATCCCGCCCATAGAGTGGGAACGGTGGCATGTTGCCACCGTTCAGGGCAACCACCCGGAGTTGGAATGGCGTAGCCCAGGGTTATTTATAATAAGCGCGGCCGAAGGCCGCCTACGCACAATGGTGTACTACGCAGAAGGACTTGGAATAATAAAAATCCATCTCTTACAACACTGCGCTGCGCGACAACCGCTGCCTAAAATAGCAATAGTGTCAATTGACACTATTTCCATTTCCAAAAGCGCAATAGTGTCAATTGACACTATTTCCAAGCTACCCTGGAAATAGTGTCAATTGACACTATTACCAGTGACACTATTACCTGTCACCAAAAAATTGCTACGTTCCCTGCAACAAAAATTCTAATCCATTACACAATCCTACACACACTAATAGATAAATATGCTTACTCTCTTTCAATATTTTGACAAGTGGACTAAGTCCAAAGTTGTAAAGTAAACAAAAAGTTTGGCAAGCCTTTTTTTTGGGCTGAAATAATTTAATTTTAACTTTTGTTATATAAAATGAAGATATTTACTATTTCCAAGTTTGCTTCTGCTTCGTTAAGTTCAATTGAACTCTATTTTCTTCTGTAATGTGTTTTTACTAGGCGAGAATAATTTTCTTGAGCTAGAATTTTGCACTCAGTAATGTGGCAAAAGGTCATAATAAAATTGACAAAAAAAAAAAATACAAACAAATATCCCAAAAGTGGGGTTGATTGGCGAAAGATGAGTACGGTTGACAGCAACCAATGTGGAGCTATATAATATTTGGTACCTGGGCGACTGAGCTTTGCTGGGTATTTTCCGAAGTTGCCATATAATTTAAATTGTAGTAGATACTTAGCAGTAAAATTGTTATTGCCGTTTTTATAGTAGCTTACTTACCAATCGTGAGTATTAATTTATTCGTTCTATTTGTTTTCGAGATCTTAGCGGATATTGAGAAAATAAAAATAATTTGATCAGGTGGCAACCCTAAGCTGGAAATATTTTTTTGCTGAAATACGATATAAAATATGGTTCGCTTGGTACCCATATACATATATAAGCATATGTAAATTTTTTTTAAATAGTTGGCAACCCTGTTGAAGCCTTCTAGTGGCAACGCTTAAGTAGAAGAGTTCGAATTATAGCAAATAAAATATATAGAAAAGCTCCTACAGAGGACTCCAGACGTTTAGGAGATAGCAGCGGATATAAAAAATAATATCTAAATATTCTTAGATGGCAACACTAAATTAATTCAATTCTATTTTTTTAAGCTTCCGATAGTTTGCAATGCTGTAAACATTTTAAGTGGCAGCACCTAAATTTGATAGCCTAGATTGCAACAGATGTGTTATTGATATTGAAAAGTTCATATAAAGCTGTCAAATCATCTGCAAAAAACACATATAATCATATCAGGTGGCAAGCTTAGCTGGTTTTGCATAGAAACATATTTGTTGAAATACGACATAAAACCTTCCGTTTGTCATCTATATTGGATAACTATTTTTTTTAATTTTGGATAGGTGGCAGCTCTGCAAAAAATTTACTTGGCAACACTTAAGTAAGTCAGCCTAGTTTGTAGCAGGTAACTTATATGAAAAAGTTTTGATATCTATAGGTGTCAAATCGATTTCGAGACAACAGTGAATCTGCAAAAAAAAATATATGTATATAATCATATAAAGTGGCAACCCTAGCTGGGCCTACTTAGAAATTTTTTTTGGTAAAATTTGACAGGAAACCCTCCTTTTAACATCTATATTAACAGATATACATATATAATTTATTTTAAATTTTGGATAGGTGGTAACCCCGTAAAAATTTTAAGTGGCAACACTTAAGTGAGATAACCTAGTTTGTAGCAGGCAACTTATATGAATAAGTTTCGATATCCATAGGGGTCAAATCAATTTCGAGACAAGGGCGAATCCGCAAAAAAATGGATATAATCATATCAAGTGGCAATCCTAGCTAGGCCTACTTAGAAATTTTTTTTTGGTAAAATTTGACAGAAAACCCTCGTTTTAACATCTATATTAACAGACATACATATATAATTTATTTTAAATTTTGGATAGGTGGAAACTCCGTAAAAGTTGTAAGTGGCAACACTTAATTAATACATATTATCATTTCTGAATATATGTACATACATTTGTTAAAATTTTGGATAGGTGGCAACTCTGTAAAAAACATTGCAAGCGCCGACATTTAAGCAGCAGAGCTTGAACTATAAAATGGTATATCTAACTAAAAGAAATAAATAAACAACAAATAGGTGGCAACCTTGTAAAAATATCCTCTGGTGCAGCTGTTTTCAAAATACTAGCGTACATAGAAACAAATAAATTACAAGAGAGTCAACACATAAATTTACTATTATTTACTCAGCTTTCCCTCTACACTCAAAATTAACATGCTCATATTAAATATGGTCAAAACTCAAGCACCACATTGTACCACAAGCCACACAAAAACAAACAAGTGATTAACTGCAAAGGAAAAGTTCAAACAAAGTTAACTACCAAACAAATTAAAGCTCACTGGAAGTTCGTCGAAATAAAAAAAAATAAAAAAAATAAAAAAACCAACGAAACTACTCAAATTTAGCTGAATAAGCTAACAGAGCTCGAACCAAGAGTTTAACACGAGTTAGGCAAACGGGCTAATAGTTCAAGCGAGCGACCACTGCAGTACCCATGGGGTCCGCATACGAATTTAACGAAAACATTTTTCATTTCACATTTCAGCATTCTCCCAAACGTTGCAACATAACAGCGAATAACCACAAACACCGTTAAAATTTCGTACAAATATGCGACAAGTTGGAGTAATGATGATGAGAGCTCTAACAAACATACGTACGATATACGGATACACGTATGGGAATATGTTCGTCAAGGGGTGAAGAGCTTTTTGTGTTGTTGGAAAACAAATCTGTGTGAACACAGGGTCAGGTCGCCAAAAACATTTTCAACCTAAGGCAGCGCATTGCTCATACTTCGATGAATGAGTGAAATTGTCATGTGTTCGCGTTTGAGTTTTGTTCAGGGCCGTACTTAAAGTAGAGCTGAGGGGCGGACGTTGTGGTAGGTCACTAGGTATCGGCGGCACTGACTTCTATTCATTTAGTGAATCTTCAGTCTTCAGAATATACTGAGATTGAATATTTCCGTTTTGTCTTTGCCCAAAGCTATGATGCTTCATGATACTCACATAGGCCTGGTCGTCATCGCGACGCATAGATTCAACGTGAATCTTATTGAAATCCATCGTTTTGAAAGAGCCTCAACACCTCGAAAGAGAAGTTATCAATCCGGAGCTAGCTTCAGAGGACTAAGCCCACCTAACTGGATGAAGACTACGATCGGCCAGCGGAAATCGCAAGTACCTAGTTGAGGTTAAGATATTTTCGTGAGCGAGTTCGGGCATTCCTTAACAACTTTCGCCGACACGGAGTACCAGAAATTTCCAGCTCATCTTGAAATCGATTATTCCCTGCGCTGCTTCCAAACTAGCCTAAGTCCGGTCCTGATTATATTTGAAATTGCTGAAGCTGATCTTTTTTGTTGTAGTTGCTTGTGCGAATTCCGCGTCTGCGACTCGAGCATGTCCGCATTGTTGTGGTAAATGGACTGCATGCTCGACTGACTACCAAAATGGTGTTCCAATAATGAGACCGTCATGTACGCTGAACTCGATATGACTTAGTTCCAACAACAGACAGTTAATGCAGTTCAAATGCATACCGCCCTTGAATCATCAGCTGATTTTTGGCCAAACGATAACACCAGCGACATTGTTGATCCTTCTGTTGGCCTCGTCTTGAATGCTTTTGCACCTCTTGCAACACACTCTCCTTACCACCAATCCAAATCGACCGCGAATTTGGCTGCCAACAGTCAGCGCCCTGTGTCTTTTGCACGATTTCCTCACAATTGCCTTGTTTGATGATATGCGAATGGGATATTGTTGCTGTTAGGGTTTGGGGTGGTAATGCTGAATGATGATAATGATGGTAAAGATGATGTAAAGTATGATAATGATGTGTGTTAGTGATAGCCAGCAAGGGATTCCGAAGTAGATGCAGTTAGAAGGCATAAAAGAAGAACCCTCTCAAATCAATATGAAACACGATCTCACTTCAAATCAAGGCGATGGATGGGGTTCATCTCAATCCCGCAATGAAAAATTATACCATTGGTTGACCATCGCAAGATCTAAAATTTTGTACAGCTTTTTTGTTGTCACATAAAAAAATTTAAATAAATGTCTTTTTTTTGGCCCAGTCTAATGTACATGGATGTGTCTACGATTTTCACTTCACTATCATGCAAACTTTTTTACTCAGTTGTTTGTTTGGGGACATTGTGATATTGGCACATGCGACATGCCAGCAGTGGCCATTGTTGCATACCATCACCAACATTGTCCTCTGCGCTTATTGCTGCCTTTGCATATCAACCAAGTCCTCCGTATGAAATTACCACCCTGCGAGCAAAATAAAATAAAATAAAATAAAATAAAATAAAATAAAATAAAATAAAATAAAATAAAATAAAATAAAAGAAAAGAAAAGAAAAGAAAAGAAAAGAAAAGAAAAGAAAAGAAAAGAAAAGAAAAGAAAAGAAAAGAAAAGAAAAGAAAAGAAAAGAAAAGAAAAGAAAAGAAAAGAAAAGTAAAGAAAAGAAACGAAAAGAAAAGAAAAGAAAAGAAAAGAAAATAAAAGAAAAGAAAAGAAAAGAGAAGAGAAGATAAGAAAAGAAAAGAAAAGGAAAGAAAAGAATAGAAAAGAAAAGAAAAGAAAAGAAAAGAGAAGAAAAGAAAAGAAAAGAAAAGAAAAGAAAAGAAAAGAAAAGAAAAGAAAAGAAAAGAATAGAAAAGAAAAGAAAAGAGAAGAAAAGAAAAGAAAAGAAAAGAAGAGAAAAGAAAAGAAAAGAAAAGAAAAGAAAAGAAAAGAAAGTAAAAGAAAAGAAAGAAAAGAAAGGAAAAGAAATTAAAATAAAAAAAATAAAACAAAATAAAAATAAAATAAAATATATAATAAATGGAGTAATGCTTGCTTATAATAATAGTAGTGATCCTGAATGCATTGGAAACTCATCAGGGTAGCAACAGAAACTTTCCCTATAGGGTATGTAGCAATTTTCTTTCCGTGCGCCGCCAATACTCGTACAACTTTGCAGGATGCGCTGACTTTGTCCTGCCTGATGTGGTAATTGTTGTTCCGTAGTTGAGATAGATTTCATACATTCGTACATACATATGTGGAGTTCATAAGGGTCGCTTGTGGTTGCAATTGCTCGGTAATGTTGTCGTTGTCTCACTATTCTACATGTTTACAAATGGCTGTGTATTACTTCAGATGATGTGCGCACAGCAAGTGTAATTCGCAGGAATATAAAAACAAACATAGAAAACTATTAAAATATTGTTGAGAAATGTTGCAGACTAGGAAAAGCTTAAGATGCTAGGAAATTAATAAAAATATTGGTTTGATAGTAAAAAAACTTCATAAGAACCCTATGCTCTATACTTAGGACATATCGCTTTGGACGGTTTGTTCCCACCCAGACTTGAGAGTAGGGGCATTCACAGTGGAATGAAGTGCCTTCGAGTTGAAGTGGGGGTAATCCCACATCCATTCTCTCAGCTTAATCCTTCGCTTATCGAAGATAATTTTCTTCGGCGACATCTCAGAATGAAATTTTTCCTTTTTTTGAGGTTCGCCAATTTTATTAAGTTCTCTTCATGAACCTCCTGCGCGCTAATCATTTTTGTTCCGTGAATGAAATTTGCTTCGTATGAGTTCACTAAATGAAAGCCACAGATCAAATACTGCCATACTAAATATAGCCACAACAGCGAGTCTATCAAGATATTGACGTGGAGTGAGCATTTGCTTGAGAAGAAAGTAGCGCCAAACAATTGCCACAAGAATTGCACCAACAGTCAAACGTAGCCACAGGCTAAACGTAGAGTTGGTGAATTTTTGTTGGCTAAGTGAGCGCTCAACAAGAAGGCTACAAGCGAAGAATATTTGTGGTGGAATGGTTTTGGGTTGGCGCTGGATCGAGTCGAGCTACCCGTTTGATAGTCTTAATACGTATGCAGAGTGTGTGGCAGCTGTGTACGGCGTGGCGCGTCTATTGTGGCTACAAGCGGATTGCGGATTTGTGGGCTGCGGTAGTTGAATGGTTCGTTGAATTCATTTTATGGCAGTGAATATGCCGCCGCTTCAGGCCAACGAAAAATAAAGGATATGGTTATAAATGCTGGCGGGTAAGTTAAATCTGTAGCTGGCTAGAATTCGAAATCCAATATTTTTTTTGGTTGAAGTAAATAGTAGGTAAATAAGTAGATGAAATGTTGGTGACCAAAGTTTGTTGTTGGTCGCAGTTTTGTTGTTGGTCGCAGTTTTGTTGTTGGTTATGGCGATGATATCTTTTTGGCGCGCACTTGTGGTAGACATGTTGGGGACATAACAGACATGTATGCATACATACATACATACATATGTGAATAAATATTAGGGTGGGTTGAAAGGTTTTTTTTTTTTTGTGTAGAATTGTACTTTATAGAAACAAAACAAAAAAAAAAATTTACGAAACATTTTTTACATATGTAGGCAATTCGTTAATTTAATTTTGTTCATTTCCTTCTACCATAAAGTAAGAGAATTGAAACCTTTTTCCGAAAGCCACCGTACCTAGTTCAAGTTATGAGGAAACTGTGGAGAAACTATTTGAAAATTTCGGTAAAATAGGATGTTCATGAGCATAAAATTCATATCTGCATTCGGACTAATTTCCAGAAATCAGTGGAAAATAAAGGCAAAAATTTTACTTTTCTTTGATTTTAAAAATATTTATTTTTAATTTATTACTGCAAATGTATTTTTAATTTGTTAATATTATGTTGTTGTTGCTAAATTTAATTGAAAAAGAAATACTTAATGAGATCAACTTTTTTTTCAAATTCCAAAAAAAAAATTTCTAAAAAAATTAAGTGTGTTGGAAAAATCCAAGTAGGAACACTTAATGAATTCACCAAAATAAAATTTAAATTTAAATACATAAATAAAATAAAAAAAAATTAAAAAATTAAAAAAATTTTAAATTGGAAAGCAAATTTTTTTTTTAATATATAAATTTCTTCTTCTTTAAATGGCCATCTAACCGCCTGAGCGATTTTGACCGTCCAACATAGCTCGCCAGCCATTTCTTCTTTGGGCCAACTGGCGCCAATTGGAGACCCCACGAGATCGCAGGTCGGCCTCCACTTGGTCCTTCCATCGGAGTGGTGGTCTTCCTCTTCCTCTGCTTCCACCGGCGGGTGCCGATAAGTATACCTTCTGGGCTGGAGCGTCTTCGTTCATTCGCACGACGTGGCCTAGCCAGCGAAGCCGCTGTGTTTTAATGCGCTGTACTATGTCGACGTCTGCGTAAAGCTCATACAACTCATCATTAAATCTTCTTCGGTACTCGCCGTCGCCAACGCGTAGAGGCCCATAAATCTTTCGCAGAACTTTTCTCTCGAATACTCCCAATGCAGCCTCGTCAGATGTTGTTAGTGTCCACGCCTCTGCACCATATAGCAGGACGGGAGCGATGAGTGACTTGTAGAGTGTGATTTTCGTGCGTCGAGAGAGGACTTTACTTTTCAATTGCCTACTCAGTCCAAAGTAGCATTTATTTGCAAGAGCAATTCTTCGTTGGATTTCTAGGCCGGCATTATTGTTGGAGTTTATGCTGGATCCAAGGTAAACGAAGTCCTTCACTATTTCGAACTTTTTGGTGCCAGCAGTGGCGTGGGTGCCAAGGCGCGAATGCGCTGACTCTTTGCTTGATGACAGCATGTACTTCGTTTTGCCTTCGTTCACCACCAAACCCATTTTTTCCGCTTCTTTTTCTAGTTTGGAGTACGCAGAGGTTACGGCACGGTTGTTAAGGCCGATAATGTCAATGTCGTCAGCATATGCTAACAGTTGCACGCTTTTATAGAATATTGTTCCAGCGCGGTTGAGTTCTGCAGATTGTATTATTTTCTCCAACATCAAATTAAAGAAATCGCACGATAGGGGGTCACCTTGTCTGAAACCTCGTTTAGTTTCAAACGGCTCGGAGAGGCTCTTCCCAATTCAGACTGAGCTGCTGGTGTTGCTCAATGTCATTTTGCAAAGCCGTATAAGTTTTGCGGGGAAACCAAATTCAGACATAGCGGCATATAGGCAGCTCCTTTTCGTGCTATCGAAAGTGGCTTTAAAATCAACAAAGAGGTGGTGTGTGTCGATTCTTTTCTCACGGGTTTTCTCCAGGATTTGACGTATTGTAAAAATCTGGTCGATGGTAGATTTTCCAGGTCTGACGCCACACTGATAAGGTCCAATCAGTCTTTTCACGTCAGGCTTCAATCGTTCGCACAATACGCTTGACAAGACCTTATATGCGATATTCAAAAGGCTGATTCCGCGGTAGTTGGTGCAGTTTGCAGGATCACCTTTCTTGTGGATTGGGCACAGAACACTTAGATTCCAATCATCGGGCATGCATTCATCCGACCATATTCTGCACAGAAGATGGTGCATACGCCTTACCAGCTCCTCGCCGCCATGCTTGAATAGCTCAGCAGGCAAACCATCAGCGCCAGCTGCTTTATTGTTTTTTAACCGGGATATTGCTATTCGCACCTCATTATAGTCGGGTTCTGGGACGTCAATTTCGTCGTCTTCGATTGTGGGTTCGAGCTCTTCTCTGGTTTCTTGCTCAATTTCTCCATTTAAAAGGGCAGAGAAGTGATCCCTCCATATCTCTAGTATTCTCTGAACATCAGTCACCAGGTCGCCGTTCTCGTTCTTACAGGAATTTGCCACGGGCTTGAAACCTTCCGTCATTCGTCGAATTTTTTGATCGAATTTTCGGGCATTATTCCCATTGGCTAGCATCTCAAGCTCATTGATTTCACGCTTTTCTGCCTCTCTTTTTTTTGCCCGGAAAAGTCGCCTCGCTTCCCTTTTCAACTCGCGGTAGTGTTCACACACACTCCTTGTTGCACTCGATCTTAGCGTAGCCTTGTAGGCTTCGTTCTTTCTTTTCGTTGCGATTGCAGCTTTTCGACGTCCAGCTTTCCTTGCGTTTTCTGTTGCAACTGTTTTGTCGTACAGAGGCGGGTACGAATCTTAGCTGCTACTAGGTAGTGATCGGAGTCGATGTTTGGACCTCTTATTGTGCGAACATCTAAAACGCTAGAAGCATGCCGTCCGTCTATCACAATGTGATCGATCTGGTTTCGCGTTCTTCGATCGGGAGACAGCCATGTAGCCTGATGGATCTTCTTGTGCATAAACCTGGTGCTGGCAATGACCATGTTTCGGGCACCGGCGAAGTCTATCAGCCTGTACCCATTTGGCGAAGTCTGGTCGTGCAGGCTGAACTTCCCGACTGTGGGTCCAAATACATCCTCTTTGCCCACCCTGGCGTTAAAGTCACCAAGCACGACTTTGATGTCATGACGGGGGCAGCGCTCGTAAGTTTCTTCCAGGCGCTCGTAGAATGCATCCTTTTCCACGTCGTCTTTCTCTTCCGTCGGAGAACATTTAACAAATTTTGAATGTTTTATACTAGTGCGATTTCTGAAAAAAAAAAATATTATTTATTTTAAAAAAATATTTATATTAATGATATTAATTTTTACAAAATAAAAAAAAGGAACATTTTTTTTTAAAAATTTATTTTAATTTGAAAACGCACGAAACCGAAATCATTTCAGGGACCGGACATGGTTTCAAAAAGTTTAAGTTTTTTTTTTAATTTTTACTTGATTTTGTGGATATACATTTTCTCTTACTAACCACCCGATTCTGTGTTCTTGATAAATTGTCAATGTTGATAAAAAACTAAGAAAAAAATATTTGAATCAAGTGTTCTGAATTCTTCAACAAAAAATTAATTAATTTTGTTCATTTTGGCGTAAAATTCAAAAAACATGATACAAATATTTTTCTCTTGATTTTTTATCAATTGATTTTTTATCAAGATTGACAATTTGTAAAGAACACAGAATCGGGGGGTAAATACATATACATATGTACAAATATTCAAAATCCAACAAGTATTTGCAAACGTAAATTTGAAAAAAAAATTTTTTTTTTAATATTTTAAAAAGAATACCAAATATCGAGTGAATTATGCCCAAAAATGTATTCTCTTTTCGACCCACCCTAATACATTTATGTACCCGTAAATGCACAAACATATCTATGATTTTATAGATTCTTAAGGTTTTATAGTTTTTTTATTATGATTTTGAAACGAAAATTCGCCATTTATTTGCCAAGCGACAGCTATTAAAAATTGTCTTTACGAGGATGCAGCGGACACTTTTCTTCTTACTCGACTGACAATGTGAATGGTGGCTTGAACAATTGGTGTGTTGTATGTATGTATGTGCCGCATCTTGTTTATGTTGATCGGTGCTAATGATGCTAAATGCTCGGTAAGCAACTCACGTACGCTGCGGTTTGACGGTTTATCGTTGTGCGGGTGCGGGTGCGGACGGCGTTGCCGTCAGCTGGTTTGACAGTAGCATTCGTCAGCCTCGAGATATTGGTTGTTAGTTTTGATGGCTATTTGCGGTGATTATGATGCTGCCAGTTAGAGAATTGTTATTACTGTTATGTTGTTATTGTTGTTGTTGTTAGCACGGCTGACATCGCTGACAACGCTGTCGCTGCTCGTTTTTGCGTAAAACGTCAAGAGAGCTGTGAGCCAAGCGAGTTAAGGCCAGTAAAGGGTGAATGTGGTTCGTTGTTCTTTTTTCTTTCGAATTTGCGAATGTTTGATAATTTGGCACATGATTGTTGTTATTGTAAATTTTGTTGTTGTTGTTGTTGTTGTTACCCTTTTTCTTTTGTTGTTGACTTTGCCTGATTATGCTGGCGTTTCTCTGTTGATGTTGATGACACCAATGACAATGCACCAGCCAAGCCAAATAAAGATAATCAAAAACAAAAACAAAAACAAAACAAAAAAGGAACAAACACACAACTTATGGCTATTAGAAAGGACAATCAAAGAGAGTGAAACGCTTACTCACACATGAATTAGCAAGTAGGCACCAGTATGTGCTGAAATGTGGGGGCTAATTAATGTTCGGTGGCTAAGTGTGGTTTGGGTTTGAATGGTCAAAACCTACTTGTAGGCGTCCATAAACCTTTCAAGCTTCTGCACCATAAAGCAAGACGGGCACGACAATAGATTGGGTTAGGATATATCCCACAATTCCTTATATTTGAATGGTCTCAGTTCTTGCCGTGTGAGGCCACATTCGTCTATATAAACTTAAGATGGTGGGAAAGATCTCTTCCATCACATCAGCCAGACTATCGAAAAACAGTGTTCCCAGAAATCTCAGCCGCCTCGTCTACAGTACTGGACATCGGCGAGGAAAGTAGTGGACCGACTCCTCCTACGCTACATTCCGACAGGCGCCGCAGCTCCTTTGGGACTACACGTGGATCTAATGACCTCATCACTAATCTCGCCATAACCTCTGGCCACACCCATTTTGTATGATTACATTGCTTTAAAAGCTTTGCTGGTCTCAAGCGATAGGTATACCTCCCTCGATCTTAGGAAATGGAAACTGCAGAAAGAGAGGTTCAGGGGGGTGGATGTGTAGTTTGGTCCCGGCTAGTCAATAATAAATTAGTTACCTTAGAAGAAGGATCTTTGATTCGACTTAGAACACTTTGAGTATGTCGATTTCGGGGCCTTTCCTGCCCATCCATTTCAGCCCTATCAATATTGTTATGCCCAGGGACTTAGCAGAGAGAAATTATGAGATCATCTTTTTTAATGTTTTTAGTTGATTTTTTTTTAATGAAAATCCTTTGTCTACGCTTTGAGGAGCGAATAGTTTTTTTTTAAATTTTAGTTTGAGATTTTTATTATTTTATTTGTTTTAGAGAGTAGGTCGGGGGTGTGCGGAGCACGGACTTATAGGGACGACCTTTAGGAAAATTATTATTATTTTATTTTATTATTGAGATTATATGTTCTTATAGAACGGGAGGGGTGTCGGGCACCTGTTACACCTTGTATTTATTGAGTGTTTTCTCTTAGGTAGAGTCGCGGGATGGCCTACTCATTTTCGCTTGGAAAAACCCCCTTCTGGTTATGCAGCCATAAACAATATCTTCAGAATATTTCATAAGCTGGGTGCGAATTATAAAAAGGGTGCGCAAATGAAATAAACGAAAGAAATTGCTTAGGTCGCTTAAACATCCTTCATCCATCGAACTTTGGTTTCACCCCACGTACTACCGTATGGGGCTAAAGGGCTACGACAACATACGTTTCTTTGAAAGAAAAACAAAATGAGCAGCAGCAGTAGATAAAGGACAACAACAACAATATTTGTAAATTCCATAGACAAAAAAAAAAAAATTTCGTTTGTGTCATCGCACACAAAGAAATTTGCCGCCAAAGTTACTGCCGCTGTCACCAATCTCAACACATCTCTGCTCGACTAAATTTTCACTTCATTTTCCACTGTTTTTTCTTTCGTTTATGTTTGTCTTCCCGTATCGGACATATTTCGAATTTCGGTTTCTTTGCATTGCCTTTACCTTTGTGAATGGGTCTAGTTGTTGTTATTGTGTTTTTTTTGTTGCAACATTTATATGTGTTCTTATGTTGCGTATGTGTGCGTTTCTGTGTGCGTTTCTGTGTGTGGGTTTGTGTGTTGGCGATTTTTGTGTCTCTTTTTACTTTAACAATCTCAGTATTTTTGGCCTTTATGTTGTTGTACTGCTACTGTTTGTTTGTTTATTTTTTGTTGCATTGATTGTGGCTTTTTTGTTGGTCTTACAGATTTGTGCTTTAGTTATAATGTTCGGTTGTTCATTTGTTGTTGTTTTTATTGTTGTTACATATTTGTTTCTTTTACGGTTTTATTGTGCTGGTTGATTTTTCTATTTGTACAAAGGAAAATGAATGCTTCGTTGATCACAAATCGCATATGGTGGCAGAACAAACAAAATAAAAACCGAAAAAAAATAAACATTATTGGTGCACAGTGGGTGGAAAGCGCTAAAAAAAGGGGAAATTATGTGCTTGTGTTAAGTTATCAGAGAACTTGTTATTACAACAAAAAAAAAAACCATCGAATTTTGATACTTTTTATGATTATTAAATGGTATTATGGGAAATTCCACCGTCAATTACGTTACATCGCAAGTAAAATTGTATGATTCAAACTCAAATTGCATTACCATTTGCACGTTTGCGAAAAATGGTTTATTACTTGGAGTTTAGCTACTCAAAGCTGTTATGCCTAAACTTTTTATTTAAATTCTAAAAACATACTAAATACGGACTAAAATTCCGTCGTCACTGACGTTACAATTTTAGGACTAGGGGTTTTGGGCACGGGTGATTTATTCAAATTTCTGCGAGACCCTTGACAGAATTGAATTCCAATGTTTTGGAGATTATTAGAAATAGAATGAAGTCTTTATAAAAATCTTTGTTATTAGGACTTTTATAGAAATGTAGCATGCATAGTTAATTATGTACCGTAACTGACGTTACGTAAAATTCGTCACTGACGTTACCTCCGAAGTAACAGAAAAAAAGCCGACTAGTTTTTCTTTTATGGACGTTAAACAGACAGGTCAATTGATTTATTGCAGAAAATCGTGAAAGGGTTTATCTGCAGGTGTCCTTTGCTCAGTTTAGACTTTTTTAGCTGGTTTTGCTCATACGCCAAGTACTAATTGTATTACAAGAAACGTGTTGTATTAACCACCAAATATTTTTCGAGTCTATTGTGTGGAATATTTATACATATACATTCGATATATGTATATACAGAGGATCTTTCCGTTTTAATAAAAAAAAATAAATAAATAAAAGCAAAAATAAAAAGTTTGTTTGATAAGGTGGGTAAGAACGTAAGCGTTCGTCACTGACGTTACAAAAGCGCAACGGATTTTTTTAGATTGTATACTATTTTAAAAACAAATTTACTTTACATAGTTTATTTAGTTATCTTATAGATGGAGAATCGAAGATTTTAAATTGATTGGCAGAAAACTATATATTTTATGCAATAAAATGCTTATTTTCGTCACTTACGTTACAAAAAAAGGCACACAACAATTTTTTTTCTACACCAAAAAATTTTTGTGCATATTTTTCATACTTTTCAAAATTTCACTAAGAATTAAAATAAAAGTAACATATAATGCCTGGTAACTAAGATTCACACAGTATAAAAAATATAAAGTAGTTTCTTAACAAGGTATTTAAGAACAAACACAATTTTTTTTTGGTTGTCCTAAATAGTTTAAGAATATTTAAGTTAGGCTTATGCGAATGCCATTCTGGCATTTAGTCATCATGATTTAATATATTTACAACAACTTAGCCATACTACCAACTTAAAAACAAAATGTTGGTTTTTTCGCTTTCATCAATCTCTGCCATGGAAATTCCCTTATAGCTTTTGTTCCGATGTTTGGACATATAGGGATTAAGAATTACCTCACCACATATCCTCACTTTTCCACCTACATCGCTTTCTGAAATCTAGGGATAGGTATGTATTAGAACCAGAGCTGCTAAATTTGGATTACGATTAGTAACCAATTAGATTAAATTTGAAAAGGAATGGTATTGGTTACATAATTCTCTTTTTAACAATTCCTGATTATCAATTCATTATGTCTGCCAATAATCAACAAATAATTAAGATTACTTAGTATTACGAGCAATTAATCAAAAACAAACAAAAGTAATCTTCGAAAGTAGTCAAATTATTTTTCGATTATTTTTTATTATTTTTTCGTAATCTTCATTAATCTTAATTATTTTTCGATTAACTGTAATCGTAATCAATTAGCAATCGTGCGAAACTGAACATAATCGTAATATAATCATTCCTTCACCTTTCAAAAAATCGAATTACTAATTATTATGAAAAGTAATCATTACTTAACAGCTTTGATTAGAACATTATGACAGTCTACTTTTTGTACAAGTATTTGGTAAATATTTTGAAAATATCCATTACTGTAAATGAGCTCAAGGAAAAGAATAATAATTTTTTTAATGGAAATTATTATTGTTTTAGTTTTTACATTTTGTAATTTACTTTCCCAATAAGCTCCACTGTTCGCCACACACTTACCAGTGAAGTAATACTGAATGAACCAACGAAGCCCTGATTTTAGCGATCTGATATGATACAGAAGGAACACCGTGCCGCAGCGAGCGCCTTTTTGAAGATGGTGCGGGTAGCACAACCAGCCGACAAGCCAGGCCAGCAGGAATGTGGACGAAGAAAAACCGCATCAAATAAGAAGTGTGTGTAGCGATGACGGTGATGCTGATGCTGATGATGATGATGATGCTGCGATGAATGGTGGTGGTGCGATGAGAATGTCCGCGCAGCTAAGCTCTTACACGTTGGCTGCTGCCAGCTATTTACCATCGCCATTGCCGTCATTGCGCCGACTGATGCACAACAACAACACATTAAGTACTTACTTATGTACATATAAATGTACATATATGAATGAAGTGGCATTTGGCGTTTGATGATACCAACATTGGTGACAGCATATCTAAACGGCAACAAAAGCAGCAGCGCCAGTATTACCACCAGCAGCGCGAATAGCATTAGCAGCAGCAGCAGCAACACCAGCAGCAGCAGCGCCAATGTTAACATTCACCAAAAGAATTACCGGGCATTTTTGGCATTTCATTTGTCATTTATGTTTCGTTTGTGAATTAACTTCGCTTAGAGCAGTTGATATATCATTTACAACAGCAGCAAAAGGCTATTTTATAAATTCCTAATTCTAATTGCCTTAAACGATTAAAACGAAGAACAAGAAGTGACCACAAAGTATTTGTTGTTCAAAATTCTTGGTTAATTAAAAGTACGAAAGTGTGGAAAAGCCTACAAACGCCATTGATGCATCGGCACATGCAGGTGTTCTTAAGAGAAAGTGAGTATCGGCAAAGGCGCAATACAAAAAAAAGGACTGTTGTGTTACAGTGCTCAAAAGAGTTACACGAACATCAACAACAAATGCGTGAGTGCATTATTGAATGAATGAGTAGGCGCATTGTGACCAAAGATAACATTGTGACAGTGTTGTTATATCATGTGGTGCATGCTAGAACAGGAATTTTGTTAAGTGACACGTGTTTATTTGTTTGACCACCGCCATTAATTACATAATTGAAACGAAATAAATTGAAAAGTGCGTGATAAAAAAAATAAATTAAAAAAAGGGGGCATGCAGTTGACTCTAAAAACTAAAAATAAAAGAGTCTAAATAAAAAAAGGGGCTCGTTCGGTGACGCTTTTATTGTCAGAGAATTGTGTTTCTGGTATTTGAACAAGTGGAATTTTTGAAGTGTAAAGTGGTAAACAATCTAAATTTAGTTAACAAATAAAATAAAACTGTTAATGATATCGCTTCTCTAGTTCAACAACGACGCAATTGTCAATTTTAAAGTTTCGAGATAACGCTCACAAAAGCTTTAAAAAGTACTAATTATTGCTGTGTATCAATTTTATAATTGTATTACAAATAGTTTTCGCGCTAGACGCTTGCGAAGTTGTTCCAATCGTGAATAACGTATGCGCGGACAAATATTGAAACTTGCTTCACCAAAACTTTATATTTTACAATTGCGTCGTTGTTGAACTAGGGAAGCGATATGATAATAAGGTATTTTCGAGATCATTAAAATTAAAAAATTAAGGAAGCCTAAGTTAATTTGATCTATCCAAAAAAATAAAATAAAATAAACTAAATTAAATTAAAATAAATTAAATTAAAATAAAATAAAATAAAGTAAAATAAAGTAAAATGAAATAAAGTAAAATAAAATAAAATAAAATAAAATAAAATAAAATAAAATAAAATAAAATAAAATTAAAATAAAATAATATAAAATAAAATAAAATAAAATAAAATAAAATAAAATAAAATAAAATAAAATAAAATAAAATAAAGTAAAATAAAATAAAATAAAATAAAATAAAATAAAATAAAATAAAATAAAATAAAATAAAATAAAATAAAATAAAATAAAATAAAATAAAGTAAAATAAAATAAAATAAAATAAAATAAAATAAAATAAAATAAAATAAAATAAAATAAAATAAAATAAAATAAAATAAAATAAAATAAAATAAAATAAAATAGATTTTTACACAAACAACAAGCTTGTGTTTTTGGTCTTTATATTTGAAGTATCCTATTTCGGTACGAGCTATAGACCTATTAATAATTTTTTCTGCAACGAAAAATTATTGTTGTTTTTGGTTTTCTTAATAATTTTTTTTTTTATTAATTATTAAAAGTTTTGTTGAGTTGAACAGGAAAAATTTAGAGACAACCGCCATAGCTTTTCTTATAGATCCATTTCGGAAGTTGCTAACTTCACTCATCAGAGAAATTTTGGCACGCATTGCTAACTATTAAGCTAACAATACGCTGGGTTTTTTGCCTTCTAAACGCCCTGATCTATCAACTTTTTACCAATTCATGTACCAACAACGCCATTTGACGTTTTAGATTTGGTATCATGATGGATTTTTTGCAAGTCTGCTTTGGTGTCACAGTTTGCCAACCATGTGCTCTTGGTTTTTGTTATTGAGATTTTTACACAAACAACAAGCTTGTGTTTTTGGTCTTTATATTTGAAGTATCCTGGTTCGGTACGAGCTATAGACCTATTAATAATTTTTTCTGCAGCGAAAAATTATTGTTGTTTTTGGGTTTCTTAATAATTTTTTTTTTTTTTTTTATTAATTATTAAAAGTTTTGTTGAGTTGAACAGGAAAAATTTAGAGACAACCGCCATAGCTTTTCTTATAGATCCATAAAAAAAATAAAATAAAATAAAATAAAATAAAGTAAAATAAAATAAAATAAAGTAAAATAAAATAAAATAAAATAAAATAAAATAAAATAAAATAAAATAAAATAAAATAAAATAAAATAAAATAAAATAAAATAAAATAAAATAAAATAAATTAAAATAAAATAAAATAAAATAAAATAAAATAAAATAAAATAAAATAAAATAAAATAAAATAAAATAAAATAAAATAAAATAAAATAAAATAAAATAAAATAAAATAAAATACTGGCAATAACAATTCATTACGAATTATTGTTAACTGCTCTCGAGCTTGGAATGAACATAGATTTCCTTATTTAATTCGCATCCTAAAATATCACCCTATAGTTGTCAATGCTTTCTTCTGGCAAGTTTACTCTTTTCAAACATTTACTCTTAAAGAAATTCGTTTTCTCAAAATAAATCTTTATCATTTTCTTTTTTGAAATTTTCCCCATTTCCTTGAAAATTAATTGCTTCACTGCTACTTTTTGATTTGGCTGCTCAGTATTTCGGATACTGTCGTCGTGTTTACACCGCTAGTGAAATATTTGAAATACTCCAAGTGCAAAGCAAAAAAAAAAAAAAACAAAAAAAAGTACAAAAAAAAAAAACGATTTATATAAAAAAAAATTCGCGAAAACTATGCGAATGTTTATTTACTTTATATGTACATATATGAGAAGTGCCAAAAAATAAATTGATTCTGAAAGAAAAAGTTAACACACAAAAACAAAATTTATAAAAAAATTAAAACAAAAACTAAGTTCAAAAATTAACTAAGAAAACGCCAAGCATATTTATCTTGCCATTATTTTTCCTGTGAAATATAATAGATAAAAACAAAAAAAATAAAAAATTTGAAAGAATTAGAAAGAATTTTTGACGTCTTGTTGTCGTGCATGCACTTCGGTTCTATTTTGGCTGGTTGCCGTTAAACGCGTCGTAAATTGAAAAGTGTCACTTGTGATTGTCAAGAGCAGCCAAAGTTGAAGCACGCACCCATCCACCCAATATAGTGGGGTGCTTGTTGGCATAACGGTACCACAACGTAACGCTGTCTAAACAACAATAAACCCCTTATGCGTGTGCTTGTGTAAGTGTGTAGATGTATTTGTGGTTTTTGGTGTGTGTTTTTGAATTATTGACAATTAATGCAACAAAATTGCGTGAATGCGCAATAAATTAAAAACAATATTCTGTGCGAAAAAAGAAACAACAACAAATGTTAGATATATGTTTAAAATGCAACACTGTGAAATATTCTAGATAAAATAGACTGCTTGGCGCGTGGCTACGACTGCGATTAATAGCATTACAAATGTTTATGGCAGGGACCGAGTTTAATAAATTTTTTTGAAATTCTTATTTAATTAGGCAATTGGAAATAGTTGGTCTAGGAAATAAAGAAAATACTTTTTTGTTTAAAAATAAAAAGTACAAAACAGCTATTAAAACTTTAATTGCAATAGTACTAAAAAGTTAGAAAAATAGTTCAAACTTGACTTTTGCTATGAAATGTGGAAAACAATGGTTGATTTTTTACTTTTATTTTAAAAATAAAAAAAAAACTTGAAATGCTCACTTTTATTTTTTTATTAAAAAGAAGAAAACAAAATATCGAAATATTTGTTTCTAATTTGAGTTTTTAAAATCTTACTTTTCTTATAAAAAATCATCAAAACCAGTCAAAATAAAATTTAAAATCAGACTTTTATTACAAAAGTAAAAAAAAAAAAACAAAATTTAAAATGATAGTTGAAATTTGAATTTTATTTATTTTAATAAAAAATTAAAAACTAATAGATCAAGTAGTTCTTCTTCTTTTGATTATTGGCCTAGAGCTCGAAAAATTTTATCAATACAAACAACAAGAATAGTAATAGATCAAAATTATTTTCTCTGTAAAAGTACTTTTTCATAAAAATTCAAATTAGTTATTTTTGGTTAAAAAATCAGATACAAATTTTGATGTAAATTTTTGTCGTTTTTGATAGAATTCAAAATCTTCACTGTCCCTGATTGATACATTTAGTGGCAAATTTTTACTTTATGGCCTTAGTTAAAATTCCCATAAAAAAAAATTTGAAATAATTTAATTACAAAAAATTTACAAAAAAATTTTTAATTAATCTTTTATTATAAAGTTCAAATACAAACTCCTTTTATTATCTATAAAAGTTAATTCTATATGAAATTTTTGTGTCTTAACAAACAATTTTCATATTTATTTTACAGTTATTTTTGCTTAAAAAATCAAATAAAAATTTAGATTTCAATTTTTGTCGTTTTTGATCGAATTCATATTCTTCACTGTCCCTGGTTGTTGCACTTCGTTAAAAGTTATTGCTTTGTGGGCGTGACTTCCCATTTACATTATGGACGACCATGACATTGTCGAAGGTCGGTATGAGAGAATATACATACATATGTATGTATGTATGTATGTTGCTGATTGTTAGTGCTACCAAAGGTTTATTGGGCCCATAGGCTAGTTAAGATGAGGTTGCTTTGGATATAATTTTGGTATATTAAAAATCGCTATAAGTGGATATAAAAGGAGGAAGTTCCACCCATAAGAGAGTTGCGTTATATACAAACATACATAACGGAACGATCACTACAGCAACTACATATAACATCATGGTCGCCGTTGTGAGCTGGTTACCGTTGTTCGGCGTTTGCCATTTTTGATTCACTACACCTACTGATTGTACACCTATAGAACGCTCTACTAGCTCTAAAGATAGTGATAACGAATGCATAGCCACACATACCATTCACTGTCACTGCCACTGCCAATGTCTCAGACACTTCATAGGCGCCCGAGCATTTGACAATTAGACAGTTCATTATCGCACGATTCTCACTATGGGGTACTCAATAGATACTCGTATATACGATGCTATCTATCAGTGGCGCTTTTACAATTGGCCTCAGATATTTTATAAACATACATATTTTTATTAATAGCGCATTCTCACTAATGATAAAATATTGAAGAAATTTTATAAGTTTTCATATTCGAAATGTTTAGTCATTAACGAGAGTTTTTGGATTTGATTTAGACAAGATTTGTAATCGTTGGCACGCCCAACATTTTCTAGTTCTATTTTTATTTTGCATATAACCTTTGACCTAAATTCCCCTAATGTAAACATGTAATAATGCAGTTTTTGTTGTTTGTTTGTACGTATGTTTTTGTGTTACTTTGTGCATATGTAGGGCCTCTGTTGTTCTCTTCATCGAATTTAAATGATCTTAATTGGTATTCAATTAATATGGACAAATTGATTGTAAATTTATTTCTTTAAGGAACTTAATGCATGTAATGTTGGTTGTTTTATGTTTTCTCAATCTCAACCGACACGATTTCAGCGCCATAGCAGCGCCAAGATTTGCCGGTTTTATGAGCACCGTCATCATTGGTGGTTTTACCCTTCAGTTTTGGCATCGATTTCGAATCGCTCATAGTGTTTCTGTCGTTGTAATATGTAAGACAGTTGTATGTTTTCTCATATTGCTTAGTAAATTCGCTGAAATTCAGATTAAATTCGTAGCAAAAATGACAACAAAAAAAAACTAAAAATAAATCGTGTTACTGATCTCTAAAGAAAGTGGTCATTTATAATTTTAAATAAAAATATAGATTTTTCTTTCATCGAAATCTGTAGAAGGAGAGCTTTCAAGCTTCGGAAAAAAATTCGTAAATTGAAAAAAATATATTTGAGATTTTGCAAATTTGAGATAAAAAATAATTTCTGAGAATGCAGTTTTTTAGCCTATTAAATTCTAGACCAACAAAGTCCAAGTTTCAAGACTATTGAAAATTTGATAGAGTTTTGCAAATTTTTTTTCGAAATAGTGTTTGATATTTCCATCCCTACAAACTAAATTACTATGGCAAGCTCTTATGAAAGAAAAAAATTGCCGAAAATCAACCGAACTCTTAAGAGCTCTGAGACTTATACTTCGTCAGAAAAGAATTCAATAGACTACAAAAGTGCATACTCAGAAATTATTTTGAAACTCTGGTCTAAAATTTAAAAATTTCCACACGTTTTTCGAATTTTTCAAGAATTTTTGTAGTTATTCAGAAACTTGGCAACCCTAGTTCAAAATATGTGAATGACAGGAAAATAATTTATTTTTATATGAAATTAACACACTAGTTTTTGATATTTGTACGTTTTGCAAGCTCGAAAACCAGAGAAACAATAATTCTTAATGAATTTTAATTGTCAGTTTTTTGGGAAAAATTGATTGTTTTTGTTGTAGAATTTTTCAAAATAGATTTGAATAACCAAGTGGGCCATTTTGATTAGTACTCACTGTACTTTTAACACTCGTTTACAATATCGATTTTTGAGTCATGGGAATATTTTTCGAATTTCTTAAGACAATTTTCAAACAAGCTGGTAATTTCAGATGAAAAGTCATGTATTGAATTAATTAAATTATATGGAAAATAAAGCTTTAAACTGAAAAAAAAATTCAAATACCAAGATTAAAAAAAAAATATTTGGAGAAGGTCCATTTAATATAATCTTAAAAGTCGAATGTCATTTGTAAATTTTTATGACCCAGATATTAGTTGTTGTTGCATTTGCATATTAAATCTTTAACCAGCTCTGGATAATTGCCCATTGGAACACGGCAATTGTGTCACCAAAAAGTGTCAAGTAGCTATACTTTGGAAGCTTTAAGAATTTGTTGGAATTCTAATAGATTGTAATAAGATCTCCAAAATAATGATTTAATTTTAATTGAAAATAAATTTTAGCCTGCATACAAGCGATTCATTTCGCGACACCTTTTATGAAACAAATTGTACCAAACACACTCACACATGCGAGCTTGCACAAACCACTGACTTCTCGACACTGCCCAAGAGAGTTCGCATACTGCCTCATATATGATTCGTTTGCTCATGATGGCCAACAGGTGAGCACACATTAGAGGCATATCTATAGATCGCATGACGTTAAAATCGTATGATCGTTGTACCTTGTGGGCCTATTTAAAGTGTGTGGGGAAAATTGGGGAGTTAAATAAAATACGAGAAGAGCGCCAAGAAATGTTTACACCAAAGTGTTGTGTTCTTGTTTTATATTGTTGTTGTTGAAATTTGTTTGTTGTTTCAAGTTGATCGTTTATTGTGTAGATCGGATTGCTTGGTTAGCTGGTTATATGGCATTTCGTTTGTTTATACTTGAGTAAAGGCATTCATTCGTTAGCATATAGTTTGACGTTTAATATCTGACTCTTCAAATTGCAATTTTCAGTCGTTTGTTGTGCGTTCTCGTGTCGAAGTCGTAGTCGTATGTAATAACGTGTTCGACGGCGATTTTTATATGCGGTTCGGGTGCGTAACGTGTGTTTATCGTATTGGAAGTATATATGTAAATAATACGGTGTGTGTGTTGTTTTGTTTTTGTGCTTGAGCATATGTTTTCGGTTTTTTTTTGTTTGTTTTTTTTAAATAAGAATGAAAATGCATGAAAATTGAAATGAGCATAATTTAAAGAATGGCGGCAATTATAATTATTTTTTAGTTGAGAAATTAATTATCTCTGCTAAAGTTATAAGCGGCTTTTGTTAATAAAGTTATACAAATATTATTGCGTTATACAATTTCTAATTGCCTTGAAATATGCGCTGCCTGTTGTTTACTTAAAAGCATGTGATTTTCACTTAATTCATTACAAACCATTGTAATATGTAAAAAAAATAAAAAAAAAAAGAAAAGTTTCTGTGCGCGCTACTAGCCCAGCTGATATCTAGCACGCTTGTGAAACGTCAAAAATGAGTGCGCGTGTTTTTTTTATATTGGAAAAGATTTGTTTTTGTTAGACACTGCGACCTTGATGAAAATTTTTTGAATGCTTAAAAAAGTTTTTGTTTAACATTTTTTAATTATTCCGTGCATTTTCTTGTTTGAAAAGAAAATGTTAGTGCATTCTTTCTTCCACATTTACTTTTGTACGTTTTTTCGCCACTTTGCAATAATAATTATTTAATTTATTGATAAGCCTTTTGTGATCTGTTTCTCTACAACTAATAACTACCGCTATAAATGTCTCATCGTCTAGCACCCCTCTAACTTTTACCGTTCACTCGTCTGAGTATTTGATTAGCTCACGTAACTTATGTTAATGTTTTTTTCTTTTTAACACTTTTATCATTTTTCTCCAACGGTCATTGATTTATTTATTTTTTTTTTCGTTTTTCTGCCTGCTTTTTTCCTTTTTTAAATGTGTTTGAATGAATGCTTTTGGGCAATTTTGCGTGCTCATTTGTTGGCCAAAAATTTCGCTGAACTTGTTAAGCAACACTCTTGCCTCCGCTACTCTGTGCTCTGTGAACTTGTTTTTGGCTTCGTTGTGTGTCATATACGCATATAAGGCATGTTTCATAATTATACGGTTAGATAGATATGCACAGCAGCTGATCGTTTCATAGTTTTACCAAAAGTATTCCAAAACAATTCTTTTGACAATACCTTTGCTCGGTGGCATAAAACACATGCGGGGACAAAGAGCACTTTGACTTTTCATTTAGAAAATAAGTGGCAAGGAAAATTTCACTGAGTAAGATTTGTAAGTTAAAAACAGCTGATCGTGACATAACCGTCAAATTTTGGCAACCACCAAAACTTTGAGCTATTGACCAATGAAAAAAGTAACATCTGTTTTGCTTGCAAGTTTTTACAAATACCGGTATGGCCTAAAAATGAAATTTGAGATTTATTTGACAGTTTTAAATAATTCCCCATTTACTTGCTTTACTTTTTCGGTGAACGTACCTTAACAACTTCCCTGCCCCCATACAAAGCGCTTTGTGAATGCCCCACGTCCACTAGTTTTTTGTATTGGTTAACTGAGTAATAGGAACATTTTTATAAATAATTTTTTGAGTCAAATGTGAGCAAATAGGACCTTCTTCTTCTGTAAGTTGCATAGACAAATGAGTCACATGTGAATCATGGACTTATTTCAATGCACTCTCGTGAGTCACATATGACTCAAACATTGGTAACGTTGGCGTGTTGCTATTGTCGTATCCTTATAATCGATTGCATTGTTTTCTTATAAAGTTGGTCGAATCAGCTGTCTTATTATTTGAAGGATAACGAATTAATAACTAATTCTTTAAAACTTACAACTTTGGCCTGAGGGAGAACTATTTTTACACTCATTTGTGTGCTCTCAGTAGTCAGCGAACTGAGTATGGGAGTGAATTCCGATAACTACTGACTGATGCTAACTGTGTATGACACGTAATTGCATTTTAGCAACAAATATTTATATGAAAAACGTTAAATTATATCGTGTATTTTTGTTTAAATACTATGAGATATTTTCAAAAAATAATATTACTGACGTCATAATTATGAAACGCACCTTTCATTCACTTCAGCTCCTACGTTGTAAATCAAATGAATTATTTATAAATTTAAATTTTGTTGTTATTTGCTTTCGCTGTGAATACCGATATCTAATAACATACATACCATGTCAGTATTGTCGTTTATTTAACTTTTGAATTTCCATAAAATTTGCAAATTAAAATCACTGTGCCATTTTGCTTAGGGCCGCACTAACTTGATGTAATTTTTCTTTCAATATTTTTATTCAGCACAATTATAATTGTTAAGCTCTGTTTATGTATTTCGCTGTAAATGACTTTGATGTGGGCATTTGTAATTATTTTGACTCGAATCATGATTAATTTGGTTATGGCACGTTTGGCTGTTACTCTCGACTTTTGCTAATTCTTGGTGACAGGTTTATTACGGAAAGTTATTTAATAAATCACATTACTTCATTATTTTAACATTGAACTGCCTGAAAGAATTTGCTCAAAGGTTATTAACGAAGAAAAATCGGTTTAAGGATGATTTTATTTTTGATTAAAAATAAGGAAATCGAAAATATTAATTTAAAAAATTTAATGGATATTTATAAAAGTTGTTGAGTAAAAAAAAAAATGTAAAGCTGTGCAATTTGTGGTGCAAAAGTGTTAAAAAAAAAATAAAAAAATAAAAATTAAAAAAAAAGTCTAAAATAATTTTCTTTACAATTATAGCCAACAACCAGTGTAACCGGCAAAATAGACTAAAAAAAAACAATTTTAAATTATTAACTATATAATTTTACTAAACATAAATAAAAAAAAAAAATATATATTAACTTGAAGAAAAAACTAGCAATTATTCAACAATTGCATCGTTAACCATACAATGGCAACACTGTCTACCACCAAAACATCCGAAGCAAGCGAACCGCCGAAAATTAGTAAATTTTTTAGCAGCAGCTGCAATTATCAAAGTAAAATCCAACAGCTGATTAGCTTTAGTTTCACTTCGTCAAATTTCATTTTTATCACATGCATCCTGAGCATTAGTAAATTGTGCACTGTTAGTGCTGGTCCCGTACAAGCTACCGCTGCTGCTGGTACATCTGGCCCCACAACAGCCGGCCCACCATACAGTGCTCTAAATGCTACGACGCTTTTGGAAAAATTACATTCATTCGCTACAACACTCGGGCCACCGCTAGCTTCGACATCGAAATCATCGAAAAATAGTGCTGCAGCTTCGAATAGCGTCGGCAGTGATGGTAGTGGTCGTAAGAAAAATTTAATTAATTTCGATTTTAAATTTTTAAATGTCTCCGGCAAGATTGGTACACCGCTAAGCATTGGTAAGTGGAAAATAAAATTTCATTTTTCTATGTATAGATAGTACATTTTTTAAAGTGTTCGATTTTAAGTCAAATGCACTCCGGTTATTTCCTTTATTTAATTTGCCTTACATTCTTTTATGATTCGCAACCAAGTTATCAAATATTCCAAAGATATAGTTTATGTTTGCAATCCCAAAGTGGAGTTTTTCACAGCGAAGATGAGGAGCGTTTCCTATCCTTCAAAAAAAGCTATTAGCCTAAGATGAATCTGCGAAAGGAAATGCAACCAATGCGAGTTTTGTTCGCAACTACTTAATCAAAATTTTTATTCAAATTGAAATTTTGATTAACTTGATTAATGCTAGGATTAAATTTGAAAACGAAATAAATCCTCATTAATCGAATACAAAATTTAATCCTAAACGATTAATTATTCTAAAAATGTTCGATTATCATAATTAATCAATTATTACAAAAATAACAAACAATTTAATTTGATAATCAATGATTAAGATAATAATGATTATTATTAAACAGGTCTGCTATGAAGCGACTAATTGGTGCCTTACCGGTCGTAAAAGGCGACTGAAATGCACAAAGGTAATGAGGTGTAACTCTATGGTTGATCTAGGGAAATTGTGCCTCTCACTTTTCATCCCATGGGATGACATGATCTAGAAGGTTTCACTGGTCATAGGAGTGCCGAACATGACAGATTTATTTCGGGCCCGCGCTGTTAATTCGACAACGCTCCCCAAAACCTTCGCGTAAGAATAGCCATTTCACCATCATCCATTTTTATTTTGGAATCATTCTGAAGAGCTTCACTGTAATAATATCGCAGTTATCTTGTTGTTAACAATGTTTCGACTGATCGAAGTTGTGCTAGTGTGCCTCTAGTCTTCACTAGAACGACGCTCCGCTCTGCAGCTATTTCACGTGGTTGAATACCTATAACGGGGTTTGAAGGCCGTGTTCTGATGGGGGTATCTACCGAATTAATGTGGATATCATTTAAAAACCGCCAAGTAAAACGGTTGGGTAGTGTGCTGTCTCACTTGGGTTCACAGTATGAAGACTATAGAACAATTGAATCCAAAAGTCATAAGTTGTGAGAATCGTCGTCTGCTGGCGCATTGGTATTTGGACATGGATGTTACATCAATGACAAACACGCTTCTTTTCGATTTGATGCAATTGTCGTCCACTGTACATGCACCTCTTTCGCTTCTGTTTGGTCTATTCCGTTTAAAAATATCTTCGTAAATCTATTTTGGTCTTGGAGATGCATAAAAATAATCGTCGTGACACGCTGCCAATCTTACCTAACACATTTATTTATGGATGTTTGTTCTGCGTTGCGCCTGTCACGCCAGATTGTTGTGCCATTTGTCGACGTTCTCAGACAGCAAAACAGTTTCGATGACCACCGGCTGTATGCGAGCCGCAAGCTTTTCACCCGCTGTCATGCCTTTACTACTTTGTTGTTTCTTATGAGCTGCATTTCTCTTCTTTCGCTCCTCTTATTCTTGTATATATGTATGTACATGCATCAAGTTTGTTCCACCGTTGGCGCTTAACACCAAACGTCTGCATTCTTCAAAGTCAACTTGCATCTACTTGCGTGACTGCATTGACTTTTTTTATACTTCAGCTTTGCTTTGAAGTAATGCATTACTGACGGACATGACTCCAAAACAGCTGTGTTCATGGTTGCCATATCATAGTTTTTGTTGTCACCAAATTTTTTAATGTAAAACACCGAAAACTATAAAATGTCTAACATTCAATCAATTATCCTAATATTTAATATTTGGAAAGCATCAAGATTTGCAAATGAGAAACAGCTGATCGTGACATAGAAAAACAACAACAAAAACTTAGCATTTGAAGTTATTAACCAATGAAAAGACTAACAGTTGTTTTGCTTGAAAGTTTTTACAAATTCCTATTCGACGAAAGCTTTTTTAATTTTTTTTTTCGGTTGTGAAGGCTATTTTCACCATCCACATTCAACATTAACTGGTAGATAATTGATGAAGGCTATATCAGAAAAATTTTCCCTAAAATTATGTGGTTTGTAAAGCTTCGAGATCTAAAACTGCTCAACTAGAGAAAAAGAAAATGAACAATCTCTGAGAGTATTTAAGAGAAAAGTTCTGCAAAGAAGTATTGAGGTCCTTCTCCTCACGCCAAATGGAAGTAAACTTGGAACCAGACCCATGACATTCTCATTAGAATAAAGTAAAGAAATTGATCCATTGCCAAAAGTGGACAAAAATCACAAATAAAAATCCAAAGTTTAGCAAAGTGGCAAGCATGGCTCTTTTCAAACTGTCTGCTCGCTGGCTCGTTGCTTTAGTTGAGTGGTCAACGCGGTTTATTTCGTTTCTTCTCTGCATTTTCATTTAGTGTTGTGTAGCTTTGTATATGTTTTGCAAAATTTCTTTGATTTCAGTTTTATTGTTTTTATTTTTTATCGACGCTGAAGTTGATAATTATCGAAAATACCGGCCGGCATTGCAAACATTTATTTATTTTGTAGTTTGGAGTGTGTTGAGTACGGCATAACAACTGAAAGTTAATAGCTTAACGAAATGAGTGTGCCAAATCTGGTTGTGAGAGTGAGTTGTTGGTATGAATGAATGAATCTCTTAAGTGCCAACAAGTGGCGGGAGCGACTCGAGCAAGGTGGAGGGAGCACAGTGAGTCAAAAGTAAAATGTTTTGCAACACATGGTTAGTTGTTGTTTTTTTTTTGTGAACTTTAAAAGTGTTATTTGACTTGAGTAAGCATGACCCAGCTCTTTTTTTCTTGCAGTAACTGAGGGCGTGCAGTTTGATTGGAATAGTTTTGATATATTTTGGTGGTTAGTAAGGTTGGTGGATTTCTTCAACTGAATCTAACGAATTGATAATTTTTTCAGGAGTGAGTTAATTACGGAATTCACCATTAGGTCAATCAAATTTAATGAATAGATTAAATTTTTCTGAGTTGGTGAATATCTAAATCCTAAACTTACTTCCAGCAAATGCCGTGTATCTAGGCTCTTGGTGCAAAATTCGGTTTAGTTAACACCTGTCAGAAGCAATAGAGTGAGCAGCAGCTTAATTGTAGAGCAGGCTTGACAGAATTTGGTCGGGTAAGCACCGAAGAACAGGCTGTCAAATCTACTGGGTGGGTGAGCTACCACAATATATTCCAGACCATTAAGTCAATGAATTTTTTTTTGTTGAAGAACAGGTTCAAGATCTTTTATCGAAAGAAGCAAGGCACTATTTTTGGGGAATATAATAGGTCATTAGCCCCCTTCTCACGAATGAGAAACCCATACAAGCAGTATAGCGCGCTTAACTGATAGTGAAAATGGCAATTTATAAAGACGATTTTTTTTGGGTTGAGCAAATTTTCAGTTCAAGAAGTAACATACATCAACTGCTATTTCATCTCTCTCTTCGTACTTTTTCGTAAATTTTTGTGATTTTGGGTTCAACAATTCCAACCTAGAACTAACTATGAATATGTATTTCCATTATTTGATTGTAGGTACAAACTACTCCTAACTAAAACATTAATTAAGTTTATGAGTTCAAAAGTTGAGAGATGCCAAACAGTTTATCTTTGTTGCTATTTTTTATTATTCATAACAAAAAACAAAGTAGGCAGCGTAATTCTAAGTTGTAATAAAAAAAAATTTTATTAGAAAATAACTTCAGCTAACCTCTGTAACTTTGCAAATCAGTATCGAGAACCTCTTTTATCCACAATTCCTGAAAAATATGACCATTTCGATGCGCCCTCAGTGGATCCGCCCCTTACTCGATCATACTAAATCCATATCTGGAAGCGGATTATCACCTCATCAGCACTTTCCTATAAACTTTGTTACTATTTTTGCTCGATACGAAAACAAATGCTACTAAATCGATATTTCCTTCAAATATGATGCGCCCCTCACTGAGCTCCCAAATAGAAGTTTCACATGTCTTCGCAAATAATACCTACACTAAAATTTTGTTCTAAATTTCGTAACACGTGCAAAGTCCTTCATGTTGTTGTTGCTATAATTACTCTCCTTTCAAATTATGCGAACACTTTAGTTGGAAAGTCAAGAAGGCTTAAAGCAAAGTTACATTGTGAAGTAGTTGTTCTTTGAACGAACATCTTTCCGCATGTTATTCTACTTCAGTTTTTGAAGTTGCTTTTACTTGAACAGAGCTCGTAATACAAATTGCAAAGATACATCATTGCTTGCTTGGCCCTTTTTGATTTACTTTATTTATTTCGCAGAACAAAAATGTTCTACGAAGTGAAAGCAACTAATAGAATGACAACTCCTTGCAACTAGTTTGAACGCAACCACAACTGGTTAGAGGGAAATAGATTTCATCAGCTTATTGGTACTATCCGAGTATAATAAGACTGAAACAGGCTCATGCCATAAGTTGTATAAGTGTAAAAGAAGTCAAAACAGCTGTTTTAAAAATGTTTGTTTGTCTGTCTGTATGTTTGTTTGCGCATCACCTAAAAACTGCTGCATAGAATTGAATGAAATTTTCACCGATTTATTACTAGATGTCCAGCTAACAGTATACTATCCATTTTACTGCAATCCATTATTTTATTGCACTGTTTACAGTCATGGCAACACAAGTTGGTACAAAATAACTAGTTTATATTTATAGAGAAATTTGAGAAGGCCGATATCTGTAGGCATGAAATGTGGTTTACAAGATTAATCGAAGTCAAAAAACCATTTTCAAAATTTTTGTTTGTTTGTCTGTATGTTTGTTCGCGCATCAATCAAAAACCGCTGAATATAATTGAATGAAATTTTGACCGGTATATTGCTAGATGTCCAGCTTTAAGTTTACCACCCATTTTACTGCACTGTTGTGAAATTTCTTGCGGCTTTTTGAGTACGACTTTATTCCTACTACTTCGATTTAAGTCAGCAAAATTCTAGTCACAAACGAATATGTTTGCTTACTAGCTCATTGCTTTCTTGCAGCAGAAAAATTGGCAAACACCAGGAAAGGTATAAACGTGCGCGAAAGTGTTATTGTTGCTTTTTGTTCGTTTAAAGCTTCTTCTTTTTTTTCTGTTTCACTTCTCAATCAATTTCGCTTCTACTTGCTGCAGTCTCTGTTGACTTCCACCATTCAGCCTTTTTGCTAAATTGCATTTCAAATTAGAAATTGCATAATGTATCGATAATATATGGAATTGATTAAAATGCATACTGACGAGCCAAAATATATGTATATATTTATATAAGCGCAGATTTATATAACAAGAATGACGGCATGTAGCTACATCAATTTTATAAAGATAGGTAGGTATATACATATGTACATATGTACATACAAGTAATAGGGATGTTACGAATGTAGAATTTTAAAAATAAGCGGATGAAGAGCAGTACAACTCCTACTATTCTTAACACCGAGGTATAGATCAGCTTTAGGGATGTCAATCTTTGAATTACGTGTTTTTTCAGTTGCGGAATATTTCGAGATTTCTTACGTACAATAACGGGATTTTCGGGATATGAAATATGTTACTAGAAAGTAAATATGAATGTGTTAATTATTTAAAAAATTCATCTTAATTTTTTGTTCACGTGCAATAATGTTTTTGAATGTGTTAATTTCTAATGATTGATTAAATTTTATCAAAACTTCTTATTTATTTATTAAATATTCGATTTTTTTTATTCAAATGTAGCATCTATAAAAAATTTGAGTTAAGATTTATTTTAGACTTAAAAAAATTGAGGCCTATTTAAATATTTTTTTATATATTTTTTTTTCATGAAAAAATTCCCACACAATTTTCCCACCAATATCGTTACCAAAAAAAATCGTTAAAAAACCGTTCTCAATTTTGAAAATTTGCTTAAAAAATTTACAGCAAATTAAACAAAAAAATTTGCTTCTTTGCTCTCGACTTTCTGAAAAAAAAAACAACAAAAAAATAAAAAAAATAATATACAAATTTTTATTTTCATATAAAAAAATTTATTTAAATTAAATTAATCTCTCTCCAAACCCCTTAAATGCACCGCGATTACAAAATTATATTGCGCAAATTTCGTGATGTCTAAAATCGAAAAAATTGGCATCCCCACTCCGTTTTATATATTCGCCACATCTCTAACATGTCATGCCTTGACTGTTATTTGCACGAATGGTGTTCCAATTAAGGTGACGGAATGTCTGATGTTGCCAATTGTTAACTTTGATGGCTAAAAATGTTCAGCCATTGACTTGTGGTGGTCGCTTGATTGATTTGGCCTTGAATTGAGTGCAGAAAGTGAAACACTTTGCTTGAATGCAGGCAATATTTTATTGGGTTAATAAAGAACGAAAGTAATTGCCTCACGTAATTGCTTCACATTTTTGGTATGATCATCGAAGAATTTTAAGGAAAATATTGGGTGCAAGCACGGAAATGCTAAATGCTAGTGGCAAATTACAAAGATGTAATTCGTGTTAATCGATATTTATCGATAAATTGACGGATTTAAGTTTTTTGGTACAAGTACACAATAGAAGTATTGGGTCATAGGAAAGCCGTTGACTAGAGCTATCATCTTTAAAAAACAAAAAAAAATATATTGAATACATGTTTGCCATTTGTATTGGTGTGATTTTTAAATAAATTTTTTTATGTTAAAATAATTTTTTTTTTTTTTTCTTTGATTGATGGCACTGCAGATTGAGCAGAAATATCGCTACATACCCAATTGTTCATACCTAAGATGTATAGTTTTGGAGTATAAGAGGACACACTTTTTCAAAATGCAGAGTTTTAAAATAGATAAAGCTGTTTAATCCGCTCCCATGAGTGGACTTGTCGGCTCACTAGAGTCCATTATTGTTACAATAACAATAACATCAAGAACAACTCTGCTTTACTGCTTTTCTGAAGATTTATAGCTTCCAACTATGAGGTAACATTTTATTTGTTTGACAAGTAATCTACCCACTTTTAAATTCCATGCTCAAACTCACTTTGGTGCTGTCGCAAATGTTTGCTTTGCTTTATCATAGTTTATGTAAGCTCTTCACTTCAGGTACTGCACATGAACTTAAATGTTGTTGCAATTTTAGTGCACAACTTTTTGCTTTTGTTCCATTTGAAATGTGCTCGCTGTTGTGGATTTATTTGCGTGCTTAACTCCTGCAACTTGTCACAGTTTAAGCCTTCCCTGCGGTCGACTTGCAAAAACGTCTGAAAAAAAGACAAAAAAAGAATTACGCCCATCCTTTCACTTTTTGGAGTGGTTACAAATGCGATAGTTCTAAGACACTTTGAAGACGCGAATATCGATTATCACTCAAAAACAATCGGGCATTATCCCGAAAAGTACTCAAAATGCTCCCGAAGTCTGTAAGTTCCAAAATGATTCTGAAAAAGTAAAAAATTTGATCTCAAACTGATCCTAACAAAGTCACGGAATGGTTTCAAAACGATCCCAAAATAATGTGGAATTATCTTGAAAAGGTCCCAAAAACAATGGCAAATCTGTCTCGAAAAAGTCCAGGAAAAGGTTTCAAAAAAGTTCTGAATACAATCTTGAAAACATTTTGTGTGTAGTTGGACTGTTAAAGTGGGTAGTTGCAAGCATTGTTTGAGTTTTCAGATAGAACTAGTACCAAAATTGTTTAGCTCTAGTCCAGTTCTGAGCCAGCCGAATTACCTACAGGGTTGCTTTCCAAATGGGGCACATTTAATACCTCGTGACTTAACACGCCATATTGCATTTGAGCTTTCCACTTTTTCGCTGTGATAAAACTTTTACCAACTTATTTAAAGCTGTTAAGTTGTCAGCACTGTATTTTCGAATTTTTTTTTTTCACAAAATGTGTGCTTTGGTTTTAGTCGAAGCTAGCATGTAAAGGGACAGTCATTTTGCGGAAATAAAATCAAAGGGCCCCAGTATTAACTTTTTGTGACCGATCTCTTTTTCAACGAAACGGCATACCGGAGTGGATGTAGGTTTTGGGTTTTAAAATTTGTTAGTCACTTGGTCACTTGGTCTCTTGAAAGTGTTGTTAGTCACTTGGTTTTTTGAAAAATAAAGAAATCGGCTTTCGTGAGCGCTGTCTTCTGACTAAGTTCCATTAGCTTTTATAGGCATTTGGTACATTTACCTGAAAATATTTTATATTCCTAAATGTAAACTATAAAAACTTCGACTTATTACGTGCCATCTGATTATAGAGACCAGATTTCTTACTTGTGTTTTCTTTAACTTTCAAAATCAAAAATTGTGCAAACCTATATTAGGGTGGGCTGCATTTTTTGTGGTAGCATTTGTATTTCATAAAAAGAATAGCAATAAATAAAAAAGAGGTATTACATAAATATATTTTATTTGGATAATTACGGGACTTTTCAGCGACAATCCCGAACTGTTTCCAGTCCCGAAATTAACCTAAACTGATACCGAAAAGTCTTGTAATGATCCTGAAGAAGTCGAAAAATGATTCTGAAAAAGGAAAAAAAATTGATCACGAAATGATTCCAAAAATGCGCTGAAGTGATCCCGAAATGATTGCATTATCCCGAAAAATATCCAAAATGCTCCCAAAAAAAGATTTCTCATGCGATAACGAAAATGACCATGAAATGCTTTTAAAAGAGTAAAAAATTGATCTGGAAATTATCCCGAAATAATATGGAAAAATACCCGAAATAATCTTGAGAAGGTCCCATAACGCGAAATGCTCTCGAAAAAGTCCAGAAAAGGGTTTCGAAAAAGTTTCGAAAACAACCGCGATATTATTTTGTGAATATTTCGAAATAATACCAAGAGAGCACAACATGATCCTAAAACCGTAGGGAAGACAATACCGAAATGATACCGAAAAAATCACCAAATGCTCCCAAAACTATCCCAAAATGATGGTGAAATGAAACCGAAAAAAAAGTCCCGAAAAGGCATGAAATGACTTCTTTTTCAACTTTTGACGTTCTTTTGGGGACTCCCTACAGATTCTACACCATTTTTCTAATATTTCCAACGTTTTAAATCACCAGGCTGCTACTTAAAAAATTGTTTTACCCACCCTATCGTCTATATTTATTTTTATTTTAATCAGTCATACACTTTTTTCAACTATAAGTTTTTGGCAATGTAATTTCCCCTGTTGGCCTCTTCTTCTTCGTCTGCATTTTCTTTGCACTTTGTTACACCACCTCGTTTCATTTGGTTCATTTTGTTTTCATTGCATCCGGCAATAAATTGTCAACTTTTTTGCTGCTTCACAGCTGTGCTTGAGTCTCCAATGTATTCGCTTACCTCACCCCCTGCTCTCACTTTCTCATATTTCGTGCCATTTCTGGTTTTTTTTGTACACCTTTTCATAGTTAATCAAGTTTGCTAAAAGTTCTATCATACTTGTAGTACTTTGTCTCATGCGGTTTTGCTAAGTCTTTAAAGTGTAATCAAAGTAAATATTGGAGAAGTAAATGTTGTGAAAAGTAGATGACATTGGCCATTTGCGCATATTGCAGTTGTAATTTAAATATTGAAATGGATTTGTTTGAAAGTGAGCCAAGCACTTGGCACTAAGCGGTAGTGGTTATGAAACGCCTTCTGCGTCTGATGTATTAGAAAATATTAGTGTGTTGTAGGTGTGTTGAAACATGAATGAAGGATTTTGAGGCATACATCTAGACGACTTAACTTTGTTTTCAAATCACTTTTTATAAATTTCTAAAAGTCAGTTAAAAGATTGAACAATGCTTGAATCAAATAAACAGATATTTCAAGTAAGCCCCTGCAAAAAATTTTTGACAACGCTTCAGAAGTTCCACTTAACGAAATTCTTCACTAAATATACTCCAATTTGACTTTACTTCAATTTAATTCAACACTTTCAAATATCATCTCACATGTTTTCGAAGCGTATAGCTCGTATGTATGACAGCTCTTCAAAAATTCATCACTTCGTATTGCATCTCCGTCAATGCCACCATTAGTTTAAGTATTTTTTCACACTCAATTCCTTTTGCATATTTTATAATATTTTTTATCAAACCCTTTTAAGTGTTACATAAAGCCATACATGTTTTTGTCTCGTGTAAATATAGAAATCAGTGATGTTACGAATATTCGTATTCGCATAGTTCGTATACTCACTTGCTATGGGCTGGTCTACGAAAAAAATGTTACCAACCTTCACATACCAATACGCAGTTCACTCTAACTCGGGCTAAATTTTAGGGAAACAATTATTTTACCCCTTTAGTGTGTATGGTAGTTGCCACGCCCCTTTTTCCATAACTCCCATTTTTTCCGTGAGTATGTTATTAATTTCGAATATCTCTGGATCAATTTTTAGTTCCGTACCTGGAAGCTTTTTGGTGATATTAAGTTTGTAAATTATGTTTGTATGCTAGGTGCCACGCCCTCTTAATACTTTCGCGTTTTTAATTACAAATAAGCCTCTGAAAGCAAGTACCCAATTTGGTAGCGCCATTTTCAAGTTTTAGCTTGACGAAAAAATCACGATTCAAATTTTTTTTATTTAATTTGGGTATGCTTTCTTTTGATCTATACGTTTTTCTTTTTTGGGTTTTTTTTTTTCTTTTAATAAATTGCCACCTTTTTTGTGGGTTTTCATAGCTGTGAGCGAGTCAGCTTTTTAATGCTTGATTTAAAAAAAAAATTGTTGCTGACTAATGTGTCATTCTCGAAACTGTTTTAAAAAAGTCGCCTCAGTAGACCGTCCGTTTGCCTTCCACGAAATTTTATTGTTTTTTTAAATTTATATTAATCGTACAAATTCGCATTCACATTCGCCTCTCTTAAATATCACATTCGTACCAAACACTATCGTAACATAACCGTATGCATGACTAGGTAAATTCGAGATTACAATCAGAACTCAGCAGCTTTCAAATGCCACTTGAAGCATATGGTATTAGTATCATCATCAACTATGAATGTAATATCCAATAAATTTTTTTATACGCTTTATCGATAGCATTTTCGTTAACAAAAATTGACACGTGATGCATGCGATGATAAAGTCACACTGAAAGTAGGGGGATGAGGGGCGAAAAATAACAAAGAAAATAATCATGATTTCACTGAAAGTGCAAAAGTAGCTACGTAATGCGATTATGTCAAAAGAATTGATGAAAGTGACAGAATCACTACAAAGACAATACCGAAGCGAGATTGCAACGAAAGTGAAACTAATATTTATTGAAGAGCAAATAATAATATCAATAAAAAAGCGTGACGTTTGATGCTCTAATGCATGTGTGAAATGCAGGATGGTGTTGCAAGCGACAAGGGTTGTGCAAGAGTGACTATCAAAAGGTGTGAAGAGCACATTATTAAATTTTGCACAGCAATGTACCAGCCTCAAACTTGTTCAACATGGACTTAAGAAATTCTAGTTCAATCAGAGTATGCGAATATGATCCTTTTTTGGACTGTTTCGGTACCAGTCAAATAATGGTAGTTTCATACTACTATGTTGCTTGACTTCTTTGTTTCTTGACTTCATTGTAGAGTAATAGTACTCGAGTGTTCCCTAACAACTTTTATATGACTCTAAATGTTTGTTGGGTTTCTAGGAACTAGCACACACACACATACCTACCAATGAAATGACAGCAAACTATTGCCATGACATCGCATATAAAAAAACATTAACAAAATTGACAGAAAAAGTTACACTGAAACGATAATATACATAAAATGCTCGTGGGTTCACTGTAATGATATCCTTGATTTATTCGAGTATTTCGCTACCGATGCACTTAGACACATCGAAAAACAAACACATTTTCAAGAATTCAGCTAAGAGCGTGGGTATTGTTGTTTTGTCCTTAACTTGTGTGCGATTGATTTTTGTACCTATTGCTTTGATTCTTATGCAACTATCATTGTTTTTGGTTTTATTGTTGTCACGTGTACTACGTTATTCTCGCTTCATTTGCGGTTAGAAATTTGTTATTGTTTTATTTATGCAATCACCCAAGTGGCACTTTCCAAAGCATAAGGTCAGCCATAGTATTAACCTATTGTCAGCACATTTTAGATTACGATTAGGATCTTCTAAATAGAGAAGAAGGATATTCAATATTATTTATGTTCTTCCACAACTTGAAATTCATGCAAAAAGCGGAACTTCTAGGCTTCAGATATTAACCAAAATTAAGAAATCATTTAATTCATTTATTTTTTTATTTTTATGATATTAAATTAAGTTAAAAAAATGAATTTTATAAAATTATTAGGTATTTAATTTAATTTAATTTAATTTAATTAATTCAATTTAATTTAATTTAATTTAATTTAATTTAATTTAATTTAATTTAATTTAATTTAATTTAATTTAATTTAATTGTATTTAATTTTTTTATTCTACTTTATTTTTATTTATTTTCCTTTTTTTTTTTTTTTTTTTTTTTTTTTAATTTTATTTTTTTAATTTTATTTTTTTTTTATTTTATTCTATTTTATTTTATTTTACTTTATTTTGTTTTACTTTGTTTTATTTTATTTGATTTTATATTATTTTATTTTTTTTTGGTATGACTGCAGGGTATTTCTAAAATGTCCTGATGCATACATATGTAATAATTCCATATATACTTACATTTGTCCCAATATATTTTGCAAATTCTGTTGATTTTCCGTGTTTTACGTTACGCATGAAGTGCTATCGATTCCATTGATCGGATTTGTAAAGGATAAACAAGCGATTAAGTGCCATTTTAAATGCGAAGACTGAAATGTTGAGCTTAGGAGCTGAAATTGCATACAAAAATTGAATGCGAATGAAAGCTGATCAAGAGATAGACCAATAAATAGCAATAACAAGCACTGCACTGGTGTGTGTGTGTGCAGCAGCATCAGTTTACGATTTGGATGGTTGATGGGTGCTGGTGGGTGGTAAAATACTTAATTGAATGTTGGTATGTATGTATGTTTGTTTGTGTAAATAGGAGTAGCATAGAAATTGTAACTGCTGTTGATGGATTTGATTGATTGCTTGTTGGTTGATAGTACGTTTTATATTTTGGTCTTTGACGCCATTAGGTACTACGTGCACTTATATTTTTCCAATGTGTCAGCTAAGTACTTCACGCTCACGTTTAATATTACAGATATGTCAACTAGTTAGTTAGCGGCACATGTTTTGTTGACAAGTTGTCTGTCAATATGCCTGTCAAGTAGAGTCAACAAGCCACAATGCGCTATAACGCAGGCCAATCATGGATGTGTACTAGAGATGTAGCGAATATTCGGTTTCAAAAACAACAAGTTTGAACATTAATTTTGAGCTTCGCATTCGGAGATTTCGAGACGCGAAAGCATTGCTAAATCTCTTAGACAAGAAAATGTTGTCTTCAGTGCCGTCTGAATAGTCGTTCGCTCCAATTTCGAAATAAAGTCAAAATCATCACAAATCAAAAATAAAGCTCCCCTTGAGGCAGAGTCAGCAGCCCGTATGTTAAAAATTCCACATTCGCAACATCCCTAATCTCAACATACATCTCTACTTATGTGTTTATAATGCACTTGCAACTGAAGCGCGCTCCATCAACTTAGGTATGTGAGTTCGGAAATGCGTTTGAAGCTAATTATGTCAAAGTGCATTCCCAAATTGTGAACTTCAAATTGGCCTAACAGAAAGTTGAGTTGCGGCTGACGTGTGAAGAATTTGCTAAATAAGGTGTGATTTAATTGAAATCCCAACCTTAGGAAGTCAATTTGTTTGAATAGTGGCATAAATTGCTTTTGACGTTGAGAGATGCAGTTAATAATATACAAATCTGGCAAGGCCAATTCATTTGCTTGTCAGACAATCTCTTCAAAATTTTAGAGCGAAAGTCCAAACTTGAACAGAGTCCTTGATGGGGTTTGCTCAACCAAATAAAGATTATGTTGAGTTTGAGCCCTGCTTACGGGAGACTAAGTGATATGATCTCTATTCAGAGCAATCGATAACTCAATAATCGATCTTTTGAGTCCAGAAATCGATTTTTTCATACGAAAAGTAGATATCCGATGCATTTGTGAAAATATATTATTTAATAAAATCGAGAAGAAAAAAACGATAATAAATAAATTCGATAGGAAAAAATCGATGGTTAAAAAATAATAATCGATTATTTATTTAAAACGTTATTTATGGAAATAGATTTTAATTGCATAATTCTTATAACCGGTTTATTTAAAATTTTCATCCGAGAAAATCGATAATTTAAAATTAATAATCGATTATTTGCTCACAACCCTATTTTAGAAAATCGATGTAAAATGTATAATTCTTATAACCATTTTATTAAAAATTGACGATTAATAAAATCGATCCGAAGGTCGATGATTTAAAAACCTTAATCGATTATTTGCTCACAACCCCATTGCCGAAAATCGATGTAAGATGTACAAATAATTCTTAAAACCGATTTATTTAAAATTGATGTTTTCCCTTAATTAAATGGATCTGAAAAAGCCGATAGTTGAATAATTAATAATCGATTAATTATTGAAAACCTTATTCTTGAAAATCGATTTAAAATTTATAATCCGTATAACCGATTTATTTAAAATGGATGTTTTCCATTAATAAAATCCATCTGAAAAAATCGATAATAATTATCTATGTTTTATTTACAATCCTATTTACGAGTATAACATAGTAATAAAATAAATAAATAAATATGTATATTTAAATTGTGTAATTCTTATCACCGATTTATTACAAATAATAAAATCATTTCGGAAAATCGATTATAAAAAAGTAATAATCGATTATTTATTCACAACCCTTCTAACCCTTCCAACCCCTATAATCCACTTATCAAAAATCGATGATTACCAATAATAAAATTGCTCCGATAAATAAAAAATAATAATCGATTATTTATTCAAAACCCTATTTATGAAAATAGATTCAAAATGTATATATATTATAAAAGATTTATTAAAATTGATGTTTGACATAAATAAAGTCGTTCCAAAAAAGTCGATAGTTAAATAATTAATAACTCATCGAATAATTTTCATAAAAGTGGATATATTACTTGAGTTGTAGGGACGATCACGCCCACTTTAATTCATATAAAATTTGTTTTTTAAATTCAGTGATGAAGCTCGTATGTCCCTTAAAATTTTGCTCAGCTGTGTAAAAAAACAAAAAGTTTAAGGGAAAAAATTTAGTTGTTACAAAATTGATTGCATTGCCCATAAAAATGGTATGGAACAAGCGAATGAGTTGCATATAAAAATGGGCTACAAATTTCGTTGGTTGCAGCAACATTGCAAATATTGGCAACATAAACGGTAGTGGTCATTGGACCACACCTACTTCCGTTTCTTTGAGTTTTATGAGCAGAAATAATTGCACAATTGCATACTAACTTGTTTGTAGCTATATATGTGTATGTGTCAACAGTCAATTGGATAGCCGTGTAGGTAAACAATTTCGTAATACTAGGGTAAATTACCGGTTAAGTGTTAGTGATATGTGTATTAGTAAAGTCAAAATCATCACAAATCAAATAAAGCTTCCATTGAGGCAGAGTCAGCAGCCCGTATGTCTAAAATTAATAATAAATGATGTTCGAAGGCAAAATTAGAAAATTATTTTTTAGGTTTCATATAAACTTGGAAAATTAAGTTTCAATGGGAGATCTCCCGCCCCTTTTCCCCGTAACTTCCATTTTTTCGTGAGTATAGCATTGATATCGAATATCGCCCTACCATTTTCAAGTAATAAATATTTTTAGCAACTCAAATTCTAATAATTTCTTTCAAACCGTTGAAATTTCCTACAGGGTAACTTCCTTTACAACATATTCTGACAACTTAGTATGTGCTATTTTTTATTGCTATTACTATTATAAACTTTGTTTTTGTTTGTTAGTTGGAAATTTCTTTTATAGTTACGGTTGTTGTTGATATTGTTGTGTTTGTTGCCAACATACATGCCCATTAATATTGGTGAGCTGCATGCATGGAGCTTCCTTTTCTTTCACCCTCTCTATCCATGCTTGTCGCAATACGTTCGCATCCCAATTTTACTCATTGTCAGCTAGCTTTTTACTCCTTTTCTGTTTCTTTTCACTTTTATTGCTTTTGCCGCTGTTGTTGTTTTTGTTTATTATTGGAATTGCTCTACATACTGTCGATGGGTTTTCTTTTTGCGGCTTTATTAGTACTCTTACATGGTCTCGTAAGTGTTACGTGTTACGAATTTCCGATTTCATTTACAATCGAGTAATCGGTACGAATCATTTATTTCTTGTAGACATATATTTAGGGACATTAGGATGTATCGAAAAAAAAAAAAAAATCAGTGTATGCGTTATCAATATGAACTATTTTAGTAAGGTGGTTTTATAAATGTAATTGGGTTTATAACCGTAACCATAAACGGAACCGTAACCATAACCATACCCCAAACCTTATCCATAGCCGTAACAAATATCGTAAAGTTACACCAAACCTAAACCATAGTCTTTATCATACGCTCAACCGTATAAATATGCCATACTGTAACCGTAATTATAAGCAGCTCCGTAACCGTACCGTATTTTAATCGAAACCCAACAATGGGATCAGCGCCAGAAGAAGACCGCTAATACACTGAAAGGATTAAGCTGAGAACTATTCAGGATAACATGGAGTTTGCAATCGGCGTAAGGTGCTAAGAAGAAAAAAACATGGGAGAGGAGTAAAGGATGAAGTGCCAAGAACGAGTAACCGTAACTCAACTCATACTAAACCAACATATGTATATTATTGAACTGATAATCACAAAAATAACCACAGACCTAAACGTTACCATAACCATAACTAAACCCGTAACCGTCACCATACCCCCAACCGTAACCGTCACCATAACCGTAACCGTCACCATAACCGTAACCGTCACCATAACTGTAACCGTAACCGTTGCCATAACCGTAACCATAACTGATTTGGAAAATATTTCATATTTTCCCCGTTCTCTTTGCTCATGGATACGATCTAATGTATGTAAACATACATCGGCACACATTTAAAGAAAGTTTTGTGAAAGGTGATGTACGTATGTAAGTGGTTGTGAAGTAAAATCAAATTTTCATTGAAAGGGTTTGACCTTTTGCAGTCCGAAAAAAAAAAATTGCAATAAAAATGCACTCAGCAAGTCAAGAGCTGGTGATTTATTCCTCTTTCTGCAGCCCATTTTTCGCTTTAATGATTGGACGAATGTTTTATGGTATCGCAATATACTCGTAACTTTGTGGTGAATAATGGAAGGATATACGATAAACTTGGCCAATATGTTTTATGTTGTAATAGTAGTTGGTCATTAAATTGCTTTTCGGGTTTTCGCAATGAAATATTGTTTCGACTGAACGTGTTATGAGTCGCTGATTGGAAAAATTATAACGAAAATGAGTGTAAGTTTAGATCGTGCGAAAATGTTCAAAATACATGTCAGTTAATGGGTATTTGTTTTTATCTTCATGGTGAAAAATATGATATTGCCTGAAGGTTTTCGAGTGTAGTGATTGAGGTGCAGCGCAAAGAAATTTAGTTTGAGATTATAAGTGCAGATTGGGTACTCCTCTGCTCGTTGGACAGTTTACCTGGAATGTGGTATGATGAATTCGGGTCTCAAATAAGTCTCTTAGCTTAAGTTGAGGTTTCCGACGAGCTGCGCCGAGAAGGTTCTAGTACCAGATTCAAGGCGTATAAAGAACTGCTCATAGCCGTAACGCCCTCCTAGAATTTCAGGAGTTTTTCTGCGGTTGCAACAACAATATAAAATACCTTCTAAAAGGGTAACCTCTTTAAAATAGTACTTGAGAGCAGATATCCGCACTACGACTGTCTCTTCGATAGCTTTCCTAACTAGCTCAAAGAGTAAATCCGTCAATACAAGAACAAAACTATCAATTTCTTGGCTATAGAGACGGGAATAGTTTGGAAAATGCGTTTAAAGTTTGAAAGTCACTGTAGGACCAAACTTATTACACAGTTTTACAGCTGCTGGAAGAAAATTTTTCAACAGTGGCTGCCAAACTATCAGAGTCTATATACCCTGCAAAAATGGATATAATCTGCCCAACAATGTTAATAATACTCCTTAAGGAACATGAAAGTGGTCCAACAGTTACTCTCATTCAATGCAAAAATACAGTCGAATAGTTTGACAGCTACTGCTAGAAACAGGTTTTGATAGTATGAAAGCCACTGTAGGAACAATTATTGTGCAGTTTGACAGTTGCTGGAAGACATTTTTTTTTCAGCAGTGTCTGTTAAACTATTAGAGTACAAGAGCCATTTTTGCGACTTTGAGGTCTCTATTACTAATTGGCTTTGTTTTAGGTTAGAAGTCTGTCATTCCTCACTTGTTCAACTTTAAATGCGTTCAAATATTAACTAAATTTTATATTCCGTATGTGACGTACAGTTGTCATTTCCAAGCATAACTAACAATACTGACCAACAAAAAATCTATATGCCACAACTTTTTTACTACACTCAATCACAGTTATTTGGTACTTAGTATTGGTTGTTGGTTTTATATTTTCATACAACTACACACACACAAGCATACACACACATACATATTTGCTTTGGTTGTTTTCCTTTTGCAGCAACTCAAGCATACAGCCTAACAACCAAAATGTGTGATGCGAACCATTAAAATTTTTCATAAAAATTGTTGTCAACTTTTTGCTTTAAATATGCAGTTGGCCGCATTTTATTCAAGTGAGAAAATACAAACTTTAAAAATATTTTTTGCATATTTTTATTTTTGGATTAAAAACCAAAAAGTGCTTGAAGCGAAATTCCGCCAAAAACATGTAGCAAAAAAGGTGTCAAAGAGCACAGAAAAAAAAACAAACTTAAATTGGGCAGCAACAGATTTTATGCGCTTTGCTGATTGAGTTTGACAAAGTTGACTATTTTGGGGCAACCGATTTTTATCATTTTGTTGAAGTTGTTCACAATTTTGGTTTTAAATGTCTCAAAATGATAAATCACTTCACATAACAAGGTCCTAAACTTCTATGTTATCTATCAAGTCGGTCACGGGCTAGTACTACAGGATGTTAATACTATAGCTTGCCGGATTTATATTCGTCACACATCTCCAAACTTGATTTAATTTAACAAAACCAACAACAACAATAGGGAAATCAATAGTATGTGTCTATGGTTGTGTTTGTGACCTTACTTTATCCAAAACATAAACCAGGTTTGTGTATAAAATAGTTGACACAGGGTGACCTTCAAAACATAAAAGACATTTCTTTAAGAATTTTGTGTTAAATACAGCTTGCTAAAATTCTTTTCGAATTGATTGGACTTTCAAGGCTTTTCTCAGTGAAATATTTTGTTTTTATAATTTTTTTTCAGTCTTGTACAAATTTTCATATTCTACTAAAATTTTTCATTAAAAAAATAGCTTTCAGTACTTCAGAAAAAAATTTTATATTAGTGTTTTATAAAAAGTTTTATATTACAATCAAAAAATTTGTATTTCTTAAAAATTTTGTGCATTATTACCAAAAAAAAATTTTATATAACAAAAAAAATTTTTTTTCGTTAAAAAAATTAAAATTTTTGTTTACTTTTATAAAAAGAAAAAGTTTCAGTGTTTTATAAAATTTTTTATATTACAATCAAAAAATTTGTATTTCTTAAAAAATTCAAAATTTTGTGCATTTTTACCAAAAACAAAAAAATTTTTCAGTGTGTTTATATTACAAAAAAAATTTTTTTCGTTAAAAAATTTATTTTTTTTGTTTATTTTTATAAAAAAAACAAAAATTATCAGTGTTTTATAAAATTTTTTATATTACAATCAAAACATTTTCGTTTTTGAAATAAAATTTTAAATTGAGAAAACACTTCAAGAATCTCACATTTTTATCAGATATGTAACATCTAAAATAGAATTTTGTTTAAAAATTAAGTATGTAAATGCAAAATTTAAAAAAAAAAAAAAAAAATTAACACAAATTTTGATATGGTAGCTAGAATTGAGGACTAGGTACCTTTCAAACATTCAGACGGGCATGTCTAAATCTCTTTCCACTTATTGTTCTTCTCATACTTTTAAAAATCGGTCTATATATTTTTTTTGATTTTATGTACATGAAAAGTAGTAAAACCCATTAGCGAGAAATATATGGCACTGTAGTCCTGCCTAACTCCTCACAGCCCGTCCTCTTTTAGCTTACAATCGAATGCCCTTTGTTTATTATCATTAATAAAGTATTATTATGCTTTCGATTTTGACTAGTTTGTGCTGTTTTTGCAATTTCATTTATTTGCATCACATTATTTAGCTATTTTATTGCATTATTCATTTCATTTCATTTGCGCTAATGAGAGGAAACTTTTTGGTAATTATTTTAGCCCTGAAGTAGTAATGGAAATATACAAAATATAATTTTAGTGCTTTATACATATGTACATACATACATATATTTATACACTAAAATGAAATGAGCAAACAAGAATATTTAATCGCTTGAGTGCTACACAGCATCTGCTGACCTTTTGGAAACATGATACAAAAACAAAAATTTAAAATGTAATGTGACTTACAGTTTAGCTTAAGCATGAAACGTGAATGGAAAGCTGAAGTGAATTGTGAAAAATACTTGTTTTATGGGTAGTTAAAAAAAATAAGAAATAGTAACAAAAACAAAAAATAAAACAAAACTATAAAAAATGCAGGTACAAAGAGATCAAAACATTGAAAAGCAAAACCATACCACTACTATCATAACAAAGGAGACACATCTCGCCTAGCTAGTGAATATATGTAAGTGAACTTCATGAATAATTTCCTTGTACATATTATCTTGAATAAAATAGCTTGAGTCAATACATAAAGCTTAGTTAAGTCCTCGACACCCACATCTAAGGTTCAGAGCATCAGGTTTTCCGTCACATATGGCGAATTTCATATCAAAACTGATACGTAGTAAGCCCGACCCTCTTAGATTTTGATTTTGGCATACAGCTACATGCTACCTTTACAAACAGAACCTCGTTTTTAGAAATTGCCTATTTGTGGGCGTGGCAAAGTAACGAGATATTTGAAAAAAGAAGGTAATAGGCACTTTAAAGCTATCATTACTAAGGAATAGCTCTATCGATTTAAAAATTCATTGCCCCATTACAAATTTATTCAAATCAGCTTTCGAAAATATAAACTGTAAAAATTTTACATTACACTGAAAAAAAATTTTTGGATAAAAATAAAATTTTAAATAGGAAAACACGTCAAAGGTCAAAAGATATATTTTTAATTTTTATTATATTTAAACGCTATAAAAATTTTTTAATTTATTAAAATTTTTTTAGAATGTTTTAAAAAATTTTTTAGTAAATGCATATTTGAAAAATTTGAAGAAATAACACCATTTTAGTTTTAAGATACGTTAAAATGTTACAAAGAACTTTTTAGAAAATATTTTCCCAATAATAAATAATTAAATAAAAAATAAAATTTTTCAATGTAAACAAATTTTTGCATTGTATATTTTGAAAAGCCGATTTAATACCACTCTAATGGTAAAATGGATTGTGTATTATTGTAAATTTATTTAAATAAGCTTTCGAAAATACTTTATACATAAACTGTACAAATCACATTACGCTGAAAATATTTTTTTGATAAAAATAAAAGTTTTGACCGGGAAAATATTTCAAAGCCCAACAATTTTAATTTAGAAAACGTCTTATTCATATATGTACATATACAACATATTTAAAACTAAGAAAAAGTTTTTTTGATTTTTTTAAGATTTAAAAATTTTCTTAAGAAAACTCATACATATTTGAAAAATTTAAAAAATATATATACCATTTTAGTTTTTAGATATGTATGTTGTAATGTTACATAGAACTTTTTAGAAAATATTTTCCCAGTTAAAAATTTCATTGTCAAGAAAAAAAATTTTTCAGTGTGATTTTTGAAATCGGTTGAGCCATTTCGTAGTAATCACCCCCATTAACTATTACGGTAATTTTTCAGATATTTCGATACCTTGCCACACCCACAATTTTTCAAAAATGTAATTTCCAAATAAGAGATTGTATTTGTGAAAGTCAAATGTAATCGTATGCAAAATTTTATCAAAAGCTGATAATGTAGGGTTCAAAATGATTCTTTTCTATAGGTTATAATAGCAAAAGCTCTCTGTTTAGAAGTAAAAGCTCCCGCCTTTCATTGCAATCTCTACCTAAACCCGCAATTTAAAAGTAAACAAATTTTTGTGATCAGATTTTTAAAGCAACCAACTTTAAAAAAGCGTGAAAGATGATGAAACAAAAACAAAAAATTCTAACAAAAATATCAAAAGTTCTTGCGAAATCTAAAACACCAAACAGACTTTATTGCCGTGAACGCGGTACGGAAATGTGTTTCATATTAGCATGTGAACTGGTGCGTACCGATATTGATAAAAGCAGAAAGCTCGCATACACACGTAGGCGTTCAAAAAATTAGTTACAAAAAGCGCTTTAAAGCCTGCGACTTTGATGGGTATAACTGATTTAGAAGCCGAATTGACTTAGCTGATTTAACTAACTATATTAACCCTTATAACGTCTGTTCGGTCAAATCTGACCCATTTTAGAAAGCAAATCGGTTTTGTTCGAAAATTTTGTTGTTTGATTTGCCGTACTTTTGATTTAACATATTTTTTTGTCCATCTACTGTATTTGCCTATGTGGTGATATGTGGGTTTGTTGTTGCATCAATGTTTAAGCTCGTACGCGTGATAAAAATTTACAATGTTACATTTTTAACTTTTGAACCTATAGGCATTTCAATGCTTTGGTTGTCGTAACTTTCTCTTCAATGTTATCTGTTTCCTTTCAGCGTCCTTGAATGCTTAAAGTACATACACTACCAGTGGTGCAAACAATTCTTTTCAAAATTTTCTCTTTCTCCCATTTTTGGTATCTCTCTAGCGTCTGCAATGTTTTTGGTCTTTTTTGCTTGCCGAATTTGTAGTTACAATGTGTTTGTGGTATTTTGTGTGGGTTGTAAGATACTTCACGTAGCTTTAGTTTTGGCATTCACTTTGTTTAAACTTTCATTTTTTCAAATTTTTTTTATCTTACCGATTGTAAATATATCTATTTATTTGTGATGTGTGATTTGGGGTATTTAAAAAGCCGGTGCCTTTGAGTTGGATTATAAGCATTACCTAGTACTTGGACTGAAATCAGCAGCAATGCCCAAAAAACTTCGATATAAGATAACAAAAAAGTTGTCATCCTACTTTAATGTACACCACGTATTATGTCGGAATAAAATAGTAAAAATGATCCTTAACTTTACTTGGATATCTAGAAAGACTCTTGTGAAAGATTCAGCCAATTTTACTAAACAGGTTTTCAGTGACGCGCGTTTAAACATATATACAGACAGACGAAAATTCTACAACCTTTTGTTTCGCTTTATATTACTCTAATAACAGCTTTTTTGTAGGCCTTTGGAAACAAGTTTCGTTTCCTTTGGTTCTTCAAAAAACTCGGTTATGCAGTTGTTGTTCGAGCCAGTACATCACTAGTACCTCACTATGGGTAGCCTGCCTTATATAGATATGTATGTATGCATGTGTTTTGCTCACGTTTCCAATTTTCTCCATGAATCTTACAATATCCCATAGAATTTATTATTGTCTATGCCATGGTACTCATGCAAAAAAGAAAGTTATAGCATGTAATGTTTTCATAAGTGGGCAACCATGTAAACAGGGCTCCAAAATAAAAGCTAGCCAAAGAGCAAGAAGGCTTGCCAATGGGAGTAATCACAATTAAACACAGAAGAAACATAATAGTTTTCAAAACTAACAAAAAAAGGAAAACTAATTTAGTAAAGCTAAAACTGCTCCTGGTCATAGATCGTATAGAACTGACTTTACTTGAGCTTGAGAAATTTGTTCATACTCAACTTGGGGCATACAAAAACACAACTATACTTGAGGGTTATTCGAGAGCTCTGATGTAAATATAAGAGGACTTTAGTTCTAGCTGGCAACATATCGATTACATGTTTGCTTTTTAAACAGTTTGTATTTTTACTTAGGAAAATCGGTTTGTAAAACTATTTAAGCTTATACTGGTTCTATCTAGTGTAAAGGGCACTAAATGCAAAGAGTAACTGGGAGCTGAGAAGACAAAGAATAATGAGAATTTCAAAAATATACAAGAGAAAGGAAGCCAAGCTTAAAAAGATATTTACGGCTAAATTCTAAAATAAAATAAATTAATTAAAAAAAGTAAAATATAATAAAAGAAATTAAAATAAAAAAGTAAGATAAATTAAAATAAAATAAAATAAAATAAAATAAAATAAAATAAAATAAAATAAAATAAAATAAAATATAATATAATAGAATAAAATAAAATAAAATAAAATAAAATAAAATAAAATAAAATAAAATAAAATAAAATAAAATAAAACTAAACAAAGTTCTATTCATCACAACAACAGAGATGTATTTATCATTCCATCCAAACTAAGACTTTCTTGTTATAAGAAAGAGTTAGAATTTCCAAAATAAAAATTCATGTCACATTTTTGTGACTGCAAAACGTTCATCTTGCTGAAAATTAGATAAAGTCGATATAATCAATGAAAATAAACGAATAAATCAGATGCATGCAAAACAATTGTCAAAGCCAATGCACGTCACATAAACAAATAAACGAAGGAGTAGTGAGCTAATCGAGACGAAGTGCTGAGTACACAAACATGCATCCTAAGTGCAAACAACATACCCTGTAGGGAATTGAATGGCTATTGACGTACAACTATATTTAAAACTAGATATCTAGTGCTAAATAGTGACTACCTCGTTTTGTGGAAGGATATTTGGAACTTTAATGAACTGTTGTAAGACATTTCTCCCATTAAAACTAGATAAAACTGATGGGGAGAAAAATGGGCAGACAGCTCATATTTGTTATAACTTCTGTAGTTATTGGTGGGTCCATCCCTTCTCCTTCTCTTATTATACCATTTCATGTTGCTGGATGGTATATAAATTCTACAGATTTGAGTTCATTTCAACGCCTTGGATTATGCATCTAATAACATTGTGCTTATCATGTTTGGATAACAAAGCTTTATTTTACAACATTTACTTGTTGAATACCAAAATTTGAATGCTTGGATTCTAAATAATCACTGCCCCACTTTTTGGCTTTATAAAATGGCTTAGCTTTATATGAAATTTTGTTTTGTGCCGATTTTCTACCAAATTCACACATCTACATATGTATTTACATTTGCTTGTCAGGTAAACACAACTTTTATTTACTTTTCTATGTCAATCATTTTATGTTTAAGTCTGCTTAGTTATGTGGTACGAGTATTCACTTAAAAATGCGCGTCACGTAAAGTCGATAAATTCCAACTAAATTGCCTGCAATAAATTGAGTAGCATACATTTAGGCGCTTAGAGATGCCACACTTACTACTTTTCGCAGAGAAATTGAGCTTTTAAATGTTAAACAGACACGAAGATGTATGCTTGTTTGTTTTCAGGAAAATTGGGAAAATTAGTCAAGGTCTTTGTTTACTCTGACTGCCTGTGATTAGTAAATCGATGGAGCGTATTAGCTTGATGATTGGTGTGATGTGATTGCTATCTAGCGATTTGATCAGGCTAGGCTTATCAGCTCACTTTATCACGATCTAACAAAGTGCCACCTGCTTAAATATTTTGTGCTCAGTTAATGATATGTCAGTCCACCCTAAGGATTTCAATTGAGAACTATCAGCTAGTCACACCCGTTTGACTCAGCTGCCAACTTCAAGTTTCTCAATATTACCCACAGCCCGTCGAAATTTAATTTTCTTCATTTTTTCACATTATCCTTTTCCTATGAATCGATTATTTGTTGTCCATTAGCTTACTTAAACATCAGCCGACCAACAACAAGCAGCACATTTCTTGAACTACACTTCAAATACTCCAACTTAAGCGCTGTCGAACTATTATAAATATAGCTGTTCCGCACCCTTTGCAGCCACTTTGTAGGCGAATGTCATCAATTCGAGAGCTCTGGTTAGTTGAGTGGACATCCTGGGCGGCATAAGCATATACACCTACCCACCTACGTGAAATACATATATTTGTAGTAGGTTGTTATGACACTTTCGTGCAAATTTACTCATTTCGCCACTTTCACTTCCAATAACGGTCGGTTAGTATTTTGCACTTCAACAGTTTTATTTTGCCATTTTCTCTTAAATAAAATATGTATTTAATGGTCACTATCCTTTTCGTTTCGTTCAACGAGCATTTTGTTTATTGCTTACTTGTTTACAAAAGATCTGTGTCTAGTTTTGTTAGTGTCTTAATTTTTTTTCGGTCATCCCAAAAGTGGGAGCAAATTTTTTTTTTTATCCACAAATGTATTGCTCATTGTTGTAGTATACTGAAGTGCCCATTTTATGTTTGTCTTCCCTTTTTGTAGCATTTTCATGTGTTACAGTTGTTGTTTGCTTGTTTGGTCGGTCATTATTTTGGTTTTATTACGGTTTTTGTAGTAGACTCTTACTCATTTGCTACTTATAGAAACCCAAGCTCAGTTGTTGAGTTTTTGATTTTATTTTAGATATTTTATTAGATTTTGATACTGCTTGAACACTTCGACCACTTCAAAGCCATCTTATACCACACAAGTTAGTATGTGCTAGTGAGTTAGATTTCTCTTTGGTACTCTACTTATACTTATACTTATACTTATACTTATACTTATACTTATACTTATACTTATACTTATACTTATACTTATACTTATACTTATACTTATACTTATACTTATACTTATACTTATACTTATACTTATACTTATACTTATACTTATACTTATACTTATACTTATACTTATACTTATACTTATACTTATACTTATACTTATACTTATACTTATACTTATACTTATACTTATACTTATACTTATACTTATACTTATACTTATACTTATACTTATACTTATACTTATACTTATACTTATACTTATACTTATACTTATACTTATACTTATACTTATACTTATACTTATACTTATACTTATACTTATACTTATACTTATACTTATACTTATACTTATACTTATACTTATACTTATACTTATACTTATACTTATACTTATACTTATACTTATACTTATACTTATACTTATACTTATACTTATACTTATACTTATACTTATACTTATACTTATACTTATACTTATACTTATACTTATACTTATACTTATACTTATACTTATACTTATACTTATACTTATACGTATACTTATACGTATATATATACTTACACTTATACTTATACTTATACTTATACTTATACTTATACTTATACTTATACTTATACTTATACTTATACTTATACTTATACTTATACTTATACTTATACTTATACTTATACTTATACTTATACTTATACTTATACTTATACTTATACTTATACTTATACTTATACTTATAATTATACTTATACTTATACTTATACTTATACTTATACTTATACTTATACTTATACTTATACTTATACTTATACTTATAATTATACTTATACTTATACTTATACTTGTACTTATACTTATACTTATACTTATACCTTTACTTATACTTATACTTATACTTATACTTATACTTATACTTATACTTATACTTATACTTATACTTATACTTATACTTATACTTATACTTATACTTATACTTATACTTATACTTATACTTATACTTATACTTATACTTATACTTATACTTATACTTATACTTATACTTATACTTATACTTATACTTATACTTATACTTATACTTATACTTATACTTATACTTATACTTATACTTATACTTATACTTATACTTATACTTATACTTATACTTATACTTATACTTATACTTATACTTATACTTATACTTATACTTATACTTATACTTATACTTATACTTATACTTATACTTATACTTATACTTATACTTATACTTATACTTATACTTATACTTATACTTATACTTATACTTATACTTATACTTATACTTATACTTATACTTATACTTAAACTTATACTTATACTTATACTTATACTTATACTTATACTTATACTTATACTTATACTTATACTTATACTTATACTTATACTTATACTTATACTTATACTTATACTTATACTTATACTTATACTTATACTTATACTTATACTTATACTTACACTTATAGAAGTTAAGGCTTTTTATTTAATTTTTCCCATCCAAAATTAAATTTTGTTCACGCATTGTATGCAAGAAAACCGTCAACACCCTCGACTGAAAAGATTCTGAAAATTCTGAGAAATTTTTTAACGAGTTATGTCCTTCACATAAGTGGACTAACTACTTATACTTATACTTATACTTATACTTATACTTATACTTATACTTATACTTATACTTATACTTATACTTATACTTATACTTATACTTATACTTATACTTATACTTATACTTATACTTATACTTATACTTATACTTATACTTATACTTACACTTATAGAAGTTAAGGCTTTTTATTTAATTTTTCCCATCCAAAATTAAATTTTGTTCACGCATTGTATGCAAGAAAACCGTCAACACCCTCGACTGAAAAAATTCTGAAAATTCTGAGAAATTTTTTAACGAGTTATGTCCTTCACATAAGTGGACTAACTACTTATACTTATACTTATACTTATACTTATACTTATACTTATACTTATACTTATACTTATACTTATACTTATACTTATACTTATACTTATACTTATACTTATACTTATACTTATACTTATACTTATACTTATACTTATACTTATACTTACACTTATAGAAGTTAAGGCTTTTTATTTAATTTTTCCCATCCAAAATTAAATTTTGTTCACGCATTGTATGCAAGAAAACCGTCAACACCCTCGACTGAAAAAATTCTGAAAATTCTGAGAAATTTTTTAACGAGTTATGTCCTTCACATAAGTGGACTAAAATTGAGTAGACTACAAAACTGCACCCTCAAAAATTTTCTAAAAATTCTGCCCAAAAATTTTGAATATTTCCATGACCTTTTCTGAACTTTGTGAAAGCTTCGAAATTTCTTTTTGTGTGGATTCTGGTACAGAATTCCCTATATTTTGGATGAAAATGATTACAAACAAAGCTTATTATTATTATTATCAAATTTAATTTCACTACTATTATATTGCACACAACTGTAGATACATACAAATACATCCTTTCATCCCACCCTATACATTTGAAGTCAGCCTTAGCCATAAATCAGTTTTCTCACTTATTTCGTATGCGTGACTTCCGGAGAAAGATTATAGTGTATGCATACCTGACTCGTTGCCTTTTTGACCTTTCCACGCCTCAATGCTTGGCCAACTTATTCAGCATCAGTTTTCCGTTTTCAAACTTTCGTTGCCATTTTTTTTGAAGTTGAATCGCCAAATGTTTGCTTTATGGTTATAGGTCCATTGTGATCTATGTATGTAGTACTAATACTTTACCACCACCCACTACAAATTTCGCATACTTGATGAACTGACAAAGTGTAGTTGGTGCTGGTGTCGAAAACTAATAACAGTTAAATAATGTGCTTGCCTCGATGTAGGGGAAGGCTAAAAAAGTTTTGTTTTTAACTATGAAAATTTTATTGAGATTTTACACAAACAACAAGCTTGTGTTTTTGGTCTTTATATTTGAAGTGTCCTGGTTCGAAACGAGCTATAGACCTATTAATAATTTTTTCTGCAGCGAAAAATTATTGTTGTTTTTGGGTTTCTTAATAATTTTTATTAATTATTAAAAGTTTTTTGTTGAGTTGTTGGTACATGAATTGGTAAAGAGTTGATTGAACAGGGCGTTTAGAAGGCAAAAAACCCAGCGTATTGTTAGCTTAATAGTTAGCAATGCGTGCCAAAATTTCTCTGATGAGTGAAGTTAGCAACTTCCGAAATGGATCTATAAGAAAAGCTATGGCGGTTGTCTCTAAATTTTTCCTGTTCAACTCAACAAAAAACTTTTAATAATTAATAAAAATTATTAAGAAACCCAAAAACAACAATAATTTTTCGCTGCAGAAAAAATTATTAATAGGTCTATAGCTCGTTTCGAACCAGGACACATGAAAATTTTCAAAAATTTATTGCACCAAGTGATAGTAAAAGCTTAAGTTTTTATTTTAATTTTTTTCCTCTAAAATATTTTGCAATAAAAGAGAAATCAATTTTGAATATATTTTTTTCTCTCAGAAAATGTTGATGCACTCTTTTTGCAAAAACAAATAAATATTTCACGTTTCTAAACTGTCACTACGCTCAAGCTTAAATATTTTTCACACACCTCAAGTTGTCCTTAAATATTTATTCATAAATAATGTTGCTTTTGGTATTCCTAGAAAATGTTGCCCTTTTTAAAAGAACACAAAAATCATAAAATAGTTCATACCTGCTTTTAACATAATTTTCCTTAGCTCTACCTTTGTCCTTAATTATGTGCATTGCTTTATCCCTTAACATAAATATCTGACCTTTTTCGAGTCGCATATGCACCTTTTAGTAAACTCAAGCAACCCAATGCAACCCACGCTGATCCTTTTTGCTATCCCTCAGTAATTCAGTAGCGAGTAAATGGTGATGGGAAACACCACACGTAAGGGTAGACAAAATTGGAACTCAAATTTATGCCCTCAAAGAGGGTTGCGATTTATCATTTCAAATGAGGCATAGACGACCCGAAATATGTTATTACGGTAAGGATGTGTTTCGGTTTCAGTTTAGGTTGAAATAACTCCAAGTTGGTACTAAGATATGCTCTGCCCAAACCACAAGAAGAAAGACTGAATGAAAGACTGGTCCATGCAGATGCTTGGGTTAAGAGATCTGACTTATAATTACGGGCGAGGTTAAAACGCCTAGGACCCAGACAGCTTTCATTTAGAATTAGATTAAACCATACCATCCAGAACTAATTTAAATTTTTCACTATTTTCAGCTGCTACGATTTTAAACTTTTGTTCATTTTAAGATAATTTATTTTCATTTTTCTTTTGCCAATTATTTCTGCTTTTAAGATTTTAAAATTATTCGCCCTCAATTTCGTTCATTATAAACTGCCATACATCAAAGTTGCAGCAAAGTTTTATAGTTGCTTCGATTACGCTTTTCCCAATTTCAGCTAAACTATTTTCTTGCACTCTCAAACGTAAGTCAAACTTGCTTGTTTTCACAACTTTTTGAAGTCTTCGCTCTTCTTTTTTCTTGTTGTTGTTTTTCTTACACTTGTTACTTACTTAAATTTGATTCCCCCAATTGCTGCATAACAATTAACCCCTTTTGCATTTTGGTGCACTTGAAGTGACCGCATTGTAAGCAAATGGCCAAAAACTTATATTACAAAATTGACTTTAACCCTCTTTACATTGACTGACAGTCGATGAACAAAAATTTGATAAGCATTGCATGCAACCATTTATACGCTTACGCTGCATTTTGTGGGGCAAAACTTTAGCATCATCTGAAATAATATTCGACTATTATGGTGTCACTGCAGTATATTTATATGTAGTACTTACAAAATTTTCATTATCAACAACTTCATCATCAGCATTCGCACCATCATTAAGTCTGAGTAGCAGCTGCAATTTGACCAACGTCAATTGGGGTCAATTGCATTACATACATATTCTACTATTAAGTAGTTGAGAATTGTTGGCAAAAATGTTGGAAGAGTTTGCTGCAGCAGTTTTTTCGCCCTTTGCAATGCATACGCACATTCGTGACTTAAATGCTTATTTTATTTTTTTATTAGACTGAGCAAAGAAAGGAATTGTTTGAAGAATAAAATTAATATTATCTTCGGAATAAAAATAAAATAATAATTCGCTGCAGAAAAATTATTGTAGGCCTAGAGCTCGTACTGAACCAGGATACTTAAAATAAAATTAAATAAAGTAAACTAAAATAAAATAAAATGAAATGAAATAAAATAAAATAAAGGAAAATAAAAAAAAATAAAATAAAATAAAATAAAACAAAATAAAATAAAATAAAATAAAATAAAATAAAATAAAATAAAATAAAATAAAATAAAATAAAATAAAATAAAATAAAATAAAATAAAATAAAATAAAATAAAATAAAATAAAATAAAATATAATAAAATAAAATATAATAAAATAAAATAAAATAAAATAAAATAAAGCAAAATAAAATAAAATAAAATAAAATAAAATAAAATAAAATAAAATAAAATAAAATAAAATAAAATAAAATAAAATAAAATAAAATAAAATAAAATAAAATAAAATAAAATAAAATAAAATAAAATAAAATAAAATGAAATAAAACATCAATCAATTTATCTATATTAGTAATAATATGAAATAAAAATTGTTTTTCGTCCAAGTCTAATGCTAATGTATTCACTAGTATTTTTCTGAGCAAAAAGCAACTCAAACAACTAAGCAAAAAAATTACGAATTTCACATTTACAAAGTGAAAGAAGTGCTCGCTCTCGCTAGCGTCCAACCGAGCGCAGGATTGCACAAATTCAATTAAAAATTTATTTTTCTGCTACTGCATTCATTACATTTCTTTCTTATACTTTTTTTTCTTTTGAATACTAAATTTGCACTCAACCAATTTATTGAGTTTTTCGCGGAATGTTTTTTCAACACGCACACTTGAAAGTATTTATTTTATATTGAGTACCACGTTTATATTAAACCATTTGCCTTACTTTTCGAATGTCTTTCGAGTGCTATTATTTAGGGAAGGTAAGGTCAAACCGATTTAGCCCGTTCTGTATCAAATATTCAAGATATCTCCAATGCTGAATTGAGACTGCAAATTTTTCGAAAAAAGATATTATGTAAAAGTGGGCGTGCCTATAGTACGATTTCACTGATTTTTATACTAATATATTCTTGCAGTTCAAGCTATCTAACAAATCTATTTTGTGTACGGATGGATAGTAAATTTAAGTGTTAACTTTTGGTCCATTTATATAAAGGTAGTCTTAAGAATTTTTTTAATTTTAGTTTTAATTTTATTTAAATGTGTGCTGCAAGATTCGTTTATTTTTTGTAATTGAAAAAATTGCATCCAAATTATTTATTGATGCGCATGAAATATGCTCAAAAACCAGTATGAGAAAATTAGCTAAATTGCATTTAATAAATTATTGATTTCGTTTCAATATTAGATAGTTGAAATTACTAAATATAGAGAATTGCTTTGATTATGAAAATTTTAGATGTCGTAGTCCTTTAGTATTCACTTTATAAGCCACTTGTATTTATTCGCAATATCTGAAACTCTGCATAAAAACTAACTGTGCTAAACAGGTGATCACAGCTGTTTATCTATTGTGAATATGTATTCTTCTCTTGTTATTATTCACAATAATTGAGAATCTGCAAAAAAACAATTATGTTAATCATATGGTACCAGCTGTTTATATATTGTAAATGCACAGTCGACTATTTTATGTATTCACAATAATTGAACCACTGCGAAAAAACAACTCTGCCAATTAGGTTATCATAGCTGTTTATCTATTGTGAATACTTTTGTGACACATTCCCTTCTTTTATGTATTCACAATGATTTTAATTCATAAACTTATTTTAAGCTTGACTTACGTAGCACTTACCAAATTGTTTGCTAGGTATGGTTTTAACCCTCTGCGACTGATGTAGAGTCTCATGAGCACCAGTATGAAAATATGATTTAAAATGAATTTTCTATTTAAATAAATTAAAAATTGTAAATAGTTTGTATTTGTACTTAGAAACAGGAATGATACCAGCGGGTCTACAAAAAGTGGCTAGAAACTCACGCGCAGAGACAGTGGGTTAAAGATAATCAAGCAAACATTAAAATAAACTTTAGTTGACATTGAATTCCATCAAACTAGTAAATACCCAACAAATAATTTTGGGAATCCACTCACAAACTGATTGAGTAGGTAACTCACCTAGAAGTCGGCCATCAAAGCTATTGTTTGTTGTTTGTAAAAAAAAATTAAGATTGAAAAGCATAACATTTTTCCAAATTTAGAAAAAAAGAATTCGGAAAACACTCTTTCACCGCCACCATTTTATAAGGCTATTAGTCAAATAATGTAAGCAGTATATAAGGCGTCAGTTTCTGGGCAGGTGTGAGCGCTCTTGCGTATGTGTGTAATACAAATGGCTGTGTGTGTGTCTTCAAGGTAGCAATACTCATACATGTTGTTGTTATGTTGCTGTCTATTGTAAAGAACTGCAGTGCAATTTCTTTCCCATGTCAAAGTTTAAAGTGCAATACACGCGAATTTTCTTGGCAACCAGCTGCTGGCAATCAGACATGCATTTAAGCTGGTTAAATGAACCCTTTTGCTTGAGCTATTTACTTGCTCGGGGGTTTTCTTGCAGGTTTTTGTATTTTTCGTTTGTTTGTTTTTTTTTTTTTTTTCCTTTTTAGTATTTTTTGCGTGCAAAATGGAAGCATCGAAATATTGTTGTGCAATGATGCAATCATTCGTAAAAAGGATATGCACTCCAATGGCATTGCCTCTGCCAGCAAATAAAAATTATGAAGCTCTGAGCATAAATAAATTCCACATAAACAAACAAGAAAAAAAAAAGTTAAAAAAGTGAGAGAGAAAAATTTCTAGTGCAGAACTAGTGCGATACTAGTGACTTTTGGAGCAATACTAGTTTGTCAAAAAATGTTTATACATGCAATCAGTTGGCGAAGTGTATGGCGGCGAACTAGCGAACTAGTTCAAAACTGCATACTTCAGATGTAGTTCGTTTATCCTTACCAACCGCACCAAAATTCATTCTGTTTGGAATTGCCACACAATTAAAAATTTCACTGTAGAATCAACTACCCTGCTGGGCATACACACATACATATCGACAGGCACACTGCAAAACCCCGTAAGTCACTATTTTTCCAAAAATAAGGCTCTGAGCCTTTCCCATAGATCGTGATATTTCGCACATTAAAATTCAGTCAAAATCGGGTTACAACTTCCCGTTTCTTTCCAGTGGTGAAATGAAATAACCGTCGCTCATATACATACGTTATAATTATTACAGTTTTTTCCCTCTCCTGAACACTTTTTGGTTTTGAACATACTGGGTTTTGCAGTGTGGCTGTTGTTGTTGTTGTTGTTGTTAGCAGTGCTTCGCCCTGCCCAAAGGGCCAGAACACTCCTAGTTGTCATCGGGCTCTTCTAACGGAAGTCCAAGGAAACGCGCTGTTTCAACAGGGTTGGACCAAAGTGATAAGGGAGTTAGAAGAGTATGTTCCGAAGAACACGAAAAGAGATGTTGCGTGTCATGGGGGGCCATACCGCATGCAGGGCATGTGTTAGGTATGGTAGGGTTCAGTCTGGACAAATAGGAGTTCAGCCTATTGCAATATCCAGACCGAAGTTGAGCCAGCATGACTCTAGTCTCCCTCGGAAGGACACGTTCTTCCTCAGCAAGAACGGGTGGTTGGGCACCAATAACGGGGTTCACAGGCCGGGATCTGAGGGATCTGTCCACCGACTCAGTGTGGAGGTCCTTTAGGGCCCGCCTATGGTCCCGCAGATCAAACGGCAACGAGATGTGATGCCGGATCTCATCATAATGCTTCCGGAGATGCTTCCTTATGTCTCTAGGGGGCGGAGTTTCATCCAATAGCTGTCGATTTGGATGACTGGGACGGTGGCAGTTCAGAAGGAACTGCCTACTTAAAAGTTCCGCATGCTCGCGAACGTTGAGCATTTGAGCCTCCTGGTGGAGATGAGACTCAGGAGACATAAGCAAACAACCCGTTGCAGTTCTGATGGCGGTGTTTTGGCAGACCTGCAATTTCCTCCAGTGGGTGTCGTGAAGGTTAGGCGACCATATGGGCGCTGCATAATCAATAACCGGTCGGCCAATAGCCTTATAGGTGACCATCAACGTTTCTTTGTCTTTGCCCCAAGTACTGCCGGCGAGTGACTTGAGGATCTTGTTGCGGCTTTGTACCTTTGAAGCTATTGCGGTGGCATGATTAGCGAAGGTGAGGCTATTGTCGAATGTAACCCCTAGAATTTTGGGGTGGTTGACAGTAGGTAGTGGAACACCATCTACGTGGACATTCAACTCCTGCCCCATCTGCGCATTCCACGTAGTGAATAGGGTCGCGGTCGATTTAGTCGGGGACAGTGTCAGGTTCCGCTCTGTGAAGAAGCAGGAAAGGTCGCGCAGGTAGTCATTAAGTCTCGTACAAAGTTCGTCTGTCGAAGGTCCTTTGCCCGTGGCCATCACGGTGCAGTCGTCAGCGTACGAAACGATGGAGACCCCCTCTGGTGGGGGAGGGAGGCTCGAGATGTAGAAGTTAAACAGAAGGGGTGAAAGAACACCACCCTGCGGAACCCCTTGTCTAATTCTTCGAGGTCTACATCTCTCGTTTCGAAACTGCACTGACGCCAGCCGACCGTTCAGGTAGTTAGCGGTCCACCTTTTTAGGCCGGCAGGAAGCGGTGTCTCCTCCAGGTCTTCAAGGAGTGTGGCGTGGTTTCGACAGGTCAAGTGCCACGAGAACCGTCCTGTGGTTTGGTTGGTGTTGGTTTAAACCGAAGTTAATCTGCGTCGTGATGGCGTTCAAAGCTGATGTTGTGCTATGGTTTTTACGGAAGCCATGTTGATGATTGGCCAGCTGCAGGTTTGCAGTATAATATGGGAGCAGAATAGCCTCTAACAACTTCACTACCGGCGAAAGGAGAGATATCGGACGATAAGAGTCTCCTTGATTTGCCGGCTTCCCAGGTTTTAGTAGGGGGACCACAGTCGCATGTTTCCAGATATCTGGTATAACGAAGGTGGACAGTGAGAGGTTGAATAGAGCCGCCAAGTACTTGTGCCCCTCGTGGCCTAGGTGTTTCAGCATCTTCATGGCAATTCCGTCGGGTCCGAGTGATCTTGAAGGTTTGGCCTTCTTTATAGCTTCCTTGACCTCTGCAGCGGAGACGACAATGGGCGCGGCTGTGTGTTTGTGTTTGTGCGCGCGTCGGATGGCTTTTCTCTTAGCCCTATCCGCAGGAGAATGCAGTATAAATTGCCGGCAGAATGCGCTCGCGCATTTCCTGGGGTCCGACTTGACGTTATCGCCGAAAGCTATGGCGACCTTGTCATTGTATTTGGTCGGGTTGGATAGGGCCTTGACTGTCGACCATAATTTGCCGACCCCGCCGGAGAGGTTGCATGACTCTAGGTGTTCTTTCCACTTCTTCAATTTATGTTCATTGACAGTCCGACGGATTTCTGCGTTGAGATCCTTTATTCTTGGATCTGCGGGGTTCAAGAGTCTCACTTGGTCACGTTCTCTTGCCATTGCCGCTGCTTCTGCAGGGAAATTCGGCCGAATTTCCGGGATTCTGCCAGCAGGGATGAAGCGGCCAGAGGCTGAATCGATGACTTTGCGAAACTCTTTCTCACCTTTGCATACGTCCGTCGGTGTGGGTAGGTCAGCGAAGGAGTGCTCTGTAAAGTCCGTGAAGCGGTCCCAGTCCGCTTTACTAAAGTTAATGTACGTACGTTTTTCTGTCGTTATGAAGTCGGACGGTCGTTCGATGTCTAGTAGGATGGGTAGGTGGTCAGATGCCAGTGTAAGCATAGGTTGCCAGTTAACGTGGTTGATAAGGCCCGCACTTGAAATGGAGATGTCTGGCGAACTGTGGCAGTTACCTGCCACCCTAGTGGGGGCATCTCCATTCAATGTACAGAATGCCGAATTATCTATTTGCTCTGCGAGTGCGTGCCCTCTGCTATCTGCTGGCAAGTTGGAGTGCCAGAGATCGTGATGTGCGTTGAAATCGCCTAAGATGAGGCAGTTATCGCCCCTTAGCAACGCACTAATATCAGGGCGATAATCACGGGGACAGCACGTAACAGGGGGAATGTATAAGATATGCAAACGCTTTTTGTTCACAACTTTTATTATCTCCCTGACACGAGTCAGGCAACCAATCCGGTTCGGTGAGTTATTATGACTGAATACAAGAACTCGGTGACTGCACCTAAATGCCTATTTCCCTAATCGCTACTGTTGCCCGTGATAATGATGACTTGGCATTTGCCGTTCATTGGTATGCTCGAGTTTCACTATCGTGAGAACGCCCTCAGCTAAGTGTTCACTTGCTGACTAGGCGTCTGGCTTATTTGATGCTGTTGTTGTTGGCATACCTGCTGGGTGCCAACTTTGAGTTTGGGTTACAGTTGTTGTTGGCATTACTGTTGGGTGCCAACTTTGAGTTTGGGTTACAGTTGTTGTTGGCATTATTGTTGGGTGCTAACTGCCCCCCCGCTTGAAGTGAAGCCGTCCGCGGCTTCTATTATGGCAATGTCTAGATTCGCTCGGGTTCTTCGTTTTCGTATCCGACCAACCGCAAAAATTATGATAGCTGCTACCACGACAAGTGACAAAGCGCCCATTGACTGTGCTGAGCGGATATGAACAAGATTCTCTAGGTGCGATATGTGCCTGAGACTCTTTATGTTGATTTTTTCCAAGTATGGAAGTGACAATAGAGTCATGTGGTCAGTAAAATTTATAATCTGCGCAGGAGCAGCTTCGGGACGAGAGTGGGCTATTTTATTCCAATTATAAAAGGTGGTTGCGTTAATGGTAATTTCCCCGTCAAAGGTTACTATAAAGGTTCCCCTTGTCAGCCTTGTTAAGTTTCCATCGAACAGTGTTGCTGGTTGGTTGTTTACTAGTACAATGCCATTATCGATTTCCCTTATGGCAGCTACGTGGTCAGCTGATGTCGTTTTGCAGGTTGCTGAGTGAGTGTTCAGAAGCTGCATTGCACACGGGCTATCTCCCAAAGGTTGGCAAAAGCTCGACATTAGGGCTTCCTTGCAATTGTGCAGTGGTATGTAACTTCCCTTGCATTCCGCTATATCCTCTGTCTCCAATGATACAAGCTTTCCGTCGTGTATCACGGGCAACATCTTCAACAAATTACAAACACTAGCTATCTTTGGATATTTTATAAGGAAATAAATACATTCATTAGTTTGAAATATTTTGATCTTAGAAACTTGTAGTAAATCACTTATAGTTACGTTGGCAGAGTGCTCAGCATCCAGCAGGTTCTTTACTTCAATACCGCTCAACAAAATGGGGTTGATTATATTTACCTTACCCAGGGTGACGGACGTTATGACGGTCTCTAATTCCATCATCATCGCCCTGTTCCTAGCGGTTGCCAGAGAAAAAAGGTTGCCAGTATCTATTTGGGTTCGCTTGGCGTTTTCGAGCAGTTCATTAACAGTATTTGTCAATTCATTTATTTTTTCCTGTGTTTTTGAGTTGATCAAGATTTGTTGCTCCTGTGATTCTATCAAGTTTTCAGTTTTAAATTCGATCTTCAGGAAGTCATCAAAATCAGGCGTTCCGGCGATATATTTTAGGGCAGTCCCTAACACGTTGATGCTACGAGCATGGCGGTGATGTACCCTGACAGCATCCAGCAGCAGTGTCATCTGTTCCGCGTCACTTCCCAGTAGACGCCGCATATGTGACTGTGGAAAATGCTCTGATAGCCTGGTCGTGTCATCAACTATTGTCTCATAAAGGGATAAATTTGTTTTGTGCAATAAAAATCCGTGCTGTTCGTGAATGGCCACCTTACCGGTTGTGAGAGGGATGTAGTAAGAACTGGTGTAATTAAGTACCTTTGTTTCGACCGAGAGGCCGAGAAAAATTATATATAAAAAAGCAGAGCCTCCCATATTTGATAAAATAACAGAAGTATCAGGGATTGGATACTTATCGCTTATGGTTTTGCTATTAAGTTTCCTAAAGTCTATTACCAGACGCGACCTCCTTTTACCCTCTTCGTCATGCCCCTTTTTATCAACCACCCATATTGGGTTGTTGTAGGGAGAACGGGATGGCCTTATAATACCATTGCGCAGCATGTCTGAAATTTCATTGTTCACGAATTCCATTGCTGCCATGGGGTATGGGTAGGTCTTAGAATACACCGGGAGATCGTCAATGGTTCTAATTGTTCCAACAATGTTAGTGCTGTATGGCAGAGACTCGTCTGGATCAGCGAAAGCCCTAGCATGTCGCTTCAGAATTGATGTGGTGCTCTGCTCCGCCCCCGCCAAATTGTGGTCCGATGAAGCTAACTTATTTACGTCTGGGCAGCGGTAACAAAAAAATCTTTCACAACCTCCATCGTGTCTCAAAACTCCGTTTCTCAAATCAATATTACCGTTAACCTCCCTAAGAAGATCGAAGCCAATGATACCGTCAAATGTATCAAGACTAGGGAGGATAAAAAACTCAAAGTTATTATTAAAAATACTTATTGTGCAATACTGCTCAACTTTTTCGGTGCCATGTATAGATTTAACAGTGAAGGGTCTCTGCAGGCTTTTGATTCCCTTAAGAGTGCTTAAGTTTTTAATATAACTCTTGGCGGCACCTGTATCGACTAGGAACTTTAGACCTCTTCCCCGTAGTGTCCTGCTGACATAGGGCAAGAGGGACCCACCCCTAAAAAATTTACGTCATCGCTTGGATCAAATTCATTTTTTTCAAACCGCTCGTCGAAATTACAGTTAGCATAGCCGCAGTCGTCTTCACTCGGATAAAGTTCGCCCTCCAAATCATTCATCTCATGAGAGAGGTGGTTAATACGTTCCTTTTTTGGGGTGGGGTAGCGTTCGCTTCCGTGTTGTCGTTTTTGTGCAACCGTGGCCGGCTGCGAATTACCTTGGGTGGTTATGGGTACCGTCGAGTTGCGCGGGTTCCCATTATTTTGGTTTCGGGAAGAACCCTGAACCACTTGTCGGGCATCATTGTATGGCGCCGGTTGTAGGCCGGTTTGCCTAAAACGTGAGAGAGATGGGTCCACCTCCATCGGGACCGGACGATGTCGTATTTGGTCATTTGGGACCCTACGGTATTGTGGTGAATATTGGTATGAACCGGGGACCTGAGGTAAAAGATTCGTCCTTCCAATCGAATTCATTATAGTCATTTTTGTCATCCTCGCTCGGTTGGCCTCAAGTTCCTGGGCCAATGCCAGTGCAGAGGGTAGATCCGAGGGTTGCGACGAGAAGAGAATATCGCACAATGGCCGATTAAGGCCAGAAATAAAGACGCGAAGGGCATCTTCGCGATATTTTTTACTAAGCGACTCGATAAGTACCCTATTTCCGCCGTGAGTCATCGTAGTTTTATTGATTATAAGTGTTAACTTCCGTTCTATCTCGTCATAGAACTTAGCTACCGACAATGACCCTTGGCTCAACATTGAGAGCTCTTGCTCAATCAAATACACTGGTTTTTTATCAGCATAAGTGAAGTCCAACCTTGAGATTATTGCTTGAAAATTCAGGACCGTATTAAAAGAAGACAAAACCATATCAGCAGACCCCACAACCTTGTTCCTTATTATGCCCACAGCCTGGTAATGCTTTGAGCTTCCTACATAATTTTCAAAAACTTTATAGGCCGTATGCGCGGCCTGCCTCCAGGACACGTACCTTTCCTGATCACCCCTAAATTCCGGCATTGTTTTAACAAGATCTAGTGATTCGTCACAGGTAACGCCAGGCTGAATTGTGACAGCCTCGTATTCTACCACTCGAGCAGTGGTTTCCATTCTCGACAACCTACTGGTCAGTTCCTCCACCTGAGTTTGAAACTCACGCTTTGTCTGCTCGGTCGCCACGCGAACCGCAACATTCAGAAGGGCCTGCATTTGAGCTTGGTCCATTTTAAGACTAACACTTAACAACCGTCTCTCAAGGCAACACTTTTCAAAAACTCCTAACACTTTATTTATTTGTTTATTTATTTAAACGGTATGCTGAACACTCTACTTACATGCAGATATTCATAATTGATTTCATTTTGGTGTCCTTGTCCGATTGTCCTCGCTGGAGCAGCCTGTACCTCTTGTTGATTGTTGATTAGTTTATTTATTTATTCGGCTGTTATTAGCCCGTACGATTTGTATTTTTTTAGATGTTTAATTTATTTTCTTGTGGGTATTCAACCCTCTTTTGATTAACTTGTTGGTTGTTGAATAGTTTATTTATCTATTTAATAGGGATTAGCCCGTACACGTTTAATTAGTTTTGTTTATTTTCTTTAAATGTTTAATTTATTTTTTGTGGGTACCTGACCCCCTTTTGGCTAAATTAGTAAGTATCAACTCGTACGCGTTACACACGTTCAATTAGTTTTTGTGTTTTTACAAACGTTAAATTTATTTTTCTCTTGTGGGTATCCAACCCGAACGTGTTACACACGTTTAATCACTTTCGTAATTTTTACAAACTTTTAATTTATTTTTCTGTTGTGGGAATCGAACCCTTGGCCACGTTAACTTTCGTATCCTTTTATAGGGATAACTTCGCGTGGCCCCACGTTGGGCGCCAGATATGCAAACGCTTTTTGTTCACAACTTTTATTATCTCCCTGACACGAGTCAGGCAACCAATCCGGTTCGGTGAGTTATTATGACTGAATACAAGAACTCGGTGACTGCACCTAAATGCCTATTTCCCTAATCGCTACTGTTGCCCGTGATAATGATGACTTGGCATTTGCCGGTCATTGGTATGCTCGAGTTTCACTATCGTGAGAACGCCCTCAGCTAAGTGTTCACTTGCTGACTAGGCGTCTGGCTTATTTGATGCTGTTGTTGTTGGCATACCTGCTGGGTGCCAACTTTGAGTTTGGGTTACAGTTGTTGTTGGCATTACTGTTGGGTGCCAACTTTGAGTTTGGGTTACAGTTGTTGTTGGCATTATTGTTGGGTGCTAACTTATATATTTAACACTCGCAGGTCGACGTCGCCTGTCCGGACTGCTATACCCTGGCATTCTAGGGTAGAGTCCCTGGGGTCAACGTCAGGGGCAAACAGATTATATTGTACAGTATGGTGTGTAATGAATGCGAGGCCGCCCCCATGACCGCTGGGACGGTCTTTCCTATGTACGTTGTACCCATCACGAGTACGTAAGTCCGAGTTAGCATTCAGTTTGGTCTCCTGAATGGCGGCCAGTTTAATGTTGTTCGACTTCATGTACATATCTGTGCGCATTGCTGTGTGACTTTAATTTGATATAGAATTTGTTCGCTGGCATTCGTTTGACTGCCAATGTTGCGTGTTGCCGACTTTATTGAATTATGTGGCAAGCAGTGTTGCATGCAATATTATATACCACAAAGCAATAAATAATAATTGTGGCAGCAGCAGGAAAAGCATTTTGCACTTCTTTTTTTCCACAGATATGAATATAAATGTATGTGCGCATATTGCATTGGCAATGCTTTGAGTTGAAAAAATTTCACATTTATTTGGAATTCGTGGAAAACATTTTAATTTGAAATGCGATTTTTTTGTATGTTATTCATTTATTTGGAAAACATTGTAATTTTTATCATACATTTCGATGTTGCTGCTTAGTGAAAGGTAGAAAAATTTATTTTTCTGTTAGAATTATGAAAAAAGGAAAGGAAATTAGAAAAATATTTTTATCTTTAAATTTGTTATAATATTTTTGCAAATATGTTAAATGCGCAAACATGCAAACAAATACTAATGTTATTTGATATTAATAAATATTATTTTCTTTATTTTCAGGTATGTACAATTATTTTTACAAATATTAATAACAGCTACATTTGGATGGTTTTATGCAGTGAGTAGTATTAATTAAAGTATGTATGTTTATATTTACAATACACACATTCATATGATGTATGATATATAGTATATACTGCAAAAATTAGATATTAAACTGAACTGGGTCAATGTAAAATTTTTAAGTGGGAAAATAATTCAAACGTCAAGTGCTTTAGAAAAAATTTTTTTATAAAATTTTATATACACTGAAAACAAACAATTTTTTTTTTTGGTGAAGGTAAGGTTTTGAACAGGAAAAATAATTCAAATGCCAAGTGCTTAAAAATTTTTTTTTTAAAGGCTTTTAGTATACTGAAAAAAATAATTTTTTTTTGGTGAAGGTAACACTTTTAAGTTGGAAAATAATTCAAACGCCAACTGCTTTAAAAAGAATTTTTTTTAGAAAATTTTATATATGTACACTGAAAACAAAAAAGTTTTTATTTTGGTGAAGCTAAAATTTTTAAGTGGGAAAATAACTCAAACGCCAAGTGCTTAAAAAATTTTATATTACATACATACCTAAACTAAAAAAAAAATTATTTTTGATTAAGGTAACATTTTTAAGTGGAAAAATATTTGAAACGCCAAGCGCTTAAAAAAAAAACGTTTTAGGAAATTTAATATTAGCCTAAAAAAAAAAAAATTTTTTTGGTGAAGGTATTATTTTTAAGTGGGAAAACAATTAAAACGCTAAGTGTTTTAAAAAAATAATTTTTACAAAATTTTATATTACCTACACGGAAAAAAAAATTTTTTTTTGGTTAAGGTGAGTTTTTAAGTGGGAAAATTTTTTTTAGTAAATTTTATACATATTACACTGAAAAAAAAAAAAATATTTTTGGTTAAGGTGAAATTTTTAAGAAAGGTCTATTTATTTATTTATATTTTACATCGAAAAACTAAGACGGTGTTGTACATTAAATAAAACTTTATTAAACAAATTTTTTTTAAAGTGTTTTCTCAGTTTAAAATTTAGTTTATATGAAAAAATATTTTTCAGCGCAATATAAAATTTTGACAGTGTATATTTTCGAAAGTTGATTGAAAGACCCCTCAAACGGTACAAATATCTTTGAAATCGGTGCAGCCGTTCCATAGTAATCACGACTACCGTAATTTTTGAATTATTGCAACACTTTGCCACGCCCACATTTTTTCGGGAATGCTTTTTATAAGAATTAGATTCTGTTTGTATAGGAAAAATGTGATTGTATGCAAAATGTCATCAAAATTTGAGAGGGTCGGGCTCAAAATGTGGGATTTTAAAAATATTTGACTGAAAAGTGGGCGTGGCATAAATATGCATACCTTGTCATAAGTTTAGATACGATCTCTAAAACTATTTTTATGCCCAGCTGTTTATTATGATAACAGGGGTTTGTAACAGCATAAAATAGCAAACAAATTCTTAGAAGCAGTTAAGGAACTGATTCATCTCTCGCAAGCCCATACACACGATAATTTGAGTAAAAATTTATCAAACAAATTTTCTAACTTCGGCTATTAATAATTTCAGCACAAAATAATTTAGTCCAAAATAAATGCGTATAAATAAATTTTCCTTTGTATAAACCTTCATGCTTCCCTCAAAAAAATAAAAATTCGTTTCAACATGCGCTCTTTGCTGATAACCAAGTGCATGGGAAGGTAGTCAGTTATAAATTAATTTTTATTTCTTTGACATGAAAGCAGCTTAGCTAAGCAATTGCTGAGTTAATCAAAATTTATGACATTCAATTAAAAAGAAAAAATTAATTGAAATTTTGCGTTTTACACCGAAGAGTGAAATGCGTGTTAAGTCTTTTGGAAATTTGTGTTCATAATTCCTTTTTAAATGACTGGTCTCGTTTAAAGAAATTTCTTCTCTCACCCACCAATTTCCTTAAAAATTACAAGGAAAATTTCAACAAAATTTATTAATAAAAAAAAGACTAAACACCAGTAGTCAACCCCAAAATGTTTAAATAAACAAATAAAATTCATTGGTGGACAACAATTTACCCAATGTATTGTCGATCGTTAAGTTATTATAACCAGCAGAGCGGCTTCGAATGAGTCCAAGTACAATGCCGCCACTATAATGCCATTCAATGGGTCAGCTGGGCGCTTGGTTGTGCAATTGATTGGATTTGTGGCTAAAGTGTGGTTGGTGGAATGAAAATGGCAATATGTTGATAAGCACAAGTAGGATTTACATTTAAACGCATACATATATACCTAGGTATGTGTGTATGTATGTATATATGTTTCTATATCAGTGTATATGCAATCATTTGATGAATGAATTTGTTGTGACTTCAGAATGTGCTCTCTTGTTCGATCGCATTTTGCGGTCGCATTGAATTGAATCTCTGATTGCCTGCGGTTAAGTGTTGTGCGCCGATATTATGCCATTAACTATTTTGACCTGCTGTGAAACATTTAAAATTTAAATTTTAGCATACGTTTTGTTAAATATTCTCTTTGTTAGCAAGCTGTTTAACAACGCGACATCTCTGAAATGGTTGGTGTGAGGCAGGCAAAGTTCGATTAAAATTGGTTAGATTGTATGTAGTACTGCGTATCAGCCAAAATGGTGTGAGCAACTTTATCTACATTTAACCAGCTACGCAATTGTCTGACTCGTTGTATAAGGAAAAACCCATAGCTTTAGCCATAAATGCCCAAATCGCTGCACAAGACCATTTGAACTTGATTGCATTTTATTGCACACTTAAGATTATCAGCTTTTGACTAAACCAATTGGTATTTCGTTTTCATTTATATTGATGGAGGTGTTTATTTATTTCAAAATTTATAACTATTCTTACATGCAGAGGGCCGACAATGCAATCGTATGAAATTCTTGATACTGACATTTGTTTGATAAGTTATATAGATTAAGGAAATCAAAACAAGATTAGTTTAAATTTATAATGCTATAGAATGAAAAGTGGAAAGAGTGTAGGACTGCTAGTATAAACACAACATAATTTATTAAATAGAAATTAAAGTAAAAGGTTTAGCACAAAAAAACTTTATAAGCCTGACGCACGCGCTTCCAAAACCGCCACATTCAAAGAAACCCAAAAACAAACAAAATAGATATTAAATACATCAGCAATACAAATTAGTTTTGTGGGTATAAGTTTTGTAAATATGTACATAAGTATGTAAACAAAATGACATACATACAGTAATGAGTGAAAAACCTACACTAAAGCTGAAAGCAAAATGAAATGAAACAAAATAAAATAAAATAAAATAAAATAAAATAAAATAAAATAAAATAAAATAAAATAAAATAAAATAAAATAAAATAAAATAAAATAAAATAAAATAAAATAAAATAAAATAAAATAAAATAAAATAAAATAAAATAAAATAAAATAAAATAAAATAAAATAAAATAAAATAAAATAAAATAAAATAAAATAAAATAAAATAAAATAAAATAAAATAAAATAAAATAAAATAAAATAAAATAAAATAAAATAAAATAAAATAAAATAAAATAAAATAAAATAAAATAAAATAAAATAAAATAAAATAAAATAAAATAAAATAAAATAAAATAAAGTAAAATAAAACAAAATATAATAAAATAAAATAAAATAAAATAAAATAAAATAAAATAAAATAAAATAAATAAAATAAAATAAAATAAAAAAAAACAAAATATAATAAAATAAAATAAAATAAAATAAAATAAAATAAAATAAAATAAAATAAAATAAAATACAATAAAATAAAATACAATAAAACAAAACAAAATAAAATAAAATAAAATAAAATAAAATAAAATAAAATAAATTAAATTAAATTAAATTAAATTAAATTAAATTAAATTAAATTAAATTAAATTAAATTAAATTAAATTAAATTAAATTAAATTAAATTAAATTAAATTAAATTAAATAAAATTAAATTAATTCAAATTAAAATAAAAAATGTATCAAATAAAATATTTTAAAAATATAAACTAGAAATGTCTAGGAATAAGTGTTTCTGTTTTTATATTAGAGATAAAGTAAATTATGCGGATAAAAATTAGAATTGATTTGACCACTTTTGTGGTTGAACTTGAATCACTCGTTGATCCCTGCCAGACATTTAAGTCTTTACAAATATTTATCTTTAAAGTAAAAAGTAAAATTCGATACATAATTGGAACACTGGCACATTTATTTACAGCAAGGCATCGCAATGGTGGCAGCATCAATGAACGTAAATCAGAAAAAATGTTGCTCATACGCCCCGCGGCCTACAAACACCGCGATAACGCACGCTTGATACAGACACACATTTTTGTGAGCTACTAAATAAAACTAATTATAAAAAGTACATCACTTCCCTCCTTTTGTATCACTGCTTATAATTTAATTTTGTGGATAGTCTCGTCAGACTGTTGTTGTGATGTATCATGGAATCTCTTAAATATTTCAATTTAGAGTTTCAATTGTTTTTGATCAAAGGTCGTTTTAAATGCATATATTTGTGATGTTTAAATGAAATGTTAATATACATTTAAATATTTATTCAAGCAACAATTATACTATTTCGTATTAAACAAATATTTGCGCTTTATACACATTTGGCCGTATTAACCTTTGGCGCTTTTGAGCTGTACAAATATGTGCGAGAACAATGCGGCCAATGCGATTATGAAAAATCTCTGCATACGTAGTTTATTTTCGTATGTATGTATATAATATAAAATTTTAAATATAAAATATGCATGCTTGTAACTAATATATGTATGTATGCTGATTTCATACATAAATAATATTCCGCCAACTCATTTTCACGAATTGGAATTTAATATTATACATTTCCCAGAATAAAATGGCATGGCTGTATGTATGAAAGTGCATTGAATTTTGAAAAAAAAGTTACAGCTTTTTAATTTGTATTAAATAAATAATTAATTTCACTTTTTCTCATTTGCTTTTGGTGCTTAATTAACATTTCGGTGTAGCGAAATTTTTTTACAAACATTATTTATTGGCAAATCAGCGCCCATTTGTAAACCGAAATCTGAAATGATTGCTGTCGTCGAATGGGCGTAACGTAAAAACATATATGTATGTATGTACATGGGATTATTTAACAACATTAGGCTATACAAAATATATATATCTAATAAGTTTGGTACAATAAACGGAAGGGCTATCTCGTTTTCTCTTGCTTTGACGGAGACCGGTTAAAAGTTACTCCCTCATTTCCTGAAATAGGACTTTAAAATGTTTACATAAAAGTGGGCGTGGTTCAACTTCATAAATTTTCTGCGCAGAATTTTCTATAATATACTGAAAGATTAATAATATTTTTAAAATTACCGTTATGAAATGTGGGCAGTGCCACGCCCATTTAAAACAACCTCAAAGAAATTTATTAAATGCTTTAGTTTTGATGTTCACACCAAATTTGGTCTTCATTGGTTTAGTGCTTCCAGAATAATAACATTTTTATGTTTTCTAAAATATTTGATATATAAAAAGTAAGCATGGCTATCAGCCGATATCGCCCAATTTCACATAACATCATTCCAAAGGGGCGTGGCACATGCAATTTTTTATACTAAATATTTATATATTTTTATATATAAGTACTTATATTAGAACAATAAAACAACGCAAAGTGGTATACATAAGAGTCTAATACAATATCACCAAGTTTTCTACCCCTTCCTACGACAATTACTTAGACAAGTAAATCCACTACTAGCACACGGAGACACGCCCCCAGCGCCGGGCATCGATTAGCCAAGGTAGTAATTTGAATGGCTATACAGGTTTTGTAATCGTTTATTTTGCTGTTAAGTTCATTGAATATTGTTGTAAACTAATTACTGTCTGAGTTAATTTCTTGCTTAACCCCAAGCACCAGTATACAATTTACATATGTACATATATGTATAAATGTCATGTGGGTAGCAATCTGGGTGATTTGGCCTCCATACATTAAGCAGAAACCACTTTTAACAGTTTTCTCAACTAACGCTTGTAATTCGCCTGTAGCGTAGCTTGCTGTTTATACTGGCGCTTTGAAAAAAAAAAAAAAAAAAAAATATTTTTAAAACCACTTAACTGTTAGTGAAAATATTGTTAATATTACATAAAGTGATGCTAATTACTTTTGTCAATAAGCGAATGAAGTGAGGCCTGGAAGTTCTTGAAAGAGTTTGACCCCTCTCCGATCAATACTTTAGAAGTTATGGCACTTTAAAGATTTTCCATGTTCAAATGGCCATAACTTCTAAACGGTGCGTCGCAGCATAGCCAAAGTTGGCACTTTTTTAGTAGGTAACTTGGACATTCCAATGCTTTTTGAATTTTGAAAATCGGATGAAAACTGTGGACGTGGTACCAATTTTCCCATCAAATTTTTAAAATGGCCATAACTTCTTAACGGTGCGTCGCAGCATAGCTAAAGTTGGCACTTTTTTAGTAGGTACCTTGGACATTCCATTGCTTTTTGAATTTTCAAAATCGGATGAAAACTGTGGACGTGGTACCAATTTTCCCATCCAAATCTTAAAACGGCCATAACTTCTAAACGGTGCGTCGCAGCATAGCCAAAGTTGGCACTTTTTTAGTAGGTAACTTGGACATTCCAATGCTTTTTGAATTTTGAAAATCGGATGAAAACTGTGGACGTGGTACCAATTTTCCCATCAAATTTTTAAAATGGCCATAACTTCTAAACGGTGCCTCGCAGCATAGCCAAAGTTGGCACTTTTTTAGTAGGTAACTTGGACATTCCATTGCTTTTTGAATTTTGAAAATCGGATGAAAACTGTGGACGTGGTACCAATTTTCCCATCCAAATCTTAAAACGGCCATAACTTCTAAACGGTGCGTCGCAGCATAGCCAAAGTTGGCACTTTTTTAGTAGGTAACTTGGACATTCCATTGCTTTTTAAATTTTGAAAATCCGATGAAAACTGTGGACGTGGTGCCAATTTTCCCATCCAAATTTTAAAATGGCCATAACTTCTAAACGGTGCGTCGCAGCATAGCCAAAGTTGGCACTTTTTTAGTAGGTAACTTGGACATTCCAATGCTTTTTGAATTTTGAAAATCGGATGAAAACTGTGGACGTGGTACCAATTTTCCCATCAAATTTTTAAAATGGCCATAACTTCTAAACGGTGCGTCGCAGCATAGCCAAAGTTGGCACTTTTTTAGTAGGTAACTTGGACATTCCAATGCTTTTTGAATTTTGAAAATCGGATGAAAACTGTGGACGTGGTACCAATTTTCCCATCAAATTTTTAAAATGGCCATAACTTCTAAACGGTGCGTCGCAGCATAGCCAAAGTTGGCACTTTTTTAGTAGGTAACTTGGACATTCCAATGCTTTTTGAATTTTGAAAATCGGATGAAAACTGTGGACGTGGTACCAATTTTCCCATCAAAATTTTTAAAATGGCCATAACTTCTAAACGGTGCCTCGCAGCATAGCCAAAGTTGGCACTTTTTTAGTAGGTAACTTGGACATTCCAATGCTTTTTGAATTTTGAAAATCGGATGAAAACTGTGGACGTGGTACCAATTTTCCCATCAAATTTTTAAAACGGCCATAACTTCTAAACGGTGCGTCGCAGCATAGCCAAAGTTGGCACTTTTTTAGTAGGTAACTTGGACATTCCATTGCTTTTTGAATTTTCAAAATCCGATGAAAACTGTGGACGTGGTACCAATTTTCCCATCCAAATCTTAAAACGGCCATAACTTCTAAACGGTGCGTCGCAGCATAGCCAAAGTTGGCACTTTTTTAGTAGGTAACTTGGACATTCCAATGCTTTTTGAATTTTGAAAATCGGATGAAAACTGTGGACGTGGTACCAATTTTCCCATCAAATTTTTAAAATGGCCATAACTTCTAAACGGTGCATCGCAGCATAGCCAAAGTTGGCACTTTTTTAGTAGGTAACTTGGACATTCCAATGCTTTTTGAATTTTGAAAATCGGATGAAAACTGTGGACGTGGTACCAATTTTCCCATCCAAATCTTAAAACGGCCATAACTTCTAAACGGTGCGTCGCAGCATAGCCAAAGTTGGCACTTTTTTAGTAGGTAACTTGGACATTCCAATGCTTTTTGAATTTTCAAAATCGGATGAAAACTGTGGACGTGGTACCAATTTTCCCATCAAATTTTTAAAACGGCCATAACTTCTAAACGGTGCGTCGCAGCATAGCCAAAGTTGGCACTTTTTTAGTAGGTAACTTGGACATTCCATTGCTTTTTGAATTTTCAAAATCCGATGAAAACTGTGGACGTGGTACCAATTTTCCCATCCAAATCTTAAAACGGCCATAACTTCTAAACGGTGCGTCGCAGCATAGCCAAAGTTGGCACTTTTTTAGTAGGTAACTTGGACATTCCATTGCTTTTTGAATTTTCAAAATCCGATGAAAACTGTGGACGTGGTACCAATTTTCCCATCCAAATCTTAAAACGGCCATAACTTCTAAACGGTGCGTCGCAGCATAGCCAAAGTTGGCACTTTTTTAGTAGGTAACTTGGACATTCCATTGCTTTTTGAATTTTCAAAATCCGATGAAAACTGTGGACGTGGTACCAATTTTCCCATCAAATTTTTAAAACGGCCATAACTTCTAAACGGTGCGTCGCAGCATAGCCAAAGTTGGCACTTTTTTAGTAGGTAACTTGGACATTCCATTGCTTTTTGAATTTTCAAAATCCGATGAAAACTGTGGACGTGGTACCAATTTTCCCATCCAAATCTTAAAACGGCCATAACTTCTAAACGGTGCGTCGCAGCATAGCCAAAGTTGGCACTTTTTTAGTAGGTAACTTGGACATTCCACTGCTTTTTGAATTTTCAAAATCCGATGAAAACTGTGGACGTGGTACCAATTTTCCCATCCAAATCTTAAAACGGCCATAACTTCTAAACGGTGCGTCGCAGCATAGCCAAAGTTGGCACTTTTTTAGTAGGTAACTTGGACATTCCATTGCTTTTGGAATTTTCAAAATCCGATGAAAACTGTGGACGTGGTACCAATTTTCCCATCAAATTTTTAAAACGGCCATAACTTCTAAACGGTGCGTCGCAGCATAGCCAAAGTTGGCACTTTTTTAGTAGGTAACTTGGACATTCCATTGCTTTTTGAATTTTCAAAATCCGATGAAAACTGTGGACGTGGTACCAATTTTCCCATCCAAATCTTAAAACGGCCATAACTTCTAAACGGTGCGTCGCAGCATAGCCAAAGTTGGCACTTTTTTAGTAGGTAACTTGGACATTCCACTGCTTTTTGAATTTTCAAAATCCGATGAAAACTGTGGACGTGGTACCAATTTTCCCATCCAAATCTTAAAACGGCCATAACTTCTAAACGGTGCGTCGCAGCATAGCCAAAGTTGGCACTTTTTTAGTAGGTAACTTGGACATTCCATTGCTTTTTGAATTTTCAAAATCCGATGAAAACTGTGGACGTGGTACCAATTTTCCCATCCAAATCTTAAAACGGCCATAACTTCTAAACGGTGCGTCGCAGCATAGCCAAAGTTGGCACTTTTTTAGTAGGTAACTTGGACATTCCACTGCTTTTTGAATTTTCAAAATCCGATGAAAACTGTGGACGTGGTACCAATTTTCCCATCCAAATCTTAAAACGGCCATAACTTCTAAACGGTGCGTCGCAGCATAGCCAAAGTTGGCACTTTTTTAGTAGGTAACTTGGACATTCCATTGCTTTTTGAATTTTCAAAATCCGATGAAAACTGTGGACGTGGTACCAATTTTCCCATCAAATTTTTAAAACGGCCATAACTTCTAAACGGTGCGTCGCAGCATAGCCAAAGTTGGCACTTTTTTAGTAGGTAACTTGGACATTCCATTGCTTTTTGAATTTTCAAAATCCGATGAAAACTGTGGACGTGGTACCAATTTTCCCATCAAATTTTTAAAATGGCCATAACTTGTAAACGGTGCGTCGCAGCATAGCCAAAGTTGGCACTTTTTTAGTAGGTAACTTGGACATTCCAATGCTTTTTGAATTTTCAAAATCGGATGAAAACTGTGGACGTGGTACCAATTTTCCCATCAAATTTTTAAAACGGCCATAACTTCTAAACGGTGCGTCGCAGCATAGCCAAAGTTGGCACTTTTTTAGTAGGTAACTTGGACATTCCATTGCTTTTTGAATTTTCAAAATCCGATGAAAACTGTGGACGTGGTACCAATTTTCCCATCCAAATCTTAAAACGGCCATAACTTCTAAACGGTGCGTCGCAGCATAGCCAAAGTTGGCACTTTTTTAGTAGGTAACTTGGACATTCCATTGCTTTTTGAATTTTCAAAATCCGATGAAAACTGTGGACGTGGTACCAATTTTCCCATCAAATTTTTAAAATGGCCATAACTTCTAAACGGTGCCTCGCAGCATAGCCAAAGTTGGCACTTTTTTAGTAGGTAACTTGGACATTCCAATGCTTTTTGAATTTTCAAAATCCGATGAAAACTGTGGACGTGGTACCAATTTTCCCATCAAATTTTTAAAACGGCCATAACTTCTAAACGGTGCGTCGCAGCATAGCCAAAGTTGGCACTTTTTTAGTAGGTAACTTGGACATTCCATTGCTTTTTGAATTTTCAAAATCCGATGAAAACTGTGGACGTGGTACCAATTTTCCCATCCAAATCTTAAAACGGCCATAACTTCTAAACGGTGCGTCGCAGCATAGCCAAAGTTGGCACTTTTTTAGTAGGTAACTTGGACATTCCAATGCTTTTTGAATTTTGAAAATCGGATGAAAACTGTGGACGTGGTACCAATTTTCCCATCAAATTTTTAAAATGGCCATAACTTCTAAACGGTGCGTCGCAGCATAGCCAAAGTTGGCACTTTTTTAGTAGGTAACTTGGACATTCCAATGCTTTTTGAATTTTCAAAATCGGATGAAAACTGTGGACGTGGTACCAATTTTCCCATCAAATTTTTAAAACGGCCATAACTTCTAAACGGTGCGTCGCAGCATAGCCAAAGTTGGCACTTTTTTAGTAGGTAACTTGGACATTCCATTGCTTTTTGAATTTTCAAAATCCGATGAAAACTGTGGACGTGGTACCAATTTTCCCATCCAAATCTTAAAACGGCCATAACTTCTAAACGGTGCGTCGCAGCATAGCCAAAGTTGGCACTTTTTTAGTAGGTAACTTGGACATTCCATTGCTTTTTGAATTTTCAAAATCCGATGAAAACTGTGGACGTGGTACCAATTTTCCCATCCAAATCTTAAAACGGCCATAACTTCTAAACGGTGCGTCGCAGCATAGCCAAAGTTGGCACTTTTTTAGTAGGTAACTTGGACATTCCATTGCTTTTTGAATTTTCAAAATCGGATGAAAACTGGACGTGGTACCAATTTTCCCATCAAATTTTTAAAACGGCCATAACTTCTAAACGGTGCGTCGCAGCATAGCCAAAGTTGGCACTTTTTTAGTAGGTAACTTGGACATTCCATTGCTTTTTGAATTTTCAAAATCCGATGAAAACTGTGGACGTGGTACCAATTTTCCCATCCAAATCTTAAAACGGCCATAACTTCTAAACGGTGCGTCGCAGCATAGCCAAAGTTGGCACTTTTTTAGTAGGTAACTTGGACATTCCATTGCTTTTTGAATTTTGAAAATCGGATGAAAACTGTGGACGTGGTACCAATTTTCCCATCAAATTTTTAAAATGGCCATAACTTGTAAACGGTGCGTCGCAGCATAGCCAAAGTTGGCACTTTTTTAGTAGGTAACTTGGACATTCCAATGCTTTTTGAATTTTGAAAATCGGATGAAAACTGTGGACGTGGTACCAATTTTCCCATCCAAATCTTAAAACGGCCATAACTTCTAAACGGTGCGTCGCAGCATAGCCAAGGTTGGCACTTTTTTAGTAGGTAACTTGGACATTCCATTGCTTTTTGAATTTTCAAAATCCGATGAAAACTGTGGACGTGGTACCAATTTTCCCATCAAATTTTTAAAATGGCCATAACTTCTAAACGGTGCGTCGCAGCATAGCCAAAGTTGGCACTTTTTTAGTAGGTAACTTGGACATTCCAATGCTTTTTGAATTTTGAAAATCGGATGAAAACTGTGGACGTGGTACCAATTTTCCCATCCAAATCTTAAAATGGCCATAACTTGTAAACGGTGCGTCGCAGCATAGCCAAAGTTGGCACTTTTTTAGTAGGTAACTTGGACATTCCAATGCTTTTTGAATTTTGAAAATCGGATGAAAACTGTGGACGTGGTACCAATTTTCCCATCAAATTTTTAAAATGGCCATAACTTCTAAACGGTGCGTCGCAGCATAGCCAAAGTTGGCACTTTTTTAGTAGGCAACTTGGACATTCCATTGCTTTTTGAATTTTCAAAATCCGATGAAAACTGTGGACGTGGTACCAATTTTCCCATCAAATTTTTAAAATGGCCATAACTTGTAAACGGTGCGTCGCAGCATAGCCAAAGTTGGCACTTTTTTAGTAGGCAACTTGGACATTCCAATGCTTTTTGAATTTTGAAAATCGGATGAAAACTGTGGACGTGGTACCAATTTTCCCATCAAATTTTTAAAACGGCCATAACTTGTAAACGGTGCGTCGCAGCATAGCCAAAGTTGGCACTTTTTTAGTAGGTAACTTGGACATTCCAATGCTTTTTGAATTTTGAAAATCGGATGAAAACTGTGGACGTGGTACCAATTTTCCCATCAAATTTTTAAAACGGCCATAACTTCTAAACGGTGCGTCGCAGCATAGCCAAAGTTGGCACTTTTTTAGTAGGTAACTTGGACATTCCATTGCTTTTTGAATTTTCAAAATCCGATGAAAACTGTGGACGTGGTACCAATTTTCCCATCCAAATCTTAAAACGGCCATAACTTCTAAACGGTGCGTCGCAGCATAGCCAAAGTTGGCACTTTTTTAGTAGGTAACTTGGACATTCCATTGCTTTTTGAATTTTCAAAATCCGATGAAAACTGTGGACGTGGTACCAATTTTCCCATCAAATTTTTAAAACGGCCATAACTTCTAAACGGTGCGTCGCAGCATAGCCAAAGTTGGCACTTTTTTAGTAGGTAACTTGGACATTCCATTGCTTTTTGAATTTTCAAAATCCGATGAAAACTGTGGACGTGGTACCAATTTTCCCATCAAATTTTTAAAATGGCCATAACTTGTAAACGGTGCGTCGCAGCATAGCCAAAGTTGGCACTTTTTTAGTAGGTAACTTGGACATTCCAATGCTTTTTGAATTTTCAAAATCGGATGAAAACTGTGGACGTGGTACCAATTTTCCCATCAAATTTTTAAAACGGCCATAACTTCTAAACGGTGCGTCGCAGCATAGCCAAAGTTGGCACTTTTTTAGTAGGTAACTTGGACATTCCATTGCTTTTTGAATTTTCAAAATCCGATGAAAACTGTGGACGTGGTACCAATTTTCCCATCCAAATCTTAAAACGGCCATAACTTCTAAACGGTGCGTCGCAGCATAGCCAAAGTTGGCACTTTTTTAGTAGGTAACTTGGACATTCCATTGCTTTTTGAATTTTCAAAATCCGATGAAAACTGTGGACGTGGTACCAATTTTCCCATCCAAATCTTAAAACGGCCATAACTTCTAAACGGTGCGTCGCAGCATAGCCAAAGTTGGCACTTTTTTAGTAGGTAACTTGGACATTCCAATGCTTTTTGAATTTTGAAAATCGGATGAAAACTGTGGACGTGGTACCAATTTTCCCATCAAATTTTTAAAACGGCCATAACTTCTAAACGGTGCGTCGCAGCATAGCCAAAGTTGGCACTTTTTTAGTAGGTAACTTGGACATTCCATTGCTTTTTGAATTTTCAAAATCCGATGAAAACTGTGGACGTGGTACCAATTTTCCCATCAAATTTTTAAAATGGCCATAACTTGTAAACGGTGCGTCGCAGCATAGCCAAAGTTGGCACTTTTTTAGTAGGTAACTTGGACATTCCAATGCTTTTTGAATTTTCAAAATCGGATGAAAACTGTGGACGTGGTACCAATTTTCCCATCAAATTTTTAAAACGGCCATAACTTCTAAACGGTGCGTCGCAGCATAGCCAAAGTTGGCACTTTTTTAGTAGGTAACTTGGACATTCCAATGCTTTTTGAATTTTGAAAATCGGATGAAAACTGTGGACGTGGTACCAATTTTCCCATCAAATTTTTAAAATGGCCATAACTTCTAAACGGTGCCTCGCAGCATAGCCAAAGTTGGCACTTTTTTAGTAGGTAACTTGGACATTCCAATGCTTTTTGAATTTTCAAAATCCGATGAAAACTGTGGACGTGGTACCAATTTTCCCATCAAATTTTTAAAATGGCCATGACTTGTAAACGGTGCGTCGCAGCATAGCCAAAGTTGGCACTTTTTTAGTAGGTAACTTGGACATTCCAATGCTTTTTGAATTTTCAAAATCGGATGAAAACTGTGGACGTGGTACCAATTTTCCCATCAAATTTTTAAAACGGCCATAACTTCTAAACGGTGCGTCGCAGCATAGCCAAAGTTGGCACTTTTTTAGTAGGTAACTTGGACATTCCATTGCTTTTTGAATTTTCAAAATCCGATGAAAACTGTGGACGTGGTACCAATTTTCCCATCCAAATCTTAAAACGGCCATAACTTCTAAACGGTGCGTCGCAGCATAGCCAAAGTTGGCACTTTTTTAGTAGGTAACTTGGACATTCCATTGCTTTTTGAATTTTCAAAATCCGATGAAAACTGTGGACGTGGTACCAATTTTCCCATCAAATTTTTAAAATGGCCATAACTTGTAAACGGTGCGTCGCAGCATAGCCAAAGTTGGCACTTTTTTAGTAGGTAACTTGGACATTCCAATGCTTTTTGAATTTTCAAAATCGGATGAAAACTGTGGACGTGGTACCAATTTTCCCATCAAATTTTTAAAACGGCCATAACTTCTAAACGGTGCGTCGCAGCATAGCCAAAGTTGGCACTTTTTTAGTAGGTAACTTGGACATTCCATTGCTTTTTGAATTTTCAAAATCCGATGAAAACTGTGGACGTGGTACCAATTTTCCCATCAAATTTTTAAAATGGCCATAACTTGTAAACGGTGCGTCGCAGCATAGCCAAAGTTGGCACTTTTTTAGTAGGTAACTTGGACATTCCAATGCTTTTTGAATTTTCAAAATCGGATGAAAACTGTGGACGTGGTACCAATTTTCCCATCAAATTTTTAAAACGGCCATAACTTCTAAACGGTGCGTCGCAGCATAGCCAAAGTTGGCACTTTTTTAGTAGGTAACTTGGACATTCCATTGCTTTTTGAATTTTCAAAATCCGATGAAAACTGTGGACGTGGTACCAATTTTCCCATCCAAATCTTAAAACGGCCATAACTTCTAAACGGTGCGTCGCAGCATAGCCAAAGTTGGCACTTTTTTAGTAGGTAACTTGGACATTCCATTGCTTTTTGAATTTTCAAAATCCGATGAAAACTGTGGACGTGGTACCAATTTTCCCATCCAAATCTTAAAACGGCCATAACTTCTAAACGGTGCGTCGCAGCATAGCCAAAGTTGGCACTTTTTTAGTAGGTAACTTGGACATTCCAATGCTTTTTGAATTTTGAAAATCGGATGAAAACTGTGGACGTGGTACCAATTTTCCCATCAAATTTTTAAAACGGCCATAACTTCTAAACGGTGCGTCGCAGCATAGCCAAAGTTGGCACTTTTTTAGTAGGTAACTTGGACATTCCATTGCTTTTTGAATTTTCAAAATCCGATGAAAACTGTGGACGTGGTACCAATTTTCCCATCAAATTTTTAAAATGGCCATAACTTGTAAACGGTGCGTCGCAGCATAGCCAAAGTTGGCACTTTTTTAGTAGGTAACTTGGACATTCCAATGCTTTTTGAATTTTCAAAATCGGATGAAAACTGTGGACGTGGTACCAATTTTCCCATCAAATTTTTAAAACGGCCATAACTTCTAAACGGTGCGTCGCAGCATAGCCAAAGTTGGCACTTTTTTAGTAGGTAACTTGGACATTCCATTGCTTTTTGAATTTTCAAAATCCGATGAAAACTGTGGACGTGGTACCAATTTTCCCATCAAATTTTTAAAATGGCCATAACTTGTAAACGGTGCGTCGCAGCATAGCCAAAGTTGGCACTTTTTTAGTAGGTAACTTGGACATTCCAATGCTTTTTGAATTTTGAAAATCGGATGAAAACTGTGGACGTGGTACCAATTTTCCCATCAAATTTTTAAAATGGCCATAACTTCTAAACGGTGCCTCGCAGCATAGCCAAAGTTGGCACTTTTTTAGTAGGTAACTTGGACATTCCAATGCTTTTTGAATTTTCAAAATCCGATGAAAACTGTGGACGTGGTACCAATTTTCCCATCAAATTTTTAAAACGGCCATAACTTCTAAACGGTGCGTCGCAGCATAGCCAAAGTTGGCACTTTTTTAGTAGGTAACTTGGACATTCCAATGCTTTTTGAATTTTCAAAATCCGATGAAAACTGTGGACGTGGTACCAATTTTCCCATCAAATTTTTAAAACGGCCATAACTTCTAAACGGTGCGTCGCAGCATAGCCAAAGTTGGCACTTTTTTAGTAGGTAACTTGGACATTCCAATGCTTTTTGAATTTTGAAAATCGGATGAAAACTGTGGACGTGGTACCAATTTTCCCATCAAATTTTTAAAATGGCCATAACTTCTAAACGGTGCCTCGCAGCATAGCCAAAGTTGGCACTTTTTTAGTAGGTAACTTGGACATTCCAATGCTTTTTGAATTTTCAAAATCCGATGAAAACTGTGGACGTGGTACCAATTTTCCCATCAAATTTTTAAAACGGCCATAACTTCTAAACGGTGCGTCGCAGCATAGCCAAAGTTGGCACTTTTTTAGTAGGTAACTTGGACATTCCATTGCTTTTTGAATTTTCAAAATCCGATGAAAACTGTGGACGTGGTACCAATTTTCCCATCCAAATCTTAAAACGGCCATAACTTCTAAACGGTGCGTCGCAGCATAGCCAAAGTTGGCACTTTTTTAGTAGGTAACTTGGACATTCCAATGCTTTTTGAATTTTGAAAATCGGATGAAAACTGTGGACGTGGTACCAATTTTCCCATCAAATTTTTAAAATGGCCATAACTTCTAAACGGTGCGTCGCAGCATAGCCAAAGTTGGCACTTTTTTAGTAGGTAACTTGGACATTCCAATGCTTTTTGAATTTTCAAAATCGGATGAAAACTGTGGACGTGGTACCAATTTTCCCATCAAATTTTTAAAACGGCCATAACTTCTAAACGGTGCGTCGCAGCATAGCCAAAGTTGGCACTTTTTTAGTAGGTAACTTGGACATTCCATTGCTTTTTGAATTTTCAAAATCCGATGAAAACTGTGGACGTGGTACCAATTTTCCCATCCAAATCTTAAAACGGCCATAACTTCTAAACGGTGCGTCGCAGCATAGCCAAAGTTGGCACTTTTTTAGTAGGTAACTTGGACATTCCATTGCTTTTTGAATTTTCAAAATCGGATGAAAACTGTGGACGTGGTACCAATTTTCCCATCAAATTTTTAAAACGGCCATAACTTCTAAACGGTGCGTCGCAGCATAGCCAAAGTTGGCACTTTTTTAGTAGGTAACTTGGACATTCCATTGCTTTTTGAATTTTCAAAATCCGATGAAAACTGTGGACGTGGTACCAATTTTCCCATCAAATTTTTAAAATGGCCATAACTTGTAAACGGTGCGTCGCAGCATAGCCAAAGTTGGCACTTTTTTAGTAGGTAACTTGGACATTCCAATGCTTTTTGAATTTTGAAAATCGGATGAAAACTGTGGACGTGGTACCAATTTTCCCATCAAATTTTTAAAACGGCCATAACTTCTAAACGGTGCGTCGCAGCATAGCCAAAGTTGGCACTTTTTTAGTAGGTAACTTGGACATTCCAATGCTTTTTGAATTTTGAAAATCGGATGAAAACTGTGGACGTGGTACCAATTTTCCCATCCAAATCTTAAAACGGCCATAACTTCTAAACGGTGCGTCGCAGCATAGCCAAGGTTGGCACTTTTTTAGTAGGTAACTTGGACATTCCATTGCTTTTTGAATTTTCAAAATCCGATGAAAACTGTGGACGTGGTACCAATTTTCCCATCAAATTTTTAAAATGGCCATAACTTGTAAACGGTGCGTCGCAGCATAGCCAAAGTTGGCACTTTTTTAGTAGGTAACTTGGACATTCCAATGCTTTTTGAATTTTGAAAATCGGATGAAAACTGTGGACGTGGTACCAATTTTCCCATCAAATTTTTAAAACGGCCATAACTTCTAAACGGTGCGTCGCAGCATAGCCAAAGTTGGCACTTTTTAGTAGGTAACTTGGACATTCCATTGCTTTTTGAATTTTGAAAATCGGATGAAAACTGTGGACGTGGTACCAATTTTCCCATCAAATTTTTAAAACGGCCATAACTTCTAAACGGTGCGTCGCAGCATAGCCAAAGTTGGCACTTTTTTAGTAGGTAACTTGGACATTCCATTGCTTTTTGAATTTTGAAAATCGGATGAAAACTGTGGACGTGGTACCAATTTTCCCATCAAATTTTTAAAATGGCCATAACTTCTAAACGGTGCGTCGCAGCATAGCCAAAGTTGGCACTTTTTTAGTAGGTAACTTGGACATTCCATTGCTTTTTGAATTTTCAAAATCCGATGAAAACTGTGGACGTGGTACCAATTTTCCCATCAAATTTTTAAAACGGCCATAACTTCTAAACGGTGCGTCGCAGCATAGCCAAAGTTGGCACTTTTTTAGTAGGTAACTTGGACATTCCATTGCTTTTTGAATTTTCAAAATCCGATGAAAACTGTGGACGTGGTACCAATTTTCCCATCAAATTTTTAAAACGGCCATAACTTCTAAACGGTGCGTCGCAGCATAGCCAAAGTTGGCACTTTTTTAGTAGGTAACTTGGACATTCCAATGCTTTTTGAATTTTCAAAATCGGATGAAAACTGTGGACGTGGTACCAATTTTCCCATCAAATTTTTAAAACGGCCATAACTTCTAAACGGTGCGTCGCAGCATAGCCAAAGTTGGCACTTTTTTAGTAGGTAACTTGGACATTCCAATGCTTTTTGAATTTTGAAAATCGGATGAAAACTGTGGACGTGGTACCAATTTTCCCATCAAATTTTTAAAATGGCCATAACTTCTAAACGGTGCCTCGCAGCATAGCCAAAGTTGGCACTTTTTTAGTAGGTAACTTGGACATTCCAATGCTTTTTGAATTTTGAAAATCGGATGAAAACTGTGGACGTGGTACCAATTTTCCCATCAAATTTTTAAAATGGCCATAACTTCTAAACGGTGCCTCGCAGCATAGCCAAAGTTGGCACTTTTTTAGTAGGTAACTTGGACATTCCAATGCTTTTTGAATTTTGAAAATCGGATGAAAACTGTGGACGTGGTACCAATTTTCCCATCAAATTTTTAAAATGGCCATAACTTCTAAACGGTGCCTCGCAGCATAGCCAAAGTTGGCACTTTTTTAGTAGGTAACTTGGACATTCCAATGCTTTTTGAATTTTGAAAATCGGATGAAAACTGTGGACGTGGTACCAATTTTCCCATCAAATTTTTAAAACGGCCATAACTTCTAAACGGTGCGTCGCAGCATAGCCAAAGTTGGCACTTTTTTAGTAGGTAACTTGGACATTCCAATGCTTTTTGAATTTTGAAAATCGGATGAAAACTGTGGACGTGGTACCAATTTTCCCATCAAATTTTTAAAACGGCCATAACTTCTAAACGGTGCGTCGCAGCATAGCCAAAGTTGGCACTTTTTTAGTAGGTAACTTGGACATTCCAATGCTTTTTGAATTTTGAAAATCGGATGAAAACTGTGGACGTGGTACCAATTTTCCCATCAAATTTTTAAAATGGCCATAACTTCTAAACGGTGCCTCGCAGCATAGCCAAAGTTGGCACTTTTTTAGTAGGTAACTTGGACATTCCATTGCTTTTTGAATTTTCAAAATCCGATGAAAACTGTGGACGTGGTACCAATTTTCCCATCCAAATCTTAAAACGGCCATAACTTCTAAACGGTGCGTCGCAGCATAGCCAAAGTTGGCACTTTTTTAGTAGGTAACTTGGACATTCCAATGCTTTTTGAATTTTGAAAATCGGATGAAAACTGTGGACGTGGTACCAATTTTCCCATCAAATTTTTAAAATGGCCATAACTTCTAAACGGTGCCTCGCAGCATAGCCAAAGTTGGCACTTTTTTAGTAGGTAACTTGGACATTCCAATGCTTTTTGAATTTTGAAAATCCGATGAAAACTGTGGACGTGGTACCAATTTTCCCATCAAATTTTTAAAACGGCCATAACTTCTAAACGGTGAGTCGCAGCATAGCCAAAGTTGGCACTTTTTTAGTAGGTAACTTGGACATTCCATTGCTTTTTGAATTTTCAAAATCCGATGAAAACTGTGGACGTGGTACCAATTTTCCCATCCAAATCTTAAAACGGCCATAACTTCTAAACGGTGCGTCGCAGCATAGCCAAAGTTGGCACTTTTTTAGTAGGTAACTTGGACATTCCAATGCTTTTTGAATTTTGAAAATCGGATGAAAACTGTGGACGTGGTACCAATTTTCCCATCAAATTTTTAAAACGGCCATAACTTCTAAACGGTGCGTCGCAGCATAGCCAAAGTTGGCACTTTTTTAGTAGGTAACTTGGACATTCCAATGCTTTTTGAATTTTGAAAATCGGATGAAAACTGTGGACGTGGTACCAATTTTCCCATCAAATTTTTAAAATGGCCATAACTTCTAAACGGTGCGTCGCAGCATAGCCAAAGTTGGCACTTTTTTAGTAGGTAACTTGGACATTCCAATGCTTTTTGAATTTTCAAAATCGGATGAAAACTGTGGACGTGGTACCAATTTTCCCATCAAATTTTTAAAACGGCCATAACTTCTAAACGGTGCGTCGCAGCATAGCCAAAGTTGGCACTTTTTTAGTAGGTAACTTGGACATTCCATTGCTTTTTGAATTTTCAAAATCCGATGAAAACTGTGGACGTGGTACCAATTTTCCCATCAAATTTTTAAAACGGCCATAACTTCTAAACGGTGCGTCGCAGCACAGCCAAAGTTGGCACTTTTTTAGTAGGTAACTTGGACATTCCAATGCTTTTTGAATTTTGAAAATCGGATGAAAACTGTGGACGTGGTACCAATTTTCCCATCAAATTTTTAAAATGGCCATAACTTGTAAACGGTGCGTCGCAGCATAGCCAAAGTTGGCACTTTTTTAGTAGGTAACTTGGACATTCCATTGCTTTTTGAATTTTCAAAATCCGATGAAAACTGTGGACGTGGTACCAATTTTCCCATCAAATTTTTAAAATGGCCATAACTTGTAAACGGTGCGTCGCAGCATAGCCAAAGTTGGCACTTTTTTAGTAGGTAACTTGGACATTCCAATGCTTTTTGAATTTTGAAAATCGGATGAAAACTGTGGACGTGGTACCAATTTTCCCATCAAATTTTTAAAATGGCCATAACTTGTAAACGGTGCGTCGCAGCATAGCCAAAGTTGGCACTTTTTTAGTAGGTAACTTGGACATTCCATTGCTTTTTGAATTTTCAAAATCCGATGAAAACTGTGGACGTGGTACCAATTTTCCCATCAAATTTTTAAAATGGCCATAACTTCTAAACGGTGCGTCGCAGCACAGCCAAAGTTGGCACTTTTTTAGTAGGTAACTTGGACATTCCAATGCTTTTTGAATTTTGAAAATCGGATGAAAACTGTGGACGTGGTACCAATTTTCCCATCAAATTTTTAAAATGGCCATAACTTGTAAACGGTGCGTCGCAGCATAGCCAAAGTTGGCACTTTTTTAGTAGGTAACTTGGACATTCCATTGCTTTTTGAATTTTGAAAATCGGATGAAAACTGTGGACGTGGTACCAATTTTCCCATCAAATTTTTAAAATGGCCATAACTTCTAAACGGTGCGTCGCAGCATAGCCAAAGTTGGCACTTTTTTAGTAGGTAACTTGGACATTCCAATGCTTTTTGAATTTTCAAAATCCGATGAAAACTGTGGACGTGGTACCAATTTTCCCATCCAAATCTTAAAACGGCCATAACTTCTAAACGGTGCGTCGCAGCATAGCCAAAGTTGGCACTTTTTTAGTAGGTAACTTGGACATTCCAATGCTTTTTGAATTTTGAAAATCGGATGAAAACTGTGGACGTGGTACCAATTTTCCCATCAAATTTTTAAAATGGCCATAACTTGTAAACGGTGCGTCGCAGCATAGCCAAAGTTGGCACTTTTTTAGTAGGTAACTTGGACATTCCATTGCTTTTTGAATTTTCAAAATCCGATGAAAACTGTGGACGTGGTACCAATTTTCCCATCCAAATCTTAAAACGGCCATAACTTCTAAACGGTGCGTCGCAGCATAGCCAAAGTTGGCACTTTTTTAGTAGGTAACTTGGACATTCCATTGCTTTTTGAATTTTGAAAATCGGATGAAAACTGTGGACGTGGTACCAATTTTCCCATCAAATTTTTAAAATGGCCATAACTTCTAAACGGTGCGTCGCAGCATAGCCAAAGTTGGCACTTTTTTAGTAGGTAACTTGGACATTCCAATGCTTTTTGAATTTTCAAAATCGGATGAAAACTGTGGACGTGGTACCAATTTTCCCATCAAATTTTTAAAACGGCCATAACTTCTAAACGGTGCGTCGCAGCATAGCCAAAGTTGGCACTTTTTTAGTAGGTAACTTGGACATTCCAATGCTTTTTGAATTTTGAAAATCGGATGAAAACTGTGGACGTGGTACCAATTTTCCCATCAAATTTTTAAAATGGCCATAACTTCTAAACGGTGCCTCGCAGCATAGCCAAAGTTGGCACTTTTTTAGTAGGTAACTTGGACATTCCAATGCTTTTTGAATTTTGAAAATCGGATGAAAACTGTGGACGTGGTACCAATTTTCCCATCAAATTTTTAAAATGGCCATAACTTCTAAACGGTGCCTCGCAGCATAGCCAAAGTTGGCACTTTTTTAGTAGGTAACTTGGACATTCCAATGCTTTTTGAATTTTGAAAATCGGATGAAAACTGTGGACGTGGTACCAATTTTCCCATCAAATTTTTAAAATGGCCATAACTTCTAAACGGTGCCTCGCAGCATAGCCAAAGTTGGCACTTTTTTAGTAGGTAACTTGGACATTCCAATGCTTTTTGAATTTTGAAAATCGGATGAAAACTGTGGACGTGGTACCAATTTTCCCATCAAATTTTTAAAACGGCCATAACTTCTAAACGGTGCGTCGCAGCATAGCCAAAGTTGGCACTTTTTTAGTAGGTAACTTGGACATTCCAATGCTTTTTGAATTTTGAAAATCGGATGAAAACTGTGGACGTGGTACCAATTTTCCCATCAAATTTTTAAAACGGCCATAACTTCTAAACGGTGCGTCGCAGCATAGCCAAAGTTGGCACTTTTTTAGTAGGTAACTTGGACATTCCAATGCTTTTTGAATTTTGAAAATCGGATGAAAACTGTGGACGTGGTACCAATTTTCCCATCAAATTTTTAAAATGGCCATAACTTCTAAACGGTGCCTCGCAGCATAGCCAAAGTTGGCACTTTTTTAGTAGGTAACTTGGACATTCCATTGCTTTTTGAATTTTCAAAATCCGATGAAAACTGTGGACGTGGTACCAATTTTCCCATCCAAATCTTAAAACGGCCATAACTTCTAAACGGTGCGTCGCAGCATAGCCAAAGTTGGCACTTTTTTAGTAGGTAACTTGGACATTCCAATGCTTTTTGAATTTTGAAAATCGGATGAAAACTGTGGACGTGGTACCAATTTTCCCATCAAATTTTTAAAATGGCCATAACTTCTAAACGGTGCCTCGCAGCATAGCCAAAGTTGGCACTTTTTTAGTAGGTAACTTGGACATTCCATTGCTTTTTGAATTTTCAAAATCCGATGAAAACTGTGGGGACGTGGTACCAATTTTCCCATCCAAATCTTAAAACGGCCATAACTTCTAAACGGTGCGTCGCAGCATAGCCAAAGTTGGCACTTTTTTAGTAGGTAACTTGGACATTCCAATGCTTTTTGAATTTTGAAAATCGGATGAAAACTGTGGACGTGGTACCAATTTTCCCATCAAATTTTTAAAACGGCCATAACTTCTAAACGGTGCGTCGCAGCATAGCCAAAGTTGGCACTTTTTTAGTAGGTAACTTGGACATTCCAATGCTTTTTGAATTTTGAAAATCGGATGAAAACTGTGGACGTGGTACCAATTTTCCCATCAAATTTTTAAAATGGCCATAACTTCTAAACGGTGCGTCGCAGCATAGCCAAAGTTGGCACTTTTTTAGTAGGTAACTTGGACATTCCAATGCTTTTTGAATTTTCAAAATCGGATGAAAACTGTGGACGTGGTACCAATTTTCCCATCAAATTTTTAAAACGGCCATAACTTCTAAACGGTGCGTCGCAGCATAGCCAAAGTTGGCACTTTTTTAGTAGGTAACTTGGACATTCCATTGCTTTTTGAATTTTCAAAATCCGATGAAAACTGTGGACGTGGTACCAATTTTCCCATCAAATTTTTAAAACGGCCATAACTTCTAAACGGTGCGTCGCAGCACAGCCAAAGTTGGCACTTTTTTAGTAGGTAACTTGGACATTCAATGCTTTTTGAATTTTGAAAATCGGATGAAAACTGTGGACGTGGTACCAATTTTCCCATCAAATTTTTAAAATGGCCATAACTTGTAAACGGTGCGTCGCAGCATAGCCAAAGTTGGCACTTTTTTAGTAGGTAACTTGGACATTCCATTGCTTTTTGAATTTTCAAAATCCGATGAAAACTGTGGACGTGGTACCAATTTTCCCATCAAATTTTTAAAATGGCCATAACTTGTAAACGGTGCGTCGCAGCATAGCCAAAGTTGGCACTTTTTTAGTAGGTAACTTGGACATTCCAATGCTTTTTGAATTTTGAAAATCGGATGAAAACTGTGGACGTGGTACCAATTTTCCCATCAAATTTTAAAATGGCCATAACTTGTAAACGGTGCGTCGCAGCATAGCCAAAGTTGGCACTTTTTTAGTAGGTAACTTGGACATTCCATTGCTTTTTGAATTTTCAAAATCCGATGAAAACTGTGGACGTGGTACCAATTTTCCCATCAAATTTTTAAAATGGCCATAACTTCTAAACGGTGCGTCGCAGCACAGCCAAAGTTGGCACTTTTTTAGTAGGTAACTTGGACATTCCAATGCTTTTTGAATTTTGAAAATCGGATGAAAACTGTGGACGTGGTACCAATTTTCCCATCAAATTTTTAAAATGGCCATAACTTGTAAACGGTGCGTCGCAGCATAGCCAAAGTTGGCACTTTTTTAGTAGGTAACTTGGACATTCCATTGCTTTTTGAATTTTGAAAATCGGATGAAAACTGTGGACGTGGTACCAATTTTCCCATCAAATTTTTAAAATGGCCATAACTTCTAAACGGTGCGTCGCAGCATAGCCAAAGTTGGCACTTTTTTAGTAGGTAACTTGGACATTCCAATGCTTTTTGAATTTTCAAAATCCGATGAAAACTGTGGACGTGGTACCAATTTTCCCATCCAAATCTTAAAACGGCCATAACTTCTAAACGGTGCGTCGCAGCATAGCCAAAGTTGGCACTTTTTTAGTAGGTAACTTGGACATTCCAATGCTTTTTGAATTTTGAAAATCGGATGAAAACTGTGGACGTGGTACCAATTTTCCCATCAAATTTTTAAATGGCCATAACTTGTAAACGGTGCGTCGCAGCATAGCCAAAGTTGGCACTTTTTTAGTAGGTAACTTGGACATTCCATTGCTTTTTGAATTTTCAAAATCCGATGAAAACTGTGGACGTGGTACCAATTTTCCCATCCAAATCTTAAAACGGCCATAACTTCTAAACGGTGCGTCGCAGCATAGCCAAAGTTGGCACTTTTTTAGTAGGTAACTTGGACATTCCAATGCTTTTTGAATTTTGAAAATCGGATGAAAACTGTGGACGTGGTACCAATTTTCCCATCAAATTTTTAAAATGGCCATAACTTGTAAACGGTGCGTCGCAGCATAGCCAAAGTTGGCACTTTTTTAGTAGGTAACTTGGACATTCCATTGCTTTTTGAATTTTCAAAATCCGATGAAAACTGTGGACGTGGTACCAATTTTCCCATCCAAATCTTAAAACGGCCATAACTTCTAAACGGTGCGTCGCAGCATAGCCAAAGTTGGCACTTTTTTAGTAGGTAACTTGGACATTCCAATGCTTTTTGAATTTTGAAAATCGGATGAAAACTGAGCACGTGGTACCAATTTTCCCATCAAATTTTTAAAATGGCCATAACTTGTAAACGGTGCGTCGCAGCATAGCCAAAGTTGGCACTTTTTTAGTAGGTAACTTGGACATTCCATTGCTTTTTGAATTTTCAAAATCCGATGAAAACTGTGGACGTGGTACCAATTTTCCCATCCAAATCTTAAAATGGCCATAACTTCTAAACGGTGCGTCGCAGCATAGCCAAAGTTGGCACTTTTTTAGTAGGTAACTTGGACATTCCAATGCTTTTTGAATTTTGAAAATCGGATGAAAACTGTGGACGTGGTACCAATTTTCCCATCCAAATCTTAAAACGGCCATAACTTCTAAACGGTGCGTCGCAGCATAGCCAAAGTTGGCACTTTTTTAGTAGGTAACTTGGACATTCCAATGCTTTTTGAATTTTGAAAATCGGATGAAAACTGTGGACGTGGTACCAATTTTCCCATCAAATTTTTAAAATGGCCATAAACTTGTAAACGGTGCGTCGCAGCATAGCCAAAGTTGGCACTTTTTTAGTAGGTAACTTGGACATTCCAATGCTTTTTGAATTTTGAAAATCGGATGAAAACTGTGGACGTGGTACCAATTTTCCCATCCAAATCTTAAAACGGCCATAACTTCTAAACGGTGCGTCGCAGCATAGCCAAAGTTGGCACTTTTTTAGTAGGTAACTTGGACATTCCAATGCTTTTTGAATTTTGAAAATCGGATGAAAACTGTGGACGTGGTACCAATTTTCCCATCAAATTTTAAAATGGCCATAACTTGTAAACGGTGCGTCGCAGCATAGCCAAAGTTGGCACTTTTTTAGTAGGTAACTTGGACATTCCAATGCTTTTTGAATTTTCAAAATCGGATGAAAACTGTGGACGTGGTACCAATTTTCCCATCAAATTTTTAAAACGGCCATAACTTCTAAACGGTGCGTCGCAGCATAGCCAAAGTTGGCACTTTTTTAGTAGGTAACTTGGACATTCCAATGCTTTTTGAATTTTCAAAATCGGATGAAAACTGTGGACGTGGTACCAATTTTCCCATCAAATTTTAAAATGGCCATAACTTGTAAACGGTGCGTCGCAGCATAGCCAAAGTTGGCACTTTTTTAGTAGGTAACTTGGACATTCCAATGCTTTTTGAATTTTCAAAATCGGATGAAAACTGTGGACGTGGTACCAATTTTCCCATCAAATTTTTAAAACGGCCATAACTTCTAAACGGTGCGTCGCAGCATAGCCAAAGTTGGCACTTTTTTAGTAGGTAACTTGGACATTCCAATGCTTTTTGAATTTTGAAAATCGGATGAAAACTGTGGACGTGGTACCAATTTTCCCATCAAATTTTTAAAATGGCCATAACTTCTAAACGGTGCCTCGCAGCATAGCCAAAGTTGGCACTTTTTTAGTAGGTAACTTGGACATTCCAATGCTTTTTGAATTTTGAAAATCGGATGAAAACTGTGGACGTGGTACCAATTTTCCCATCAAATTTTTAAAACGGCCATAACTTCTAAACGGTGCGTCGCAGCATAGCCAAAGTTGGCACTTTTTTAGTAGGTAACTTGGACATTCCAATGCTTTTTGAATTTTGAAAATCGGATGAAAACTGTGGACGTGGTACCAATTTTCCCATCAAATTTTTAAAATGGCCATAACTTCTAAACGGTGCCTCGCAGCATAGCCAAAGTTGGCACTTTTTTAGTAGGTAACTTGGACATTCCAATGCTTTTTGAATTTTGAAAATCCGATGAAAACTGTGGACGTGGTACCAATTTTCCCATCAAATTTTTAAAACGGCCATAACTTCTAAACGGTGCGTCGCAGCATAGCCAAAGTTGGCACTTTTTTAGTAGGTAACTTGGACATTCCAATGCTTTTTGAATTTTGAAAATCGGATGAAAACTGTGGACGTGGTACCAATTTTCCCATCAAATTTTTAAAATGGCCATAACTTCTAAACGGTGCGTCGCAGCATAGCCAAAGTTGGCACTTTTTTAGTAGGTAACTTGGACATTTTAATGCTTTTTGAATTTTCAAAATCGGATGAAAACTGTGGACGTGGTACCAATTTTCCCATCAAATTTTTAAAACGGCCATAACTTCTAAACGGTGCGTCGCAGCATAGCCAAAGTTGGCACTTTTTTAGTAGGTAACTTGGACATTCCATTGCTTTTTGAATTTTCAAAATCCGATGAAAACTGTGGACGTGGTACCAATTTTCCCATCAAATTTTAAAACGGCCATAACTTCTAAACGGTGCGTCGCAGCATAGCCAAAGTTGGCACTTTTTTAGTAGGTAACTTGGACATTCCAATGCTTTTTGAATTTTCAAAATCGGATGAAAACTGTGGACGTGGTACCAATTTTCCCATCAAATTTTAAAACGGCCATAACTTCTAAACGGTGCGTCGCAGCATAGCCAAAGTTGGCACTTTTTTAGTAGGTAACTTGGACATTCCATTGCTTTTTGAATTTTCAAAATCCGATGAAAACTGTGGACGTGGTACCAATTTTCCCATCCAAATCTTAAAACGGCCATAACTTCTAAACGGTGCGTCGCAGCATAGCCAAAGTTGGCACTTTTTTAGTAGGTAACTTGGACATTCCATTGCTTTTTGAATTTTCAAAATCCGATGAAAACTGTGGACGTGGTACCAATTTTCCCATCAAATTTTAAAACGGCCATAACTTCTAAACGGTGCGTCGCAGCATAGCCAAAGTTGGCACTTTTTTAGTAGGTAACTTGGACATTCCAATGCTTTTTGAATTTTCAAAATCGATGAAAACTGTGGACGTGGTACCAATTTTCCCATCCAAATCTTAAAACGGCCATAACTTCTAAACGGTGCGTCGCAGCATAGCCAAAGTTGGCACTTTTTTAGTAGGTAGCTTGGACATTCCATTGCTTTTTGAATTTTCAAAATCCGATGAAAACTGTGGACGTGGTACCAATTTTCCCATCCAAATCTTAAAACGGCCATAACTTCTAAACGGTGCGTCGCAGCATAGCCAAAGTTGGCACTTTTTTAGTAGGTAACTTGGACATTCCAATGCTTTTTGAATTTTGAAAATCGGATGAAAACTGTGGACGTGGTACCAATTTTCCCATCAAATTTTTAAAATGGCCATAACTTGTAAACGGTGCGTCGCAGCATAGCCAAAGTTGGCACTTTTTTAGTAGGTAACTTGGACATTCCATTGCTTTTTGAATTTTCAAAATCCGATGAAAACTGTGGACGTGGTACCAATTTTCCCATCCAAATCTTAAAACGGCCATAACTTCTAAACGGTGCGTCGCAGCATAGCCAAAGTTGGCACTTTTTTAGTAGGTAACTTGGACATTCCAATGCTTTTTGAATTTTGAAAATCGGATGAAAACTGTGGACGTGGTACCAATTTTCCCATCCAAATCTTAAAACGGCCATAACTTCTAAACGGTGCGTCGCAGCATAGCCAAAGTTGGCACTTTTTTAGTAGGTAACTTGGACATTCCAATGCTTTTTGAATTTTGAAAATCGGATGAAAACTGTGGACGTGGTACCAATTTTCCCATCAAATTTTTAAAATGGCCATAACTTGTAAACGGTGCGTCGCAGCATAGCCAAAGTTGGCACTTTTTTAGTAGGTAACTTGGACATTCCATTGCTTTTTGAATTTTCAAAATCGGATGAAAACTGTGGACGTGGTACCAATTTTCCCATCAAATTTTTAAAATGGCCATAACTTGTAAACGGTGCGTCGCAGCATAGCCAAAGTTGGCACTTTTTAGTAGGTAACTTGGACATTCCATTGCTTTTTGAATTTTCAAAATCGGATGAAAACTGTGGACGTGGTACCAATTTTCCCATCAAATTTTTAAAACGGCCATAACTTCTAAACGGTGCGTCGCAGCATAGCCAAAGTTGGCACTTTTTTAGTAGGTAACTTGGACATTCCATTGCTTTTTTGAATTTTCAAAATCCGATGAAAACTGTGGACGTGGTACCAATTTTCCCATCAAATTTTTAAAACGGCCATAACTTCTAAACGGTGCGTCGCAGCATAGCCAAAGTTGGCACTTTTTTAGTAGGTAACTTGGACATTCCAATGCTTTTTGAATTTTCAAAATCGGATGAAAACTGTGGACGTGGTACCAATTTTCCCATCAAATTTTAAAACGGCCATAACTTCTAAACGGTGCGTCGCAGCATAGCCAAAGTTGGCACTTTTTTAGTAGGTAACTTGGACATTCCAATGCTTTTTGAATTTTGAAAATCGGATGAAAACTGTGGACGTGGTACCAATTTTCCCATCAAATTTTTAAAATGGCCATAACTTCTAAACGGTGCCTCGCAGCATAGCCAAAGTTGGCACTTTTTAGTAGGTAACTTGGACATTCCAATGCTTTTTGAATTTTGAAAATCGGATGAAAACTGTGGACGTGGTACCAATTTTCCCATCAAATTTTTAAAACGGCCATAACTTCTAAACGGTGCGTCGCAGCATAGCCAAAGTTGGCACTTTTTTAGTAGGTAACTTGGACATTCCAATGCTTTTTGAATTTTGAAAATCGGATGAAAACTGTGGACGTGGTACCAATTTTCCCATCAAATTTTAAAATGGCCATAACTTCTAAACGGTGCCTCGCAGCATAGCCAAAGTTGGCACTTTTTTAGTAGGTAACTTGGACATTCCAATGCTTTTTGAATTTTGAAAATCCGATGAAAACTGTGGACGTGGTACCAATTTTCCCATCAAATTTTAAAACGGCCATAACTTCTAAACGGTGCCTCGCAGCATAGCCAAAGTTGGCACTTTTTTAGTAGGTAACTTGGACATTCCATTGCTTTTTGAATTTTCAAAATCCGATGAAAACTGTGGACGTGGTACCAATTTTCCCATCCAAATCTTAAAACGGCCATAACTTCTAAACGGTGCGTCGCAGCATAGCCAAAGTTGGCACTTTTTTAGTAGGTAACTTGGACATTCCAATGCTTTTTGAATTTTGAAAATCGGATGAAAACTGTGGACGTGGTACCAATTTTCCCATCAAATTTTTAAAATGGCCATAACTTGTAAACGGTGCGTCGCAGCATAGCCAAAGTTGGCACTTTTTTAGTAGGTAACTTGGACATTCCATTGCTTTTTGAATTTTCAAAATCCGATGAAAACTGTGGACGTGGTACCAATTTTCCCATCCAAATCTTAAAACGGCCATAACTTCTAAACGGTGCGTCGCAGCATAGCCAAAGTTGGCACTTTTTTAGTAGGTAACTTGGACATTCCAATGCTTTTTGATTTTGAAAATCGGATGAAAACTGTGGACGTGGTACCAATTTTCCCATCCAAATCTTAAAACGGCCATAACTTCTAAACGGTGCGTCGCAGCATAGCCAAAGTTGGCACTTTTTTAGTAGGTAACTTGGACATTCCAATGCTTTTTGAATTTTGAAAATCGGATGAAAACTGTGGACGTGGTACCAATTTTCCCATCAAATTTTTAAAATGGCCATAACTTGTAAACGGTGCGTCGCAGCATAGCCAAAGTTGGCACTTTTTTAGTAGGTAACTTGGACATTCCATTGCTTTTTGAATTTTCAAAATCCGATGAAAACTGTGGACGTGGTACCAATTTTCCCATCAAATTTTTAAAATGGCCATAACTTGTAAACGGTGCGTCGCAGCATAGCCAAAGTTGGCACTTTTTTAGTAGGTAACTTGGACATTCCAATGCTTTTTGAATTTTCAAAATCGGATGAAAACTGTGGACGTGGTACCAATTTTCCCATCAAATTTTTAAAACGGCCATAACTTCTAACGGTGCGTCGCAGCATAGCCAAAGTTGGCACTTTTTTAGTAGGTAACTTGGACATTCCAATGCTTTTTGAATTTTCAAAATCCGATGAAAACTGTGGACGTGGTACCAATTTTCCCATCAAATTTTTAAAACGGCCATAACTTCTAAACGGTGCGTCGCAGCATAGCCAAAGTTGGCACTTTTTTAGTAGGTAACTTGGACATTCCAATGCTTTTTGAATTTTCAAAATCGGATGAAAACTGTGGACG